>OY821518.1:297757428-297759928 GCA_963682025.1 Cordilura impudica | reverse complement strand
TCGTGTACGTTATTTAAATAAATCGAGAAAAGCATTGGCAACAGCAGGCAGCCCTATTTTACCCCAATACATATCTCAAAATTAGTCGATAAAACTTCTTCAAATATAATTATTGAAATACTGCCAAATCTTGCGAAGCCAAGTGGTTTGTCCTCAGAAATAGAAACTCAAAGTCAACTATTGTATTTTTCACAAATTCCAAAAAAGAAGGTCTCTTTTAAACAAATTAAAAAAAAATCAAATTTCCTTATAAGTCAGTATCCAAGAAAAAGTTACTTATTAAATTTTACACAAGTGTAGAGATGAAAATCGGCAAAAAAAAACTTGTATCAAAACAGTGTTCTTCAACGCTATCGCGTCCATTTTCAAACCATTCTAGCGATTCGTACCATAAGGGTACCTTTCCCTCGTGTTGGATGATTGCCAATGTTCATACAATACTAAAAAATGGTGCAACTTACAACCATGAAAATTAGTGACCAAATGCAATTTGCTCTGCGCTTTCAAAGGTAATGGAGAGCATGGCGAATTGCCAGATTTGGCGCCCAACTTATTGCTTACCAACGGATGCTATAAATCTTTCTATGGGTGACATGAAGTTAAGGTCAGTCCATTCACCGATTCGGTGAGCGTAAGATTATGGCTGTGGATATTTCCAAAGTTATCGATCAGATGCTGCACAGCACACTCTTGACAAAACTTATTGTGTTAGTAATGACAATAATATTTTAAATTCACATTCAGTCGATGAAAGGCAAAGCAACAGCGAGATTGGGGGCATGTGGCAATATTCAAATAACACACTCAATATATACCAATCTTTTAGTGGGATAAAGTGAATAGGGTCGATTTTAATGCCCGTAAGATCCGATGTAGTTTATTGATCCATAGACAGACCATGGAGTCATCGATGTCGTCTGCATTCTTGGGTGGTATATATATTGAGAAACCAGATGCACTTGATGTCCTGGGCATGAGAATAAAAAGTGATATCTGCTGGAATAAATATTTTTTTCAATTGTCAAAAGAAAATCTCAAGCACTTACGTTTACTAAATCGTTGTACGATTTACTTCACCCCATCTGATCTCCCTAATAGACATACCAACTATATCCGACCAAAAATGGAATACATATCCCGTATAAAGACAGAAGATCCATATGATATTTTAAAGCTTCCAGAACGTATAGAAGAGAGGGCGTTGATGCTTGTTAGTAACTGTAGGGGCAGCAACTCAATTGACAAATTGGAACATCATTGAAATGTTCGTTGTGCTACACTGTATTATAGATTTGACAATGGAAAGAATTGCGCGGATATAATTGAACTCATGAATAGAGTCTATGTTTTCCTATGAACCACTAGTCATCTACTAGGTCTCATCCATTTAGAGTCTATTGTCCATTGGATCGAACACTGTGTTACTGAAAAAATTCCCGATGAGGTTTCTCCTGTCATTAAAAAATTTAGATCAATTTAAGACCAATATCCACAAATTCTATTCCCTCCTTCCTCCTACCCATAATATATTTTTCTGATATCAACACAATGTGTACTACATTAATGGGGGATATATCCTGAGTCTTGATGCCTATATATAAAAAGAGATTAGTAGTTTTTAACGATTTTTTCACCACCAGGAGCTAGTGAATCTGGAGTTTGAAAATTGTGGCATTGGATATCAAAATTGTTAAGCTTTTGCCACAACCGTTTAAATCTGAATACTACTGCACCACAGTATACCACATGACAAATCATGATTCTAATGATAATAATATGTATGCATATGAGGCACTTCACATAAATCGTCCTGCTTTATATAAAAGTAACGATATCAAACATGCGACTGGACTGAAAAAGGTTTCGACGCTGGAGACTGAAGACAAGGGCTTCTATTTTAAAAAAAAATATGTTGAAATGAAAAAGTTTAATAATACCTTGTGTTTTTAATTTCTAATTTTTATTTATAAATCACTGAATTTAACATGAATTTAATTTAATTTAATTTTTCGAGAAAAAATCAGGACTAACAATCTACAAAATACCTCATATTTCTATACAAGCTCTTCATATTTTTGTAAATACTACTTAAATTGAGTAGAAGGTTTATTTTATTATAATCATCAACAACAGCAGCAGCAACAACTACTTTTAATAACAGTTGGTTAAATTTTTTACAATACACACATACAAATACACAAAAGAAAAAGAGAAAACGAAATGCTAGAAAATTTATTGAATTTTGTACATAAGTGCATTTAACATTCCACGATGAGTAACGACTCCTTACGTTGTCTTTTATATGCCCAAGAAACGAGAAAGCGAAGCAATAAGATTTTGTACACAAAATGCAATATGAAACTTCATAGAAAAACAATTTTTTTTTCAATAATAAATCTTTTCTAATTTTAAAAATAATTCTCTTGAAAAACTAATTTTAAAATCAGCCTTCCATACACTAATGGGAATATTTTTGTTTATTTTATATTACATTTTCGAA
>OY821518.1:297337895-297757228 GCA_963682025.1 Cordilura impudica | reverse complement strand
ATTATTATTATTATTATTATTATTATTATTATTATTATTATTATTATTATTATTATTATTATTATTATTATTATTATTATTATTATTATTATTATTATTATTATTTATTATTATTATTATTATTATTATTATTATTATTATTATTATTATTATTATTATTATTATTATTATTATTATTATTATTATTATTATTATTATTATTATTATTATTATTATATTATTATTATTATTATTATTATTATTATTATTATTATTATTATTATTATTATTATTATTATTATTATTATTATTATTATTATTATTATTATTATTATTATTATTATTATTATTATTATTATTATTATTATTATATTATTATTATTATTATTATTATTATTATTATTATTATTATTATTATATTATTATTATTATTATTATTATTATTATTATTATTATTATTATTATTATTATTATTATTATTATTATTATTATTATTATTATTATTATTATTATTATTATTATTATTATTATTATTATTATTATTATTATTATTATTTTATTATTATTATTATTATTATTATTATTATTATTATTATTATTATTATTATTATTATTATTATTATTATTATTATTATTATTATTATTATTATTATTATTATTATTATTATTATTATTATTATTATTATTATTATTATTATTATTATTATTATTATTATTATTATTATTATTATTATTATTATTATTATTATTATTATTATTATTATTATTATTATTATTATTATTATTATTATTATTATTATTATTATTATTATTATTATTATTATTATTATTATTATTATTATTATTATTATTATTATTATTATTATTATTATTATTATTATTATTATTATTATTATTATTATTATTATTATTATTATTATTATTATTATTATTATATTATTATTATTATTATTATTATTATTATTATTATTATTATTATTATATTATTATTATTATATTAATATTATTATTATTATTATTATTATTATTATTATTATTATTATTATTATTATTATTATTATTATTATTATTATTATATTATTATTATTATTATTATTATTATTATTATTATTATTATTATTATTATTATTATTATTATTATTATTATTATTATTATTATTATTATTATTATTATTATTATTATTATTATTATTATTATTATTATTATTATTATTATTATTATTATTATTATTATTATTATTATTAATATTATTATTATTATTATTATTATTATTATTATTATTATTATTATTATTATTATTATTATTATTATTATTATTATTATTATTATTATTATTATTATTATTATTATTATTATTATTATTATTAATATATTATTAATTATTATTACTATAAGAAACTGAATAGAATATATATAATAATAATATCTGGCAAAGCCCAGCCCTCGAAATTCGAGTGAAAATTCATGGAACTTTTTTTTCATTAAATAAACAATTTTATAAGAGCCTAAAGAACAACAATTTTATAAGAGCCTGAGAGTCTCCATCCTTTTCTGAATTTCATCATTTTCGATTTAGTTAGATTGGTTTCTAGATTCCATATATCGAAGTTTCTCTAATGAACCTACATTAGCTCCACCTTCTAAATACTCGTGTACGTTATTTAAATAAATCGAGAAAAGCATTGGCAACAGCAGGCAGCCCTATTTTACCCCAATACATATCTCAAAATTAGTCGATAAAACTTCTTCAAATATAATTATTGAAATACTGCCAAATCTTGCGAAGCCAAGTGGTTTGTCCTCAGAAATAGAAACTCAAAGTCAACTATTGTATTTTTCACAAATTCCAAAAAAGAAGGTCTCTTTTAAACAAATTAAAAAAAAATCAAATTTCCTTATAAGTCAGTATCCAAGAAAAAGTTACTTATTAAATTTTACACAAGTGTAGAGATGAAAATCGGCAAAAAAAAACTTGTATCAAAACAGTGTTCTTCAACGCTATCGCGTCCATTTTCAAACCATTCTAGCGATTCGTACCATAAGGGTACCTTTCCCTCGTGTTGGATGATTGCCAATGTTCATACAATACTAAAAAATGGTGCAACTTACAACCATGAAAATTAGTGACCAAATGCAATTTGCTCTGCGCTTTCAAAGGTAATGGAGAGCATGGCGAATTGCCAGATTTGGCGCCCAACTTATTGCTTACCAACGGATGCTATAAATCTTTCTATGGGTGACATGAAGTTAAGGTCAGTCCATTCACCGATTCGGTGAGCGTAAGATTATGGCTGTGGATATTTCCAAAGTTATCGATCAGATGCTGCACAGCACACTCTTGACAAAACTTATTGTGTTAGTAATGACAATAATATTTTAAATTCACATTCAGTCGATGAAAGGCAAAGCAACAGCGAGATTGGGGGCATGTGGCAATATTCAAATAACACACTCAATATATACCAATCTTTTAGTGGGATAAAGTGAATAGGGTCGATTTTAATGCCCGTAAGATCCGATGTAGTTTATTGATCCATAGACAGACCATGGAGTCATCGATGTCGTCTGCATTCTTGGGTGGTATATATATTGAGAAACCAGATGCACTTGATGTCCTGGGCATGAGAATAAAAAGTGATATCTGCTGGAATAAATATTTTTTTCAATTGTCAAAAGAAAATCTCAAGCACTTACGTTTACTAAATCGTTGTACGATTTACTTCACCCCATCTGATCTCCCTAATAGACATACCAACTATATCCGACCAAAAATGGAATACATATCCCGTATAAAGACAGAAGATCCATATGATATTTTAAAGCTTCCAGAACGTATAGAAGAGAGGGCGTTGATGCTTGTTAGTGACTGTAGGGGCAGCAACTCAATTGACAAATTGGAACATCATTGAAATGTTCGTTGTGCTACACTGTATTATAGATTTGACAATGGAAAGAATTGCGCGGATATAATTGAACTCATGAATAGAGTCTATGTTTTCCTATGAACCACTAGTCATCTACTAGGTCTCATCCATTTAGAGTCTATTGTCCATTGGATCGAACACTGTGTTACTGAAAAAATTCCCGATGAGGTTTCTCCTGTCATTAAAAAATTTAGATCAATTTAAGACCAATATCCACAAATTCTATTCCCTCCTTCCTCCTACCCATAATATATTTTTCTGATATCAACACAATGTGTACTACATTAATGGGGGATATATCCTGAGTCTTGATGCCTATATATAAAAAGAGATTAGTAGTTTTTAACGATTTTTTCACCACCAGGAGCTAGTGAATCTGGAGTTTGAAAATTGTGGCATTGGATATCAAAATTGTTAAGCTTTTGCCACAACCGTTTAAATCTGAATACTACTGCACCACAGTATACCACATGACAAATCATGATTCTAATGATAATAATATGTATGCATATGAGGCACTTCACATAAATCGTCCTGCTTTATATAAAAGTAACGATATCAAACATGCGACTGGACTGAAAAAGGTTTCGACGCTGGAGACTGAAGACAAGGGCTTCTATTTTAAAAAAAAATATGTTGAAATGAAAAAGTTTAATAATACCTTGTGTTTTTAATTTCTAATTTTTATTTATAAATCACTGAATTTAACATGAATTTAATTTAATTTAATTTTTCGAGAAAAAATCAGGACTAACAATCTACAAAATACCTCATATTTCTATACAAGCTCTTCATATTTTTGTAAATACTACTTAAATTGAGTAGAAGGTTTATTTTATTATAATCATCAACAACAGCAGCAGCAACAACTACTTTTAATAACAGTTGGTTAAATTTTTTACAATACACACATACAAATACACAAAAGAAAAAGAGAAAACGAAATGCTAGAAAATTTATTGAATTTTGTACATAAGTGCATTTAACATTCCACGATGAGTAACGACTCCTTACGTTGTCTTTTATATGCCCAAGAAACGAGAAAGCGAAGCAATAAGATTTTGTACACAAAATGCAATATGAAACTTCATAGAAAAACAATTTTTTTTTCAATAATAAATCTTTTCTAATTTTAAAAATAATTCTCTTGAAAAACTAATTTTAAAATCAGCCTTCCATACACTAATGGGAATATTTTTGTTTATTTTATATTACATTTTCGAAACAGAAATAAATTTAAAATTTTTAAGGTGATTTTCAGATATATATCATAATCGATGCAATCAATTTTAAACTTTATTGGAAATTGGTTATAGATATGAAAAAAATATATATATATACATGATATTAATACGATTAAATAATGGCCTCAAGTTGAATTATATTTTTTTATAAATTATTGCAAAATTTTTAAGAATATTTAAAATTCCTTTTTTCAATAAAACTTTTTACTGGGTTATGCTGCCACAATAATATGATCAACAAAATATTATTATTGTGATGGTAAAGTATTAAATTGAAGTACGTTTCACATGAAATGCTTGTATTCATATATATTGCTGGAGTATGTTTGTCTATAAGTAGTTTTTGACATTCAAGTGGATGATGATGAGATGACGACAACACTGATGGTAGTTTCAACAATACTCGTCCTTATTTTGTATAAAATTTACTAAAGGAACACACTCCAAAGGATGGTTGTGGTTGTCGGATATGAGCACTGATGATTATGATAGAATACGGGTTAAGTACAGGGTTGGGGTATCTTAGCCGCTTCGAAGATTGTAATTTATTACAAATTGAAAAAAATTAATATATTTATTGTTTTATATCTCACACAGATATCCATAAAAAATTACTCATATAATTAATTTTTTTTCAAATTTGGAAAATTTAAAAATAGCCTTAAGAATGTTTTTATTTTATTTTTGTTTTTTTAGCAAAAAAAATTAAGAGAGATTTTTTTTTGTTATTATTTTGTTACTCGACCCGACCTATACGGCTGCAATGAAGAATTATTTGGCCAATTAAAAGAAACTATACTGCCATCTCCAATTAGCACGATTTAATGTGTATAGCCACCGTACACAACCACTATCTTCGCAATGGAGGTTAGAGCGAGCTATTTAATTTGCAAAAACTAAATTAAACTAATATAACCTGAATGCGTGTCGATCAGCAACCACGATAACCAAAGAGAAAACACCGAAACGTGTTTTCTTTTAACCGAAATAATAGAAAAGATGAAAACGATCTCACCTCGCTGGAGCGCGAATTACTAATGTGAGAGAGCTTTGTAGACCAACTCTTGGAACAAACAAAAATCCAGATAATACTGATATGTATTTATAATTAAGTTCTCTTAGGGCCATTTTTACAACTTGTCAATAGCTAAAGTTAGGATTTATCGGGCAGATTATTAGTTTTTCGTTATTACAACTAAACTTTAAGCTAAAAGTGACCGATAAGCTAAAGGGAAGATATTGTTGCCTTTAACTTTTAACGTGAGGTTTATGTATTTAATGTTGCCACATTTTCTGATCTATGAAGAAGAAATTCACATCAATTTAGTTTTGGAAATAAATTTATTTGCATATATATATATGCTTGTATATTAGTTAAAAAATTTTATTACACACTTACAACAATTATGCAACTTGTAATAAAGGTTTTTAGTTTTTATTCTATTGTTTGCTTGCGAACAAATAAAGAAACGTTGCCACTACGTATTTTATAAAGCAATTCATTTGGTCAAAGTAATCGGTGTTTCGTTTGGTGTTGCCAAAACATCAAAAATATTTATTTTATTTTACTGGGAAGTTGTAATAACGAAAAAAAGTTAAAGGTAACTTTATTGCTCATTTTAGCTAAAGTTACCTTTAACTAACATTTACTTTAAAGGTAAGTTGTAATAATGGCCCTTAAATTGTTAAGTTCTCTCTGTTATGTATTATTATTATTTAGTATAAGCTTATGAATATAATTATGTTAACAATAAAGTCAGCCTTTATCAAGAACTAGATCACACTGGTTTTAATCATACCATTGGGGAAACAATTTGCTGAAATAATTTGGTATTAAGTTTAACAAATTGTTTACTTATTCAATTATTTTGTTTACATTTATTATCATTACTAAAACCGAGGTGTTTTATATATCATTTTTATACCCTATACCACTATGTGGTTTGGGTATAATGACTTTGTGCTGCTGTTTGTAACTACTAAAAATATTTGACCTAGACTCATCTTTTATTATACCAATCGAATCAGAATCACTATCTGATTCGATTTAACGATGTCCGTCCGTCCGTCCGTCCGTTTGTCCATGTAAAGTTTGTAATCAAACTGCAGGTCGCAAATAAGAATGTATTTTGATGAAATTTGGTATATAAGATTTTTTCGGCCATAGGATGAACGCTATTGAAATTGCTGAGAATCGGTCCATGTTCAGACCTAGCCCCATACAAATGACCTCTATGAAATCAACATAAATTGCCATAAGATCCAAATTATCATATAAATCTTAGTCAAATTGGGTTTGTATGTGTTTATTACATACATTAATCAGTAGTCCAAAAATGATCCCTTTGGGACAAATCTTAGTCATGGGCCCCATATAGAGCTGCTTCCCGATCTTCACCTAAATCTATCAAAAACAAAAATATTGCACTGATTCTTCTCAAATTTGTTTGTGTATATTTTTGCAAAATATAAGAGACTTTACCAAACGTGGTCAGGATCGGTCCATTTCTGGGCCTAGTCCCCATATAGATATATCATCCGATATGAACTTTTTCATATCTGCAGCCAAAAAAAATTATTAAAAATCCCACTCAAATTTGATTTATGCTTATTTTTAATATCCAGTTAGTTGAGCCTGAGAGATAGGGTCTCTAAACGCATGGTATAAGGTATGGTATAGTCGGTCTAGACCGACTATAATTTTTTACTTGTTTATTTTTTATTTTTCGTTTTTAATTCTAATTTTTCATTTTTTATTTTTTAATTTTTATTTTTTAATTTTTAATTTTTAATTTTTAATTTTTAATTTTTAATTTTTAATTTTTAATTTTTAATTTTTAATTTTTAATTTTTAATTTTTAATTTTTAATTTTTAATTTTTAATTTTTAATTTTTAATTTTTAATTTTTAATTTTTAATTTTTAATTTTTAATTTTTAATTTTTAATTTTTAATTTTTAATTTTTAATTTTTAATTTTTAAAATTTAATTTTTAATTTTTAATTTTTAATTTTTAATTTTTAATTTTTAATTTTTAATTTTTAATTTTTAATTTTTAATTTTTAATTTTTAATTTTTAATTTTTAATTTTTAATTTTTAATTTTTAATTTTTAATTTTTAATTTTTAATTTTTAATTTTTAATTTTTAATTTTTAATTTTTAATTTTTAATTTTTAATTTTTAATTTTTAATTTTTAATTTTTAATTTTTAATTTTTAATTTTTAATTTTTAATTTTTAATTTTTAATTTTTAATTTTTAATTTTTAATTTTTAATTTTTAATTTTTAATTTTTAATTTTTAATTTTTAATTTTTAATTTTTAATTTTTAATTTTTAATTTTTAATTTTTAATTTTTAATTTTTAATTTTTAATTTTTAATTTTTAATTTTTAATTTTTAATTTTTAATTTTTAATTTTTAATTTTTAATTTTTAATTTTTAATTTTTAATTTTTAATTTTTAATTTTTAATTTTTAATTTTTAATTTTTAATTTTTAATTTTTAATTTTTAATTTTTAATTTTTAATTTTTAATTTTTAAATTTTTAAATTTTAATTTTTAATTTTTAATTTTTAATTTTTAATTTTTAATTTTTAATTTTTAATTTTTAATTTTTAATTTTTAATTTTTAATTTTTAATTTTTAATTTTTAATTTTTAATTTTTAATTTTTAATTTTTAATTTTTAATTTTTAATTTTTAATTTTTAATTTTTAATTTTTAATTTTTAATTTTTAATTTTTAATTTTTAATTTTTAATTTTTAATTTTTAATTTTTAATTTTTAATTTTTAATTTTTAATTTTTAATTTTTAATTTTTAATTTTTAATTTTTAATTTTTAATTTTTAATTTTTAATTTTTAATTTTTAATTTTTAATTTTTAATTTTTAATTTTTAATTTTTAATTTTTAATTTTTAATTTTTAATTTTTAATTTTTAATTTTTAATTTTTAATTTTTAATTTTTAATTTTTAATTTTTAATTTTTAATTTTTAATTTTTAATTTTTAATTTTTAATTTTTAATTTTTAATTTTTAATTTTTAATTTTTAATTTTTAATTTTTAATTTTTAATTTTTAATTTTTAATTTTTAATTTTTAATTTTTAATTTTTAATTTTTAATTTTTAATTTTTAATTTTTAATTTTTAATTTTTAATTTTTAATTTTTAATTTTTAATTTTTAATTTTTAATTTTTAATTTTTAATTTTTAATTTTTAATTTTTAATTTTTAATTTTTAATTTTTAATTTTTAATTTTTAATTTTTAATTTTTAATTTTTAATTTTTAATTTTTAATTTTTAATTTTTAATTTTTAATTTTTAATTTTTAATTTTTAATTTTTAATTTTTAATTTTTAATTTTTAATTTTTAATTTTTAATTTTTAATTTTTAATTTTTAATTTTTAATTTTTAATTTTTAATTTTTAATTTTTAATTTTTAATTTTTAATTTTTAATTTTTAATTTTTAATTTTTAATTTTTAATTTTTAATTTTTAATTTTTAATTTTTAATTTTTAATTTTTAATTTTTAATTTTTAATTTTTAATTTTTAATTTTTAATTTTTAATTTTTAATTTTTAATTTTTAATTTTTAATTTTTAATTTTTAATTTTTAATTTTTAATTTTTAATTTTTAATTTTTAATTTTTAATTTTTAATTTTTAATTTTTAATTTTTAATTTTTAATTTTTAATTTTTAATTTTTAATTTTTAATTTTTAATTTTTAATTTTTAATTTTTAATTTTTAATTTTTAATTTTTAATTTTTAATTTTTAATTTTTAATTTTTAATTTTTAATTTTTAATTTTTAATTTTTAATTTTTAATTTTTAATTTTTAATTTTTAATTTTTAATTTTTAATTTTTATTTTTTAATTTTTAATTTTTAATTTTTAATTTTTAATTTTTAATTTTTAATTTTTAATTTTTAATTTTTAATTTTTAATTTTTAATTTTTAATTTTTAATTTTTAATTTTTAATTTTTAATTTTTAATTTTTAATTTTTAATTTTTAATTTTTAATTTTTAATTTTTAATTTTTAATTTTTAATTTTTAATTTTTAATTTTTAATTTTTAATTTTTAATTTTTAATTTTTAATTTTTAATTTTTAATTTTTAATTTTTAATTTTTAATTTTTAATTTTTAATTTTTAATTTTTAATTTTTAATTTTTAATTTTTAATTTTTAATTTTTAATTTTTAATTTTTAATTTTTAATTTTTAATTTTTAATTTTTAATTTTTAATTTTTAATTTTTAATTTTTAATTTTTAATTTTTAATTTTTAATTTTTAATTTTTAATTTTTAATTTTTAATTTTTAATTTTTAATTTTTAATTTTTAATTTTTAATTTTTAATTTTTAATTTTTAATTTTTAATTTTTAATTTTTAATTTTTAATTTTTAATTTTTAATTTTTAATTTTTAATTTTTAATTTTTAATTTTTAATTTTTAATTTTTAATTTTTAATTTTTAATTTTTAATTTTTAATTTTTAATTTTTAATTTTTAATTTTTAATTTTTAATTTTTAATTTTTAATTTTTAATTTTTAATTTTTAATTTTTAATTTTTAATTTTTAATTTTTAATTTTTAATTTTTAATTTTTAATTTTTAATTTTTAATTTTTAATTTTTAATTTTTAATTTTTAATTTTTAATTTTTAATTTTTAATTTTTAATTTTTAATTTTTAATTTTTAATTTTTAATTTTTAATTTTTTATTTTTAATTTTTTATTTTTAATTTTTAATTTTTAATTTTTAATTTTTAATTTTTAATTTTTAATTTTTAATTTTTAATTTTTAATTTTTAATTTTTAATTTTTCAGTTTTTATTTTTATATTTTATTTATTTTTTTTTTTCGTTTTTCCTTTAACATTTTTCATTTTTTATTTTTAGTATATTATTTTTCATTTGAATTTTTGTATTTTTCCATTTTTCATTTTTTTTTTTTCATTTTTCATTTCTTATTTTTCATTTTTAATTTTTAATTTTTTGTTTTTGTATTTTTCCATTTTTCATTTTTTTTTTTCATTTTTCATTTCTTATTTTTCATTTTTTATATTTCATTTTTTGTTTTCATTTTTAATTTTTCATTGTATATTTTCATTTTTAATTTTCCATTTTTTAGTTTTGGTTTTTCACTTTTAATTTTCCATTTTTCATATTCCATTTCTTATTATTAATTTTTCATGTTTTATTTTTCATATTTTATATTTTATTTTTTTATTTTTAATTTTTTTTAATTTTAATTTGTATTTTTTATTTTTAATTTTTTTTTTTTTACTTTTAATTTTTAATTTTTTATTTTCCAATTTTTGTTTTTCATTTATTATTTTTTATTCTTCATTTTTCATTTTTTATTTCTCATTTTTCATTTCTTTTTTTTAATTTTTTATCCTTAATTTTTCATTTTGAATATGTTATTTTTAATTTTTTTGTTTTGTTTTTCATTTTTTATTTTGCGTTTTTCAATTTATATTTTTCATTTTTAATTTCTTATATTTCATTGTTTATTTTTAATTTTTTTTTTCATTTTTTATTTTTCATTTTTATTTTTCATTTTTTATTTTTCCTTTTTTCATTTTTTTTTTTCATTTTTCATATCTTTTCGCCAATATAATCATAATTCACACCGATTTTTCTTAAGTCTTACAACTTACGCTGTTTTTGTAATTGTATTTTGAAATGGAAATTTACGCCCCGCACGTAAAGATGTTTACACATAAAAAAAACATAAAATTGCTAAAATTTTCGCCTTCCCTTTGGCAATTATATAAGCTTTTTTGGCGAGAGTAAATTAATTTCACAATATCTTTTTTAACTTTTACAGCAACCAATATCACAAAATATAAAGTGAAACACGCAATTTATCTCGAATTGTTTTCTAATTTGGGACATCTATCATCCGGTATAATGCTACTTTATCATCTTCAATTTATGTGCCATATATGTATATCAAACGAATTTCAAAACACTCATCATGTTCTTTTTGATATTTGGTGGCAATTACGAATCCTTTATAGAATTTCCAAATTCTACGGTTTCCATTGATCAATCACAAAGTGTTTTGCTGCAGATAAAATTTTCTAAGCTAACCTCTAAAAGCACAATCATCATTGACTTTGTTGTTAATGTTGTCATCATCGTCATCATTTTCATTTACATTTTGTACGAGTAGGTGCTTGCATTTGAAAACCAAAAGCATTCATTCATATTCAAACGCACACACACTCACACGTACTTAAATACATTCATTCTTGCCCTGAAGAGTAAAGCAAAATAATGATTTCATACATAAAGCAACAGCAACTACCAGCACTTGTAGTAACTATCACTATTTATTTCTACCAGCACTATCAATATACTACACTGTACCTGCTGCACAATGAGCCAAGTATTTTCTTTAGTTGTTTTTTATAAAATTTAATATTTTAGTTAAACCGTTTTGTTAATGTATTGTCATTGGTATGGAATTTTATTAAGTTCGATTTTATGGAGACATTTGGTTAAACTAGAAATTTTTCTAACTAGAATAATTTCTCACAAAAAGTATTAAAATTAGTTTTTTTTTTTTAAATGAATTAATAATTACCATAAATCTGTCCCATAGTCCTTATACTAGTATACTGTCAGTATCAACAAGACAACAACAAGTTGTATTGCGGATAGTTAAGTATGTAGGTATAGCTAAGGCTAGTAACCAGTTGTAGTAGAACCATAATGAACTTTTAACAACAGAACATGTCAACTGCAGCCGTATCCAACTCGTATTCTCGTATTCACCACAAAGTCTACGAAGCACAAAACGATGTGAATTTTTCTTAAGGAACCAAAAGTATGAAACAAAATCTGAAGGTCTGTTGCAACAACTGCAAAAAACGAACTATCGTCACTAACAATACATACACGATACGTAACCACCAAAATAGTCTTTCACAGGGTACAACAGTGTGTGTGCATGTCTTTTATGAAGAAGCTTATAAGTATTTATTGAAATTTTCGTCTTACTTGGAGTGTTCCACATTCAAAACATGATGGGGAGCAGATGCACAGCAAACACAAAATATATATAAATAAACGCATTATTGTTGTTGCAGTATGTACACCTGTACCTCGTAAAACAAATATGAATTTATGAAAATAAATGCTCGAGGTATAAGCTATAATAATATGGCAACCACTAAACCTAGAGTTTATTTTTTTTTTTTTTTTTATTTAAATTAAATTATATACAACTTAAAAAAAAGAAAAGTTTTATAGTTCTAATTACTTCTTATGAACTTGTTGGCCTTTTCCCAAAAGCATATCATTACGGATTTTATATTGGTTTCTGTCAGTTTATTGAAACAGGTATTTGAACTCCGTCTAAAATCTTCCACATTTTGGCACAACTTTTTTGTGTGCTTAAACTCTCTTTTCACAAGATTCCAATATCTCTCCACTGACTTAAGCTCCGAACAGTTTTCACAATTTTTGGTAGAGAAATTAAGTTATTGTTCTTGTGTCACTCAAGAGTTTAGAGACAGGTTGTTGGCTTATGAAAAGAAGGCATAATTTTTGCAAATCCTCTTTAATATAAATTTAGGTATTTACAAAGCCGGCTGTAACATATGACTTGCATATTTTGCCTCAACTGCATGTTGTTTGCACTACCAGGAACTTTATTGGAAATTTCGTTTTCTTTTGGATCATAAACTTAGACTCGACTTTTCGCCGAGCAACAGCCCGTAAGCTGCGAAAAATCTGCTAGTACACACAATTCGTTCTCCACTATGCAGCAGGAGTAATTCTTGTGAAACATGATTTTAATCTCAATGCTGTTTCCTTGGCGTCTACATTTTTTGAAGCGTTCCTGTCTGGAGTCTTTAGCACTGAGCTGATTGGATGTGTTGGGAGCTCCTTAACCTATACTTCCTGATTAATAACCTTGCAGATATCATGTGGGTTCTTCTTTCTTCCCACACCATGTCTCGTGATCCAAGTGTTCATCCTTCGTAGGATCCTAAAACTGGTTTAGCTTAACAGTCAGACCAGCGACATATTCAAACCGAGATCCTTAACCGAACATGGCGTTGGATTGGTCACACGCTGCGCAGACCTCAAGACGACATTTTTAAAAATGATATGGCAGCATCAACTTGACTCCGAAGTCAACCAAAGCGGCTTGAGCTGGAGATAGATCAAATTGGCAGCGATGGAGAAACTTTATTGCGGTCCTTTGTTCCTTATAGGAACCATAGCATATAATATATATGTCATTCAATTTAAGTAAAAAAATTAGTTTTTATATTTTTCATACAAAGAGTAAATTAAAAAAAAAAACTAATTTTTTGACTTAAATTGAATAAAATCAATATAGTTTGTATATGGCTACCCCACATTATTTTCAGCGCTGAATAGTTTGGGCTATTTTAGATATAGGAAATTCAAAGATTCGTCAATTTGTGCAATAATTTCGTCTATTTTACTCAAAAAGGTGAACAAATCCACAAAGACCCAGGCGGCTGTTAAAATAAAAAAATAAATGTGAATATGGATTTCCCGATCCAAAAACCTCCGGTATACACACTTTCGATAATTATAACCTATACCACTATGTGGTTTGGGTATAATGACTTTGTGCTGCTGTTTGTAACTACCAAAAATATTTGACCTAGACCCATATTCTATTATTCCGATCGAATCAGAATCACTTTCTGAGTCGATTTACCGATGTCCGTCCGTCCGTCCGTCCGTCCGTCTTTGTGTCCATGTAAACCTTGTAATCAAACTGCAGGTCGCAAATATGAATATATTTTGACCAAGTTTGGTAAATAAGCTTTCGTCGGCCATGGAATGAAAGCTGTTGAAATTGGTGAGAATCGGTCTTTGTTCAGACCTAGCCCCATACAAATGACCCCTATGAAATCGACATAAATTGCCATAAGATCCAAAATGGCGTATAGATCTTAGTCAAATTGGGTTTGCATGTGTTTATTACATCCATTAATAAGTAGTCCAAAAGCGATCCCTATAGGACAACTCTTACTCATAGGCCCCATATAGAGTTGCTTCCGGATCTTCACTTAAATCTATAAAAAAAAAACTATTGCACTGATTCATGTAAAATTTTGTTTGTATATATTTTTGCAAAATACAAGAGACTTTACCAACCATGGTCATGATCGGTCCATTTTTGGACCTAGTCCCCATATAGATATAGCATCCGTTACGAACTTTTTCATATCTGAAGCCAAAAAAATTAATAAAAATGCCACTCAAATTTGGTTTATGCTTATTTTCTATGTCCAGTTAGTTGGGCCTATTAGATAGGGTCTCTAAACGCATGGTATAGGGTATTATATAGTCGGTCTAGACCGACTATAATTTTCTTACTTGTTTTTTTACTTTCGAATGAGTATTATAGAAAATATCATTAAAATATATTCATCGAAAGTTTGGCAGGCTCGAAAATGAATTTAGAGGTATGGTTCCTTGGGTAAATATACTTGTTACGCCCCATAGTACCACAATCGCGATAAACCCATGGAGCAGCTTTATCGCCATAACGAGCCAAAAATTTTCAGATTTTTAAAATTATTTTTGACACGGAGAGGAAAAAATTAAGAGAAAAACCGGAAGTTCAGACTTTTTCCCTCTCACGATACTTAATAATACTATATTCTTATAATATCTATCTTTCATGTGCACTAAGCTATAAATCGGAACTCCTGTACTTAAACTAGACTCACCTAATTAGACTTGACTATAATACTAAGATGTTGTACTAACACTAATCTTATATATTTAAAATAACTGCTATTCTAAGATCAAACTCTTATGCTAGGACCTTACCTATGGTTATAATATACTCTTATATTATGACTTAAATCTTCTACAAAGGCAAAAATCGTGTACCTAAACTAATCTCCAAATCAAAACAACTATATTAAGGCCAACCTTGCAGACTAAAACTAACTAACTCTTTTAATTAAAGTAAACTCTTACACTTAGACTAGACTGTTATACTACTACCTCAATCTCATACTAATATGAAATTCTAATACAAGAGTTCATGTTTAATATTAAGATCAAAAATCCAAATTCTTACAATAAGACCAAAATTGTATGCTAAAACAGCTCCGGTACTAAGACCAAACTCTTATAATAAGATATTATCTACAAACCAAGATTTAAGTCGAAACACTTACATTAAGACCAGACATGCATACTAAGACTAAGTTTTAATAATAAGATAAATCTCTCATACTAAGCAATAACTCTTATACCCTGAGTAAACTCTTGTATTTTGACTAGGCTCTTATATTTGCATTATACCATTAAACTAAGGCTAAAATCTTATACTAAAACAAAATGGTATACTTACATTAAACTCTAAATCTAAAAACTTATACTAAAAACACTTATATTAAAAACATACAAATACATATATATGTGTTGTAGTACACAAACATATTTATACCCTATACCACTATGTGGTTTGGGTATAATGACTTTGTGTTGCTGTTTGTAACTAGCAAAAATATTTGACCTAGACCCATGTTTTATTATACCGATCGAATCAGAATCACTATCTGATTCGACTTAACGATGTCCGTCCGTGTGTCCGTCCGTCCGTCCGTCCGTCTGTGTGTCTATGTAAACCTTTTAATCAAACTGCAGGTCGCAAATATGAGTATGTTTTTATGAAATTTGGTATTCAAGTTCTTATCGGCGATAGGATGAACGCTATTGAAATTGGTGAAAATTGGTCCCTATGGGACAACCCTTACTCATAGGCCCCATGTAGAGCTGCTTCCCGATCTGCACTTAAAAAATATTGCACTGATTCTTTTCAAATTTTGGTTGTATATATTTTTGCAAAATAAAAGAGACCTTACCAAACATGATCAGGATCGGTCCAATTTTAGGCCTAGTCCCCACATAGATATAGCATCCGATATGAACTTTTTCATATCTGCAGCGAAAAAAATTAATAATAAAAATCCCACTAAAATTTGGTTTATCTTATTTTCTATGTCCAGTTAGTTTGGCCCACGAGATAGGGTCTCTAAACGCATGGTATGAATGTAATATATATATAAAAACCCAATTTGACTAAGATTTGTATGATAATTTGGATCTTATGGCAATATATGTTGATTTCATAGGGGTAGGGGCAGTTTGATTACAAGCTTTACATGGACACACAGACGGACGGACGGACATCGTTAAATCGAATCGGAAAGTGATTCTGATTCGATTGGTGTGATAAAAGTTGGGTCTAGGTCAAATATTTTTGGTAGTTACAAACAGCAGCAGAAAGTCATTATACCCAAACCACATAGTGGTATAGGGTATAAATATTTGATCTTGAGCCTGATTAATTTCTAACTCAATCACAAAAATTTTCTCTAATCTCCTATATTAAGACAATACTATTATATTAAGAGTAATCTCATGCTAAGGGTTTACATCTAATTAGACTATGGTTTACTTATTCTTAGAGTGCACCCCGATATTTGAACTAGACTCTTATACTAAGATTAAAATTGTATACTTAAACATGAGTTTTATACTTACCCAACATCTTTAATACAAACGTCTTGTACTTATATTGTATTTTTATACTATAATTGTAATCTTTTACTAACACCCGTATTCATAAAAATTAAAGTGTACTTCAAGTAGACTTCATTGTCTGTTTTTCATACAAAATTTGTTGATAAAGTCTACTTGAAGTACACTTTAATTTTTATGAATACGGTGTAAAACTGTAGCCTTATAATAAAATTTTAGTTTTATACCAAAACTAAAATGTTATACAAATCTTAACTATTATACATAGACTTAAGTCTTATTCTTGGACTAACTTATTATACCTCGATTTTTTTTTTTAATTTTCTACTAAACTTTTATACTTAGACTAGACCCTTATATCTAGCATTTTTGTACTTAATATGTAGTCATATACTAAGATTAAACTTCTATACAAGAATTTAATTTTTATATTTAGACTTAAGTCTTAGGCTAACTTATTATACCAATATTTTTCTTTTATATTTCGACAAAACTTTTCTACTTAGACAAAAATCTTATATTAAGGGTCAATCTCTTATACTTAAAATATAATTTTGATATTAAAAAAGTTAGGTCCAAGAGTTATTTTACATTTAAAAAATCAATACCCCTATCTGCCAAAGGAAACTTTCCTCAACAATATTCAATAGCTTCGATATCATGTTTGTAGTAAGAATTGTCTAGCCTTTTAAAATAGCCATCAAACATATTTCCATTGTTGGCAATTCTTGTCCGAAAGAGCCAATTTTTTAAATTTGGAATAAGAATTTTTTTTTTCATCCTTATTTAAGTTAATACTACAACTAGTCTATGAAGACTAACTAATAGTTTAGTTCTAATTACAATATTTAATAACGGTTACAGATATATGAGTTTACTAATAAACTCAATCTGGGTTGAATCGACATATTAAGTCATGGGGTTTGTAGCGATTAAGCCTTCTTGTTAGACCCTGAGTATAAAGTAACTCGGTAATTTCATTATTGGTATGACTCAGTAGCCTTAGTCAGTAGCCTTAGTAACGTAGCACGGGGCATTAACAATATTACTTAAAACTTTATTTTGGAATTTTTGTATTTGTTATATGATGGAATTTTTCGCACATCCCCAGACTTGGTTTCCATAGGTCCATACTGATTTCAGCAGCTGCTTGCACAGCATAATTTTGTTATGTATAGAGAGAGTTTGGTGTTTCTACCTAAATATAAGCTTACTCATTTTTCTGTATTTTATATCCAGTTCGTCTTTTTTCTTTTTGACGTGTTCCTTCCAGTGAAGTTTTGCATCTAACGTCATACCAAGATATTTGGCAGAGTTTACAAATTGAACTTGTGTGTTGTCAATAACAAGTGGTATGTAATTTGTTTGTTTGCGAAGTTAATGTGCAATGATTTCGAGCTATTCATCTTAATGACCCATCTTTCTGTCCACAGTTGAACCTCAGCTAAAGCTATCTGTAGTAGTTCGGTTGCAATTAAATTGTTCCGTGCTGTTGATAATATGACAGTGTCATCAGCAAAAGTACCGACCACACAATTAATATTCACTGGCATATCGTAGGTATATAAAGGTACAAAATAGGGCCTAGAATATTACCCTGTGGCACACCTGATTTGATCGGGTGAAGATTGGAATATGTTCATGCTTTACTCGAAAGAATCTGTCTCTCAAATATGATTCCAAAAGTTTACTATAATGTTTAGGCAACAACATGTCTAACTCGTAAATAAGTGCACCATCGAATGCACTTGCAGCATCTAAGAAATCGGCTGAACATACCTCTCTATTTTCTAGAGAAATTTCTATCGAATGGGTTATGTATTTGTTGAATTATCGAGTGTTTCTCACGAAATCCAAATTGGTGACAAGGTATCAGTCCCTTATTAATAATTAAAGATTTTAATCTTTTACTAATTAATTTATCGAACAATTTACCTATTATTGGCAGTGACGAAATTGGTCTATAGGGGCTAACTTCATCTGGATTTTTTCCTGGTTTCAATATCATAATGATTTCAGCTACCTTTAATATACCTGGAAAATGGCTAATTTTTATAGCTGTATTAAAAATTATTTATAGTTTGGAAACTTCTTTATGTGGTAAGAGGTCAGCTGTTATTAAGTCATATCCAGGTGACTTCTTAGACTTAAATGATTTGAATTCTTTTTTAATTCAGTGACAGTTACTGTTGTAATGTTTTGCAGTTGCTTATTTGAGAGATCGTTAGTAAAAACGGTGCTTAAGTATTCTGTAAATAAGTTACCCCTCTGAATATTCGTTTTCGCCTATGTTCCTTCGTTTTGCCTCTGGGCTGATTTTATCTGAGTTGGTTATTTAAGTTGCTTTGTAGGCTTTCATAGTGAGTAGTCGGTTTTATTGACATACGTTAGGTTTAACAAATAATGGTTAAGATTTTCCATTTTAAATTTTTGTATTTGCCATTTTAGATTTTGAGTAGCATTTTTAGCAAAGTTTTATCATGCGGACATCTAGACTATTGCCATTTCTTGCATAGCTTTCGCTTGACCAATATTAGTTCACGAATTTTTTAGGATATGATGTTTGATTTTCAAAAGCTTTGAGTTCGGGAGAGCAACTCCACGCCGTTTGTTGTATTTCAGATGCAAAATATTGAACTTCTCCATCTAGGTCTTCCAAAGTAAATATCTGTGATGAGGTGTTTATTTTTTCATTATACCCTATACCACTATGTGGTTTGGGTATAATGACTTTGTGCTGCTGTTTGTAACAACCAAAAATATTTGACCTAGACCCATCTTTAATTATACCGATCGAATCAGAATCACTTTCTGAGTTGATTTAACAATGTCCGTCCGTCCGTCCGTCCGTCTGTGTGTCCATGTAAACTTTGTAATCAAACTGCAGGTCGCAAATATGAATATATTTTGATAAAATTTGGTATATAGGCGTCCATCGGCCATGGGATGAACGCTATTGAAATTGGTGAGAATCGGTCCATGTTCAGACCTAGCCCCCATACAAATTACCCCTATGAAATCGACATAAATTGCCATAAGATCCAAATTGTCATATAGATCTTATTCAAATTGGGTTTGTATGCGTTCATTACATCCATTAATGAGTAGTCCAAAAATGATCCCTTTGGCCCCATATAGACTGCTTCCCGATCTTCACTTAAATCTATTAAAAACAAAAATATTGCACTGATTCTTCTCAAATTTTGTTTGTATATATTTTTGCAAAATACAAGAGACTTTACCAAACATGATCAGGATCGGTCCATTTTCGGACCTAGTCCCCATATAGATATAGCATCCGATATGAATTTTTTCATATCTGCAGCCAAAAAAATTAATAAAAATCAGACCAAAATTTGGTTTTTGCTTATTTTCTATGTCCAGTTAGTTGGGCCTAAGAGATAGGACATGGTATAGGGTATCGTATAGTCGGTCTAGACCGACTATAATTTTCTTACTTGTTTATTAATGATTCATACAAAATTCAATCAGTATGTTCGTTTGATAATCTAGCGTTCGGAGTTTTTCTATGAACATCGCAGTAATACGTCAAATATATCGGCGAATGTTCAGAACTTAAATCATACCCTGCTTCTATTTCTAAAGACCGTTTAGCTATTTTTCTTGTTATAAAGAAATCAATAAAATCTGAACGTTTATTTATATCCGTTGGCCAATAAGTAGGAGAGCCTGTCGAAATGCATTCACTACCTGTACTTTGTATGGCTTCATGCAGTCGTCTACCTTTTGCATTAAAGTCCCCTCCCATTGTGAATTTATATTTATGTTTGTTAATTAGCTCCATATACTGGTCGGTTGTAATTGTATGTCTGGGAGGACTGTAAACCGAGATAAATGTTGCGTATGATTTGTTTGTTTTTATTGTTTTTGTTGTAGCTTGAAATTCATCTGAACATATATGCTCTTCTTCATAATGATTTATGTTTGATCTAACTGAGATCGCATTTCCCCTCTTGCTTTATTGCTAAGGTGAATTTTGAATTAGAATATAATCCGGGGAACCCAAATCCGGAGAATAAGGTGCGTGATGACACAATTCGAACTTTAATTCATGGATTTTGGTCATCCAATAATCAAAATATGAACTGGTGCCTCGTTTTGATGAAACAGCGCCTTCGTTTTCGCCAAGGGCGGCCTTTTTCACTTAATTTCATCACTTAGACGCTGTAATAAGTTAGCATGATACTTGTTGATTGTTATTTTTTTTTTTAATTTTGAAGATAATCAATAAAAAATTATCCCACGGGCCTCACAAAAACAAAAGTCGTAGCCCTTCCGAAAAATAGCACTGCCTTCGCTTCCTTTGGACAGGATTTTGCCATTCCGGTTCATTATTTTGACTATCCCCTTGCCTCAGGTATGAAATGGTTGACCAATATCTCCTCCAAGGTTGCGGTAGATGCAAAAACTCGGCTTTATTGCGGTGAAAAATCGCCAAATACTCTATTAAAATATCTTCATGAGGCTGTTTTTGCCTTATTGTGAGCAAACACGGCACAAGTATATTCAGCCGATTGCATGGGTACATCAAATGGTGCACCACTGTGATACTCATCCTGCCAGTTGGTATAGCCTTTCTCTAACTCGGCAAACTCCCCAAGATGAAAGTATTGAGCATAACAGCGACGGATTTTTACAAGTTTGCTGAGATCGTTAACTTTTGATGGCTCAAAAAAATATTAAGGAACGTATCGCTCTTTAACATAAAATATATCTGTGGTCATAATTGATATCCGCCTAGGTCGGCTAAAGAATGATTTGAATTATGTACACTATCATAACTTGATTTTACGTAAAATCCCCATTTCTCTAACAATGTTTTTTAAAAGTTGTTAATAAACCTAAGTCGTAATGAACGCCCATTACATTTATATAAAAAGTTATTTATCTCGAAAGCATGATTTTCGACTCAGGCGGTTAATGCTTGTAACCGCAGATATAAGGTTGCCACTTTCAACCAAAAAATTTTTTTCCAAACTATGTATCAGGTCGGGTTGTTCTGGGACCGCCCTCGTACATACCAGTCAAGAAAATTTAAGTCGTGAAAAAGAATCAAATTTCCATGGCTTTAAACAGAATGGCATCTTTGGTTGGGGCTTAAAAGAGCTTCCTAATATTTCAAATCTTTACAGAATTAAAAAGAATTTTAGATAATTAACTGCCTTCAACTAAGAATTAAAACGGAAAGACCTTTTGCTCGTGTAAATACATAATTTGTAAATTAACATACAAAACTCAAACAGAAACATAAGAGAAAAATATGTACAAAGAAATAAATAAATAAGGAATGTGATATAAATTAAAGTCAAATACAAAGAACTGACAGCGAGTCATAATAATTCAATGTAGGGAATAGAAAAGAAAAATTTCAAAAGAAATATTTATACGAGTGGTTCTAATAAATATCTGTTTAAGAGAAATGATTTATAATGGCATCCTAAACACTAGTAAAAATATACTTTAAAGGATCCATAAAAGATGACTACCGTCCTATGACAAGAACTTGTTAAAATCTTAGTTGACGATCCAAATTTTGCTAGCACTTGGATCTGATGATCCATGCTCTTTGCTCTGTAGGGATAGGTGTATTATAAGTAAGTTCTTTAGAGTACGCATGATTGGTTTGCAAATACCTGTAGTTTTTACAGCACATTTTATGAAATCATCATTATCATCATCCTCACTTATTTCCACATACTTTATTTCTATAAGAGCAGCTGTTATGTAACATGATCATCATTTGTTTGGTTTTCCCTTTTTTAATGCAATTTAATACTAATGTTTCACCCATTAAATGTTAGATTTTTAAGCAAGTTTTCCTTTTTGTATCAACAAAATTTTTACGAGTTGTTCGGTTTTTTGCTACGTCTTTTAATAAAATATTTATCAGCAGCCTTATGTGATTGCTGGTAAACGAACATGCTGCCCAAACGTGTACATGCGAAATTCCTAAGAGAAATTATGGAATATTGTCCATAAGCTTAAGAAGCAAATGTTCTGTGGTTTAAAGTTGGGTTCTTGAAAACAGACATCAGGTTATAAGGGTTACACACTATCAAAAGCATACACACTCCTCTTAGAGGTGATGGACATGGGAATTGTTTTATTTAAAAGAAAAATAACAAAAAAAATCAAGAACAATAAAAGGAACATATTATTTATTTATTTAATTTAAAACATCAAATAAGTAGTAAAGAAATATAATTTAAAGCTTTGTCTGGATAAAACTTAAAGGAGTATTTAAAAATTCCAAAAGACCGAATAAACCAAGTTTGAACATTTGGCTGATTTCCTTAATTATTATTATGTTCAAAGCAATTTAAAATTCTTTTAACAATTTAAAATAACTTAATTTCGGTCTTACATTGTTCAGCATAATTTTTCACAAACTAAAAGTATGTCATGTAGTAATCCAACAACAGCAACAAACAACAACCTACTTTCACTTGTGAGCGGAATTTTATCTCCATTCAAAATAAGCCAACAATTGTTTCATTTCCTTTAGTTAGTATTATTAAATTTGGGTTGAATTCGATTGTAGCTGTAAATTGTAAAGTAACATCGTTCGTTATGTTCAGCGAAATATTTGCAAAAAGGGGGGAAAGAATACAAAATGAAGAAAAAAAAAAAAAAACCGGCATTCCTTATTTGCAGTAGCAACAATAGGCAAACATTATAGTGTTGTACACAGCGTTTGTAATTGAATTTATTTTGCCGTGTTACATGCAATCCGTAAAAAATAAAATTTTTGCCAAACATTGGAAAACAACGAGCTTACAATAATGGTATAGCATTTTGTATTTTGTATTTCGTATTGTTACATTAATATTGCATAAAATTTCATTACATATCAATGGGATTTTTCTTTCGCCGGCTATCCTTTTATTCCTATTGTTTTGTAAATTTAACAAGAGTTTGCAATGTCTGTTGCTTAACCCAATAAGAAAATGGAAATATATTTATAACAAAAGGAAGCAACTTTGGTGAGGGCAATTTTACAGCATTTTAATATTATGGTTTGGCTCTAAAATTTAGATATGAATACGAAAACTGCGTTGTCTCAATTCTTTGCTTCAAAATTGTTGATGATTTAGCAAGCATTTGGTAATTTCAATCGTTGTTGGGTTACAATGCATTGTAAAAAAAAAAAGAAAAGAGGCTTTAAAAATGTTGGAGTTTGTTTTCTAATAAAAAATTGTTTTTAAAAAATCCTTATTTATATCAACTACATATAGTTTTCTTGTTTAGATGATTATGTAAAGGTGTCATTCCATAACTGGTTAATTAAAAAATGTTTCGAATTACGTTAAAATAAAAAAATTAAAAAATCTAAAAGTTCGAAGGATCATCTTAGATGTCCTCAATGACCTACTCTTTTTAATGAAAAATTGGGATGACACGATATAGATAGTTTTGTTTCGTTTTGGTGGTCAGAGATTTCCGAAAACTAGTGTTTTGGAACCAATCGCTTGAGACCCAAAATGTCTTTTAAAATGGTATTGACAGATCCTTTCAATATCAGCGCTGTGGGGAGGGGGGGGGGGGAGTTATAAATTCTAAGCCGTGGGGAAAGTAGTAGGCCAGTAGAGTAAAACAGCCAAAGGGTTTGACTTTCTCAGGCCAAACTATATACATTTATTTAGCTTTTCAGTTATATTCAAAATGCATTGATGATTACTCATTTTGCTCTTCAGCAAAATTGTAGCTGTGGCATAAGTAATTAATAATTAATTAAGGTTTATTAAATTATTCATGTAAAAATAAGTAAGAAAATTATAGTCAGCCTAGACCGGCTATACGATACCATATACCATAAGTTTAGTGACTTGACCTCTTACGTCCAACTAATTAGATATAGAAAATATGCATAAACCAAATTCGAGTGACATGGCTATTAATTCTTTTACCTTCAGATATGAAAAAATACATACCGGATGCTATACTTATATGAGGACTAGGTCGAAAAAATGACTATATTTACGTAGGTCACTTATTTTTTTGCAAAAACAAATATACAAACCAAATTTGAGAAAAATCTGTGCAATATTTTTGTTTTTTGATAGATTTGAGTGAATATCGGAAAAATATAGCTGGTCTGAACCGACTATGCGATACCCTATACCATGCGCTTTGGTCCAAATAATAAGATAGAAAAAGTACATATCGGATGCTGTATCCATATGGGGACTAGCTTAAAAATGGATCGAGCCTGACCATATTAATTAAGGTCACTCATATTTTTTCAAAAATATATACAAACCAAATTTGAGGATAATCTGTGCACAAGTTTTGTTTTTTGATACATTTAAATGAATATCAGGAATCAGCTTCATATGGGAGCTATGACTAAAAATTGTGCTATAGGGTTTGTTTTTGAATAACCGATAAATGGGTGTAACATACATACACAAACCCAATTTCACAGGGATCTATATGTTAATTTGGATAATATTAAAATATAAGTCGGTCTCATAGGAGTCACTTGAATGGGGACTAGATCTGAACATGAACCGAGTTTTAACATTTTCAACAGCTTTAATTCTATGGCCGATGCTGAATTTCGCCACAATATATTCATATTTGTGACCTGTAGTTTGATTACAAGTTTACATGAATACACAGACGGACAGACGGACGGACGGACATCGCTAAATCGACTCAGTAAGTGATTCTGCATCGACCGGTATAATAAAAGCTACAAGCATCAGCACAAAGTCAAGAGACTTTACCAAACGTAGTCAGGATCGTTCCATTTTTGGGTCTAGTCCCCATATAGATATAGCATCCGTTACGAACTTTTTCATATCTGCAGCCGAAAAAATTAATGAAAATCCCACTCAAATTTGGTTTATGCTTATTTTCTATATCCAGTTAGTTGGGCCTATGAGATAGGGTCTCTAAACGCATGCTATAGGGTATCATATAGTCGGTCTCGACCGACTATTATTTTCTTACTTGTTATTAATGCAATTCGTCTTTGCAACGTGCTACCTTCAAACATTCAGTTCATAAGCAACGAAATGCAATTTAATAAGGCCCTTTTTAGTTTCTTTATTTAATTGGATTTCTATTTTTATTCGTTTATAAAATAAACAATTTTTACATTAAACTTTTTTATTATAATTTTTAGTTTTTATTATACGCAATGTTAAATATGCTTACTGCTATGTACCTAGTACTAATCCTGTACTTTAATTATAAGATTTTGTGTATTGTTGTATGGAATCCCAAAATAAATAAATAAATAATATCTCCTAATATTTTGTGTGATAGATAGCCTGCGGAAGTTTTCTGTGATATTTCTTAAAAACTTCTGTAAATAATTCTAATTTGTGCTCCACAATCACTTCTGCTAGAAGTGTCAAATAGCTCCGGCAATGTTTTGGAAAAAAGTCATGCTCGCTTCACATAGTTTATGCATAAATTCATTTAATGCATTAACTTTTTCTTTTTTCAGTTTAATTTTAATTAAAGTTTTCATTAAAAAATTATGTGTAAATGCGAGAATTACCTTCAAACTCCCTACCGTAATCTGAAAAATTGAACTGTGAATTAATGCAATGCCATGACTGAAGCAAATTAACGGAGAATGTTGCGTGTGCAATAAAATCAACAATTTTATTATCTCCGGTTAACAAACAAAAATGGCAAGGCAACATAAAGGCCATATTCGTAGCTGAAATTAGACTGATTTTGTTTTTAACTTGCAGCCAGAATTGGTTCACAAAGCTATTGAAATTTAATTATTGGGTATACTTTTCACATATCATTCTCAATAAATATACGTTGTTTAAATTTAGGGGGATTGCGGGCACCCGAATGAAAATTCTTTTATTTATTTATTTATTTATTCATCAACACAATATTTAATCTCACAGACTTATAAGAACATGCTAACATATTTACTTGGAAAAAACTTAAATAAATTTAATTTAAATTTTTTTTTTGTTACTTTGAAGTCTATCTCAGAAGAAAAGCCATTGCATAATTTTTTTCACCTGGTAATAAGATAACTTAGGGCATAGTTTGATCTATGAAGATAATCTTAAAAAAATCTATAATTTCTTAAATCCCTTGGCGGCCGGTAGGGGTTGTTCCTGCACTTGCACAGAATTTTCATTATTTAAATAGCATTTTTCCCCGATACAATCAAAGATAAAGTACCAAGTGCTATTCCAAGATCGTTCCATTTTCCAACTTTAATTTTACGACTAACACGAATATGGTTAAACCACTGAAGCTTTTCGGTTTTTTTTTTTTTTTTTTTTTTTTAATCGCTTATTTATTCACAATATTGAAGCAAAACTTAAACTATAATAAACAGTAGTTCTCAATAATAGTTTTATATACTTACATATATACAAAGTCCCTTATACGGGCTCTCTAGTATTATTAATATGATAATAAGTTTGGTTTTACAAAAAATAAATATTTTATGTACTTCAAATAAAGAAGATATATTTAATTTTTTAATTTGTAATGAAAATATTGAAAAAACATTATATATGTTAGCAAAAAAATAAAAACTAAAGTCTAAAGGTTAAAAAGGCGAGGAATTGCAAAATTTTTACTGATGTAACCACCAGAATTTGGTTTTAGATCTTTGCAAATTGCAAAGTTCCCTATTAGCAATACTTTCATCATATCTAAAAGTATTCGGTGTTGTACTATTGCAATTGACTGCTTTAATATTTGCCCGTCTAAAATGATGATACAAGACTGGAATGCCATTTTCATTTTGTATTAAGTTTATTGTATCTAGGTATAAAAAGGCCTACGGTGGGACGAATCCTTTTTGTAATGTTTCAGATATATATTCTTCATTTGAAAAGTACGGAGCCATTATTAAATTATTTTCTGTACATGCTGTGCATCTCAAAATATTATATCTTATTAAATTAATTATATAATTATCAATTCTTATTATACCTGATTCATTATATAACTTTTTATTCGACATATATTTTAAAAAATTACTTTCTGGAGATCTAAATAACGAAGTGCAATACCTTAAACATTTTCCTTCGAATACCCGAATTTTTTCCATATAAGATGGTGAAATATTAAACCAAATAGGACATCCATATGTTAGAATTGGTCTAATAAGAGACTGATACATAATAATCTTTACTCTTGATTTAATATATCTTGAAAAAAATAATGCTTTATATAAGAAGAATGCGTTCCGTGCTTTGATAAGTACCTCTTTGATGTCGTTGTTAAAATATAAAAATTTATCTAAATATATGCCTAGGTATTTGACAATTTCTTTGTTTGGTATATTAAAATTATTTATGTTGGACTTAATTCCAAATGATTTCCAGTTTTTTTTAATGTTACTGTTGCACTTATCTACTGTTGGTCTAAATAATATTGTTTCACATTTTTCTATATTTTTTTTTTTTTCATATTCCAATCCAAGGCAAATTGTTCCACAATATTGAACAGGTTTTGTAAGTTTTTATTAATTTTATCAATTGTGCAGTCAGCATGATATATTACAATATCATCTGCAAAAGCTATAATATTTTCAATATTGCTAAGTAGGTCTAAAATTAATATATTGAAAAGTATAGGTGAATTGACAGTACCCTGTTATAACCCATTAATGATTTTAAAAATTTTTCTGCTTTTATATTTCTCGTGAAACACCATAAAGGCTTTATCACTTATCATATTATATATGAGCATTATTAAATGTAATGGAAATTTATAATCAATTAATTTGTATATCAAACCAGCTATCCAAATGTTATCAAAAGCTTTTTCCATGTCTATTAAACAAGCTCCTGTACATAATTTTTTATTCCAGTTCCAATTTATATTCGATGTGAGTAAATGTATGGCATTTATAGTCGAGTGCTTGTATTTAAATCCAAATTGTTTTTCACTAATCAGGTTGTTGTTGTTACAAAATTTATTTATATTATTATTTATGCACATTTCGAAAATTTTACTAATATTGGAGAGTAAACTTATACCCCTAAGATTTTTCGGATTACTCATATCTTTATCTTTTTTGGGTAATAGAACAACTTTAGCGATTTTCCAGTTTTTGGGAAAATATGAGTTATTTAACATATTGTTAAATAGATTACAATACTCAAAAATCATTATATCTGGTAAATTTTTTAAAATTATATTTGGTACCTTATCTATCCCTGAAGACAATTTACCACTTATTTTAGAGAAAATGTATAATATTTTCTTTCTCGTTATGAAATAATCTCCAGCTTGCGTTTCATTTAAATTGTTTGAAATTTTTTCTAGATTAAAATTTGTTATAGTGGTCATATTGTATTCGAAGTTAGATTTCGTTACTAAAAATTTATTGAAAGTATCATTAACTTTTATATGTAAATTGTTGTTATTATTTATTTGTTTGTAGGAGTGAACTGACTCAAATAAGCTGCCGATAGTATCTAGCATTTGTTCTTTTTCGTGAATTATGAAATTATTTTCACTGTCTTTCTCGAACTCTCCAACTTCTATATTTGCATTACTTAATAAATACTCTTGGTTTTCTGGGATTTTTAAATTATGCAGAACTAAAGGTTTAAACTTTTTGGAATTTTTCTTTATTTTTTCAAACATCATTTTTGAGTCTTTCGGATCTATTTTAGTTAACTGTTCTTGTACGTATTTGTTTAAAATTGTGATAATATTTTCGTGTATAAGTTTTTTAATTAACTTTAATTTTACTTTTAACAAATTAAGAGATGACTCAGATAACATATGCTGCAATCTGTTATGTTTCTTAATCACTGTAAGTATTTTACTTTTTTCTAAGTGTAGTTTTTTTAACAATTGGGTTGTTTAGTTTATGAAAATAATCATGGTTTTTAAATTTAGGGGTAAAATCTTCTACAGTTTCCATTATTATATCATTAAGTCTCTGAACTTGAAAATCTATTTCAGTGTTTGTGAGGTTACGATTATTTGTGTATTGTTTTCTAATGTGTTTTTGATTTTATTCCGGAATTTTGTCCAATCTGTCTTCTTAAAGTTATATGTCGAAGTTTCAGTTTCTTTTATTAATGTAAAAAGTTGTTTCTCATTATTCATATAAGCATTTATTTGTAAAGCATTATGGTCACTGTCATATTCTAAAGTTTCAATGCAGTTCAAGGTATTATTCTTTTTTATAATATGCAATCTACAGTCTGCAATACAAACATCTATATAAGATCCTGTTCTAGGGTACGATGGTACTCTAGAGGCATAAAGTCGACATCTAAAATGAATCTCGTTTTCTGTCAACCATTCTTTAAGTTTATTTCCCTTTTGATTAGTAGTTGGGTTACTCCAATCCGTATGTCTGCCATTCAAATCGCCTGCTAATATGTAATAATTATTTAAATTTTGTAGATCGAGAGATTCAAAAAGTTTTTGAATTTCATATTTGAAATGCGTATCATTATTTCCAGAAGGATAATAAGCTGATATAATGTATATCATTTTATTTGAAACCAATGGTATTCGAATTATGCAACTTTCTAAAAAAATAAACGAATTTATAATATTATTTGAAAACTTGTCAAATTTCAGATTATTTTTGATTAGTATCGCTGTACCACCACCTCTTATTGAACCAGTTCTATCTCTTCTTATCATTTTATAATGAAGCTTTTCGGTATAATAGACATATCGCTAATCTTTAGACCGATCAGCGAAAGCTGTTTTGTTAAGCCTAACCATAGATAATTAACAAAGAGTCACACTACGGTCAAAAATTGGATGTTTTTGGAAAAAATTCAATAACTTTGGAATTATTAAATATAATGTATAGTTGCCCACACCCTTACTGCCTGATTTTTTAACGATGTATATACATAATATATATAATTATATATAGTTAATATAATAATATAAAATTAAAGAAAAGCAATACTTATTGCAAGTCGTAAATGATTACAGAAAACAATTTGAATCTCAGACTAAATCATCCTTAAATACACCAAAATAAATAGAATTAATTTTATATTTCATATTCCTTTCAATAAATTGTCTTTTATTAGCTTTGGGCTATTTGTGGATCTTATTAATTTATTTAAAAAAAATATAGATAGTTTTTATAACAAAATTGGTTAAAAGTTGTTTTAATTTATATTCGCGAGCAATAAGCAGATAATTGTACCAAAGATATATCACAAAGGATTATTTTGAGCCCAGGACCACTGAGGCTTTAAATAAATAATAAATAACCGAGTTACTTTTCTTAAATTCGAAATACAGGTTCCATCAAGTTTAATAGAAAAACTAGTTTTCCGTAATTTTTATTTAAAAATATCTTAAAATCCAAAGCTGGACTTGGCAAATAATGGCGTAAGCGTTCTCGGATTTATGCCAAATTTTAGGAACGGAAGTGCTACATATGTGGCTATTTTAGTTAAAGCATCGCATGTAAAAATTCAACAGCACTTACACAATATTTGAATTTTTTGAATAAATTGTCTTTTATTAGCTTGGGGCCTATGTGACCCCAATTCTAAAAGGGCTAATGGGCTCATATTATATTTTTCCGAAAGCCTATGCTATTGAGATAAAATATAATGCTTAAAAGTAGACAAGTGACGAGTTTTTGATACAAAGTATTTAGAAATAGTATATTTACGGAATGTTTTACATAAATTTCATTTTTCTCAAAATCCGCAAAAATTAAATCCTTGTCAAAAAAATTCTGGGATAGGGATTTACCTAAACATTCACACAGTTAATCTCTAACATGCATTTAATAACACCGTGAAGAGCTAGATCAAGGTTTTAAATTTTATTTAAGAAAATTTTTCAAAACTTAAAAAAGGAGTTTTCGAAACTTTAAAAAAAAAATTTCCATTTTCGATCTCAATGCTCAATAGGCTAACAACGTGGTAATAAAATAGTACTGCATATATAATTACTTGTAAGTAATGAGAAAAAAAAAATTAAGGCTTTAAACAATTTCGAAAAGTTAAAAAAAAATGCTATCAAATATCATGACCTAGTTTTTTTGGCACAAAAGTGGTGTGGCATTTGTTATTTCTTGGCGAATTTTAATTCCATTTTGAATTATTATAGCTTTTTGAAAAGATAATTTAATTTTGTCGGACAAATTAAACTATAAAACGAAATTTTCGTAAAATCTCAAAAAAGTCATATTTTCCCCATATAAACACACTTGAAATTTGCAATCGATTTTCGGCGCGACTTTGCTTTATCCGATTGTCCCCAAACTTCAAATTTATTAGTTTTATATGGAAAGGTAACAAACTGGACCCCGCCTATGCCCAAAATCGCAAATCGAAAAATGTCAATATAAATTTAACATACACCACAAAAATCTTAAAGTATTGAAATTGTCTTTGTCTTTAATTTAAGCAAAATCGCACAATCGAAAAAACGTAAAATCGCAAAAATCGTAAGAATACATTACACAAAATCGTAAAAATTTAATATCGCAAATATGCTAAACCGTGAAAACGTTAAATCGCAAATACGTGATGTCGTAGAAAAGAAATTTCGCAAACACGCATTCAATATCGAAAAAGTACAAAACGGCCAAAATTGTATAAACTCATTATCCCAGAAATGCAAAATCACAAACCAAAAAACGTAGAAAAATTAAATCGTATAACGAAAAACCGCAAGACGTAAAATCACAGAATAGCGAAAATGCAAAAAAGTAAATCTTAAAAAGAAAATAACAAAAACATAAAACTAATTAGTTAGATATTGTTCGCTTTCAGATCATGTATATATTTTCTAATGAAAGAAAGATAATTTTTTTTGTAATGTAAGAGAAATATTGAACAAAGCGACTTGTTCATCTTTAGCATCCTTCTGCCTATTACTTCAACTTATGCTTAGTCAACTATTTAACTCAATATTTGAAAGAAAAGAACATGAGAAATGTTTTTGCTTTTATATACGAGAGTTTGTATATAAAAACGTAAAACTTAATATCGTAAAAATGTTGAACAGCGAAATCGTTCAATCACAAACACCTGATCACGTAGAAAAGAAATTTCGTCAACACGCAAAATGGCAAAACGTAACATCGCTTAAACTAAATATTGCAAAAATGCAAATCAAAAAAACGTAAAATCGTAAAAACATGAAATCGTATAACGAAAACTGCCAATAATTGTGAAATTGTAAAACAAAACATCGAAAAATTTAAAAAATTTAAAATCGTAAAACAAAAAATCGCAAAACCAAAAAACCGTATAAACGAAAAATGCGAAATCGCAATGACGAAAAATCGAAAAAAAAATGGAAAAAATCAATGTCCTGAAAGTGTTAATTTGCAGAACAGCCGAAACCTAAAATTGCATAAACTGAATATAGCAAAAAATCCAAAATCACATTAACGAAAAGTTGCAAAAAACGTCAAATCGTGAAAACGTAATATCGCAAATACGCAAAATCGCTTAAACTTTCATTCTCAAAATGGAGCATCGATAACCGCTAAAACTTAGAAACAAGCAAAATCACAAAAAACACAAAATCTCAAAGTCGTAATAGTTAATAATTCCAACTTTTAAAATCTCACCCGAATAAATATATATTCTTCAATATAACATTAATAAATTGGAAATTTTAACAAATCACATCATATTGGAAAACATACTATATGAATAACAAGTAAGAAAATTATAGTCGGTCTAGACCGACTATACGATACCCTATACCATGCGTTTAGAAACCCTATCTCTTAGGCCCAACTAACTGGACATTGAAAATAAGCAAAAACCATATTTGAGTGGGATTTTTATTAATTTTATTGGCTGCAGATATGAAAAAGTTCATATCGGATGCTATATCTATAAAGGGACTAGGTCCAAAAATGGACCGATCCTGATCATGTTTGGTAAAGTCTCTTGTATTTTGCAAAAATATATACAAACAAAATTTGAGAAGAATCAGTGCAATATTTTTGTTTTTTAATAGATTTAAGTGAAGATCGGGAAGCAGCTCTATATGGGGTCAAAGGGATCATTTTTGGACTACTCATTAGTGGATGTAATGAACGCATACAAACCCAATTTGAGTAAGATCTATATGACAATTTGGATCTTATGGAAATTTATGTCGATTTCATGTGGATAATGTGTATGGGGACTAAGTCTGAACACGGACCGATTCTCGCCAATTTCAATAGCGTTCATCCCACGGCCGATAAAAGCTTATACACCAAATTTCATCAAAATATATTCATATTTGCGACCTGCAGTTTGATTATAAGCTTTGCATGGACACACAGACGGACGGACGGACGGACGGACGGACGGACGGACATTGTTAAATCAACTCAGAAAGTGATTCTGATTCGATCGGTATAATTAAAGATGGGTCTAGGTCAAATATTTTTGGTTGTTACAAACAGCAGCACAAAGTCATTATACCCAAACCACATAGTGGTATAGGGTATAAAAATTGGGAAGAAAAAGGTTCGCAACCTTGAGTTTACATTTCAATTTGAACATACAAAAAAAAAAAAAAAAATTAAAAATATATAGAAATTTAATTAAATGAAAATGTACTAAATCAAACTGCCTTAGGTGTCCGAATGAGCTTACCGCTAAGTACTTATGTGTGCGAAATAAATGCAAATATACTTATGTTATCCAAAGATACATAATATCATGTAGGAGTTTCATTTTCATTAGTTAATCAATTTCCTTTAAATATCAGCACCGGCCGTTCATTTGTTTTTATACTAGGAATTAATTTGCACTCTCTTCTCCCCCTCTGCCACTCACATATTTCATTTAGATTTTCTAGCAAGCAGTTGGACACGCTTTACTAATTACTGAATGGTAATAAATAAATTAGACATGTAACAGTAGTAATGAATGTTATACAACTGCAACAATTCTTCAAACAATCAAATCTAAACATAGATATCAATGCCTATGCTCACTCACTCGTGTGCACGATACATTATCGTATAATGTACAATGTTTCAATATCAATACATTATTTATATGCATACATATGTTCACATACATATAAATCCTTATGTATAAGGAAGTTTAATTCAATAACAATGCCACACAATCAAGACAACTTTGTTCCAGCATTATATTGAAACTTTAATTAATTAATTTTGTCACTAACATACATACATATTGGATATATGAATAGACTAGAATTACAACAACAAAAAAGATATATCCTTACATACATATGTAAATAAGTAATGCTTAACAAATTGTTATAACAAGTCAAGACTTGGCTTGTGGTGAACAAGTTTCAGGAAAAATATTAAAAATTTAATACGAATCAAATATCACAGAAACATATGTTCCATGCTGCGTATGATTTATATTTCAACAGAAAATGTCACTTCTACACTGCCTAACATAATTGCATACTTTAATTTTAAAAGCAAAAAAATAATAATAATATCTAGTAATTCAGTTTCAGTGAGACTCAAGGTTTTATAAATTTTCTACCGTTTAAAGCTAAAACCTCTAAATAAGACTAAAAATTAAGTTGATCAAAATAAATAAACTTTTGTTGCTTATAATTCGTTTAAATTTTTCCAGTAAATGGATATAACATTTTAAATTTTCTTTTTACACATAATAATTTCCATATTTTTAATTCCATTTAAATCCATACCAACGAAAATTTTGACACGTTAATCGCTGTTTAATATATATGAAATGTTTATTACGCTCACAGGCCACTGGCTGCCGTTTGTCTGCTTTTGGTTTAAGTATCAAAATACCATAACACCAGCCATTTTATACATCAACAGCTGTCACTAACACTCGCCAATGTTTAACAACAGCTTGAGTTAATTTCACTTTTTGACACTCCCATAAGGACTCAAATAACTTGGTTGTTATATTTTTGTGTGTTTAAAGTGACATAACAATACATATAAATACATAAATATACATAAAAAAAGGATAGCAGAAATTTTATAACAAAAATATAAATATAAATGAAAATATAAATATAAATGGCTGTTGTTTAATTTTAGGGTAGGAGGGAAAATAGCAGGTTTTTGAATATCGAATAACAATCATTTGCGATTTTATTGTTGTTGTCGAATAATAACGAAAGGTTTTATTTTTAAAGCTGTATTATAAATCATATATAAAAAATAAAAGTTGGGCAGCTATTTCTAAGACGAGAATTAAAACAAAAAAGCGCCCTTTCTTTGAAAAGTAATTTTGTTAAAAAAAGGAACCTTAAAAAATTGTTTTTTTTTCTAAAAAAGTAACTTTCCTTAAAAATAATATTTTTCCAAAAAATAAAATAAAAAAAATCATGTTTTTAAAAATTGAATTTTATTAACAAATACCTTTATTAACAATACCATTTCTTAAAATGTACCTTTTCTAAAAATTTTTTTTAAAAGCTACCCTTTATGAAAAAGGACTTTTTTTAAGAAGCGCCACTTTAAAAGACTAACTTTTTTGTATAAAAAGTACGTTCAAAAAAACAAAAGTAAGAAAATAATAGTCTGTCTAGACAAATTATGTATACGATATAATACCATGCGTTGACAGACCCTGTCTTTTAGGTCCAACTTGTGAGATTTAGAAAATAAGCGTTTTATTATATGTTTTGCCTTCGAATATGAAAAAGTTCACATCGGATGCTATATCCATATTGCGACTGGGCCAAAAATGGACCGATCCTAACCATATTTGGTAAGGTCACTTAATTTTTTTTAAAAAAACATCTACGAACCAAATTTGAGAAAAAAAAACTGTGCGAAATTTTGTTTTTTGATAGATTTAAGTGAAGATCGGGAATCAGCTGCATATGGGGGCTATGTTTAAGAATTGTCCTATAAGCTTTATTTTTAGACAACTGATAAATGGATGTAATAAACATATAGAAACCCAATTTGACCGAGATCTATGTAGTAATTTGGAAATATGGAAATTTAAATCGATTTCATAGGGTTCATTTGTATGGGGATTAAGTCTGAACAGGAAATGATTTTTACCAACTTCAATAGCGTTTATCCCGTGGCCAATAAAGCTTATACACTAAACTTCATCAAAATATACGAGGGCGGATCAATAAGTCCGTGATTTTTAGCATGAAACACAGTTTTTTTATATTATTTTTCACCATACTCTCCTTTTAGCTCAATATACTTAGTCCAACGTTTCTCCCATTTCTGTATCCCTTCTAAAAAAATATGATTTTTCGAGGTCCATAAAATATGAATTTTTGATCAATAATTTCATTGCTGAAGCCAAATCTCTTTCCACCTTGCCATTTCTTTACATTTGGAAACAGAAACAAGTAAGAAAATTATAGTCGGTCTAGACCGACTATATAATACCCTATACCATGCGTTCAGAGACCCTCTCTCTTAGGCCCAACTAACTGGACATAGAAAATAAGCAAAAACCAAATTTGAGTGGGATTTTTATTAATTTTTTTGGTTGCAGATATGAAAAAGTTCATATCGGATGCTATATCTATATGGGGACTGGGTCAAAAATGGACCGATCCTGATCATGTTTGGTAAAATCTCTTGTATTTTGCAAAAATATATACAAACAAAATCTGAGAAGAATCAGTGCAATATTTTTGTTTTTTAATTGATTTAAGTGAAGATCGGGAAGCAGCTCTATATGGGGCCAAAGGGATCATTTTTGGACTACTCATTAATGGACGTAATGAACGCATACAAAACCCAATTTGAGTAAGATCTATATGACAATGGGGATCTAATGGCAATTTATGTCGATTTCATAGGGGTAATTCGTATGGGGGCTAGGTCTTAACATGCACCGATTCTCACCAATTTCAATAGCGTTCATCCCATGGCCGATAAAAACTTATTTACCTAATTTCATCAAAATATATTCATATTTGCGACCTGCAGTTTGATTACAAGGTTTACATGGACACACAGACGGACGGACGGACGGACGGACGGACATTGTTAAATCAACTCAGAAAGTGATTCTGATTCGATCGGTATAATTAAAGATGGGTCTAGGTCAAATATTTTTGGTTGTTACAAACAGCAGCACAAAGTCATTATACCCAAACCACATAGTGGTATAGGGTATAAATAGTCACTGCGGGCTAAATCCAGAGAAAATGGCAGATGAGGTACCAATTCGTAGCCCAATACATGAAATTTTACCATTGAGCCACGATTACGTTTATGGTAAATTGAGAGCAAACGCGGCACCCATCTTGCAGACAGCTTTCTTAAACCCAACTGATAAAAATCGAAACCACACTGCCATATGATAGTATTTATCAAGCTTTTCCTTGGTTGTATGTTTAATGAGCACTAGAAATTAATTTTTTTCCGTTTTAAAAAAATCACGAGGTTGTATGTTTCGAACAGCTGTTAAACACAAAGTTCTACTAACAGGTGGTACCTGAGGGGGCCAGTATTTCATTTCATATAACTACGAGGGAAGTTCGAAAAGTTATTTATTTTATTTATTTTATTTATTTTTATTTTATTTAAGCTAATTAGGCCTAACGTTTCCAATGTAAATAAAACAACCGCTTATCCCATTTTTCCTGACGTTTCGTCAATTTTATGTTGACTTTATCAAAGGTCGTAGTAATATGGATTTGTCTTTACATTAAAATAAAAATATTTGTTACATATAAACAAAAAACATTCAATTTAAAATAACATTTAATTACACACAACATTTAAAACACAACTTGAAAGTAATATCACAGGGTATCAACTATTTATTTATTTTATTTATTTTAATTATTTATTTATTTGCTTTCCTGTACAACAAGAACAAATCTTATAATTACAGTACAGGAATAATAATGCTAAGGCATGATAATTGTTAGTTACAAAATACATACGTTTTTAATACAGAAAATATTAAAGAAAGAATGGTAAACAATAACCAAGAAAATAATACAAGATTACAAAAAAGAAAAAAATAAAATAAGTTAATTTAATTAATTAATAAAATTGTTATGCAAAATATTCAAAAAGGAATTTTTTAAAATTTGAAGCGTTGCTGTTAAGTTGCTGAGATTTTGGAAGCATATTCCAAAGACGTATAGCGTTGACGTAGAAGTGCCATTCAGATACCAAGTAACGATGACGAGGTAGAATTAATTTTTTTCTTCGGTTTGATCTGGCGAACCGGAGATTTTCACACAGGTAAAGTGGTTTTGCGGTGAAAATTACTTTATGAAGAAACAAAAGAACTCTAATTTTCATCAGATTTTCAAATGACAGGCCGAAAAGTTTATTCGTGAAGGAAGAAGTTCCGGCAGACCTTCTTAGTCTAAAAACATATCTAATTATGCTGTTATATAAAACATTAAGTTTGCCTTTACTAAAAGAATCACAGTTTGCAAAAAGTTCACACCCGTATAAACTACCGGGAATTAAATTCGTTTTGGCTAGAAGTATTCTTAGATTTAAGGGAGTGAAAGACTGAGTGTGCCATAGAGTTCTGAGCTTCATGTAAGTTTGAACAACAGTCGTATTTATGTGGTTCGACCAAGTTAGAGTGTTATTAAAAGTTACTCCAAGATTTTTTGTATTTGTAACAAAGTCAATTCTATCGCCGTTGATAACTATTTCATTCCCAAACTCTGGATTTGCATTTCGTTTGCGTATTAGCAGACATTTTGACTTGCTAGGATTATTGCATAAACCATTTGCTGACGCCGATCTGCACAATTGACTAAGGTCACAGTTAATTTTGTCTATATTTTCATCTATTGACTCGATTGGGGTGCTCAGAAAGAGTTGTACATCGTCAGCGTATATGTGTATCTTACAATGAGAAAGATAATCTGGTAAATCATTGATATAGATTGAGAACAAAAGTGACCCTAATACAGATCCTTGCGGTACACCTTTTATAAGTTGTAAAGGTTCAGACGAGTTGCTATTTACGTATACGGATTGTGTGCGATTTGTGAGATAAGAGGAATTTAAAAGCGTTGATGTTGAGGAAAAATTAAAGAAACGTCTTAATTTCATGCAGAGAGTTTGATGATCAACTGTGTCAAATGCCTTGGAATGATCTAGAAGTACAAGGAAGGTTATTTTGCTGTCGTCTATGTCACGTCTTATGTTTTCGCAAACGTCAGTTAAGGCTGTCACGCAACTGTGGTTTGCTCGAAAGCCAGATTGTTTGTAGGACATTAAGTTGTGTTGAGTTATATATTCATTCATTTGAAAAAAAAAATTATCTTTTCAAAAACTTTTGACAAATAACATAGAACTGCTATTGGTCATTGCTCAGAATTTGATTTTGGGATAGGTATTATTTTAGCATGTTTCCATATGGTAGGGAAACTGCTTGAAGTTATAATGCAGTTGAATAAAATGTTATATAAGGCAGTAAAAGTGGAATAACTATTTTAATAAATTTCGGATTTACATTTTCATATCCTACAGAGTTTGACTTTAACAGAGAAAAGCATTTTATAATATCAAGTTGATTAACGCATTTAAATTCAAAGGAATTTTCCTCGGCAAAATTTGGAGTATTTCGTATATTATTTTAAAATTCATGATCAACATCTTCCGAAGGTAGATTCGTAAATTTTAAGTTCAATTCGTCAGCGTCTATCGAACAGCTATTATTATTGCATCTTCCAATGCCAATATCTCTAATTGTCTTCCACGTTTGTTTAGAGTCAATGGCAGAATTAAATTTCATAGAAAAGAAATTGCACTTAGCAGTTTGAATTTTTCGATTAACATCTCTCCTAGCCATATGATATTCATTTTGCAGTTCAGGTGTTTTAAACCTTTTCCATCTGGAGTACGCAATATCCCTTCGATAGATCAAGTCTTTTATAGTCGTAGTAAACCAAGGTTTAATACTGACTGTTTTGGATTTTGTTTTCAGAGGTACCGCTTCGTCGAAAAGTTGTAATAAATTGTTCTGTAGAAAGGTTAACTGATCATCAACAGATGTCATACAGTAAATACAATCCCAGTCAATTTGGTAAAAGTTTGAGTAAAGTAATGCGTAGTTTAGACTTTTGAAGTCACGGTATGAGTAAACCACTTTAGCTTCTTGAATTTGATAGTTGTAAGTCAGGAAGATCAAATCGTGTTTTGAAAAGCATGGTGCTGAAATTTGATCATACAATAACACGTTTGACAAATCACTGACAAAGTAGATATCAAGCAGACTATTGCTATTGGTGGTGTAGTGTATAGGATTGTAGCGATTTACAGGTTCAAGTCCATAAGTTATCATGCTGTCAGTAAACGCTGATTCATTAATAATGTTTGAATTAAAATCTCCAGCTATAATAATATCATTATATCCATCTGTTAAGATCTCCAGTTTATCAAGAAGCGTGGAGAACCTAATATTTTTATTTGGCCTGTATACACACCCTGTAAGCATTCTTCTTCCGCTTGATTTGATCTCTACGAAAATATATTCTACCTTATCTTGCTTGATCTTATTGATCCGCAATCGTATTCATATTTGCGACCTGTAGTTTGATTACAAAGACGTACAGACGGATGGACGGACAGACGGACAACGCTAAATCGGCTTAGAAAGTGATCCTTAGTCGATCGGTATAATAAAAGATGGGTTTAGTCAAATATTTTTGTTAGTTACATATATCAGTCAGTATACCCTGACCTCATAGCCGTAAAGGGTATAAAGATGTGGTAAAAAAAACCTTTATGAAAAAGCAAATTTTTTCAAAGAGTACCTTTTTAAAATTGACCTTTTTCAAAAAGTACCTTTTTTTAAAATAACCTTTTTTAAAAAAGAGTGTAATCTTTAAATCTCTTTCTTAAAAAAGTAAATTTCTTCTAAAAATGAACATTTCTGGAAGCTTTCTGAAAAACTAATATTTTTTTTTTAAGTTGCCTTTTATTTAAAAAATACTTTTTCTGGAAATTTATCTTTCTTAAAAATGAACCTTAAGCTTTTTTTTCATTAAACAACATCTTTTCTTAAAAAACTACCATTTCTTAAAAACTTTTCTGAAAATTTTTTTGTTTTGAAAAAGTAGCTTTTTTGAAAAAACTACCCACATTGAAATAGTACCTTTCCGAAGAAGCTCCTTTTTTATAAAAAGTGCCTTTTTTAATAAGTACATTTCTTGTAAAAATAATTTAAGTATATTTTTTGATAAAAAAAAAACATCTCTTTTGTCCCTTTTTGAAAAAAATGCCTTTTCAAAAAAGTAATTTCTTTAATGTATATTTTCTTGGAAATATATCTTTTTTAAAAAGTACTTTTTCTGAAAAACCAACCTTTTCTGAAAAATGAAAAACCAAATCCTAAGAAAGCTCTTTCTCTTAAAAAAGCTATTATTTTTAAAAAACTAATTTTTCCTAAAAATAACTTTTTTCTTAAGGGAAGTATTTTGCTTCAAAAACTAACTAACTTTTATTTAAAATTTATCTTTTCTTTCAAAATATATTTATTTAGCAAAAGCCTTTTCTTAAAAATGTACCTAATCTGAAACAAGAACCTTTTTCTTATAAAAATACATTTTCTTATAAAAATACATTTTATTAACAAATCACATTTTCTTAAATAATTAATTACCTTTTCTTAACAATATATCTTTTCTCAAAAAGTCACATTTTTTAACAAGACAATTTATTTAATAAAGATTTTTTTAATTACCTTCCTTAAAAGGAAAGAATTTTTGAAAAAAGTATAATTCAAAAACTACCTTTTCGAAAAAAGTAACTAGTAAATATTACTTTTTCTTAAAAATTTATCTCTTCTTAATACAGTATAATGACATAACCAGTACCTATTTCGTCAGAAGTACCTTTTTTGACATAAGTGCTTTTTCTGGAAAAAGCAATTAATCCTTTCTTAGGAGATTAATCTTTCTTAAAAAAGTATTTTTGCTTTAAAAACTAATTTTATTTTCCAGAAAATTTGCGCGGACGATCATTAACCTTTCAACCCAGAAACATGAAATTTGGATTGTAGGTTCCCCGTTCGGCGCAAAGATCCACTAAGAACGGGTTCTTGGAAATTCCTACATTAAATGGGCAAAAGCCGACAAAAAAGGGGAAAATGATAAGAAATGAATCTAGGAATATGAAAATTGTTGTGTAGACTCCACCCAGGAAATATTGGCCCAGGACAAAATTTTTTCGAAGTTCGGCCATTTAACGGGAAAAAACGGCCAAAAAGGGTAAAAGTGGTACCTTTCTTCATCTTTTTAACATATTAGTCTATATATATGAATTTTGGTACACAGAATCCACCGAATACGTGGGCATCAGATCAGAATGAACCTGTTGCTAATTCTTACGTCCAGGGGAGGAAAAACGGCCAAAAATGGAAAAAATTGTACATTTGCTATCTTCTAAACACACGAATATAAAATATAGTTTGTGGATTCAAGTAGGGAAAGAAACATCAGATGAGAGGAAAACTTATGGAAATTCGGCTTTTAAGGGGGGAGGAAACGGTCCGTAAGAGTAAAAGGGCACCTTTTTGTACCTTGTTTACAGAGTAGTTTAGGAACATGAAAATTGATACGAAGATTCCACCAGAGACACAAACAGCGGACAATAATAAAATTTGTTTTAAAATGGCCAAAAATGGGAAATCTGGTACTTTTAAACTGGTAATTGATCATTTGAAAGTACATTTTCTTAAAAAAAAAAAACAAATTAAGAAAATAATAGAAGGTCTAGACCGAACATTTATTTTAACAAATTCAATAATTTTCGAGAAGGTGGCAATACATTGGCAACTTTTACAAAGTTCTGAATTTCCCATTTTTGTTTTTTAATAATTTCGCGTTTAGTCCTAAAACTATCAATCATTCTATTGAAAGACAACAAATTTATTAAAAAAAAAAAAACTAAAGAAAAATGAGTGAAAATCTAAATATTTCTTTTTGTGATGCCAAAACAGTGGAAACTTTTAAGTTTCTTTACCAGAGTTGTTTGAAGCAATAAAAATGGAAGAAGGTGTGAATAAATGTAAATGTAAAAAATCGTAACCTTTATTTAAATATTTATAGATTCTGACGTTTTATTTGAATTATTGTTAAATAATGGCAAAAAAATAAAGTTTTATGAAGATTTAAAATCCAGAATAAAAGATGATTGATTACACAGGTATACACACATTTTGGTGCCGATACTTTTTGAACTGATCTTTAGTAAATTCGACCTCCTGAATACGAATCTGCAATCGGTTTTTGTTAGTTACATTATTTCCAAAATTAAGGCACTTCCACTACATATATTGGAATAACTTGAAAACGGTTCACCATATTCAGTTAAAAAAAAATGGAAATTCGTCAACAAAATTATCTTTAATCCGTGCCTACATTGTTTTTAATTTGCACCAGTAGTTTCAGATATATCGTTAAAGTTTTGTAAAAAAGACAATAATTTTATCAAAAAAAATAAAAATTTTGTTCTTCAGTGTAGGTCTAACAATAATATATCTATACTAATATTATAAAGAGGTAATGTGTGTTTGTTTGTTTGTTTGTTTGTAGGAGGTAATCTCCGTAACGAGCCATCTGATATTCCTGAAATTTTCACAGATTCTTACTACGGATATGGGAAGTGCTATAGGCTATATTTTTTTAAATATTTTTAGTGGGCGTGGCACCTCCCACACAAAGTAAATTTTTGAAATCATATACATATATTGAGTATTATGATAGTGAGAGCTTTGCAAATTTGTCACCTATTGTTAATATTAGTAGTTACGTCAGAAATGGGCGGGATCGCACAAGTGGGCGTGGTACCTTCCATACAAGTAATAATTCAATATTATATATCTCGAGTACTGTGATAGAGAGAGCTTTTCAAGTTTGTCTGGTTTCACTTATTATTAATGTGAGTAGTCGGACAAAAAATGGGCAGTATCGGACTAATAGGCGTGGCACCTGGCATACAAATTAAATATAAATTATCATATATCTGGACTACTGTTATAGTGACAGCCTTGGGACTTTGTGTGAGCCCATAAGCTATTCATGTGATTAGTTACACAAAAAATGGTCGTGATCGGAGCAGTGGGCGTGGCACCGCACGTACAAAGTAACTGTATGATATAATATTACTGGTGTACTAAAAAAAGGAAGCTTTGACACTTTGCACGTCGCCATCAGATCTTAGTATGAGTAGTCGGACAAAAAATTGGCGTGGCACCCCCCATGCCAAGTAACTATTTAATGTCATTTATTTGGAGTACTGTAAAAGAGAGGACTTTAGAGGGCGTAGCACAGCCCATGCAAAACAGATATCTAATATCATATAACTGGTGTACTATAAAAGGGAAAGGCTCAACATTTTGCACGAGACTATCAGATATTAATCTGAGTAGTCCAAAAAAAATGGGGCGGGAGGGGATTAGTGGGCGTGGTATCTCCTATATAAAAAATATGAAGTACTACGAACGCGACAGTCTTATTAAAAATACATTAGTTATCAATGTGATATGTCGTGGAAAATATATCGCCAAAACCAAAAATCGACAAACCCAAAATCGCGAATAACAAAAATCGCCTAAAACAAAAATCTTCAAAATCAAAAATGGGCAAAATCAAAAATCGCTAAAAACTAAGATTGGCAAATGATATTTTAAGTTCAACGCCATTAATTTAGTGTTGCCAGACCTAATTTGGAAAATCCATGTTCTTCTCATGGGCAGCTACATGTACCTTGCTCCAGGGTAGGAGAGTCGAAAAATCTGATAATTGTTGTACCGAATGAAAAAACAAAAAACCATTGTATATCAACAAGTATCGAAATAAAAAAATCTGTACTAATAATCTATACTAGCATAATAAAGAGGTAATGTGTGTTTGTTTGTAGGAGGTAATCTCCGTAACTACTCATCTGATGTTCACAGAATCTTACTGCAGATATGAAAAGTGATATTGGGCGTGACACCTCCCATACAAAGTAAATTTTTAACATCATATATATTAAGTACTATGATAGAGAGAGCTTTGCAAATTCATCTCAGGTCATCTATTATTAACGTGAGCAGTCAGACAAAAAATGGGCGGGATTGCACAAATGCGCGTGGCACCCCCCCTAACAAATTTAATATTAAATGTGATATATCTGAATTACTGTAATAGTGAGAGCCTTGGGGCTTTGCTTGAGCCCTCTCATAACGATTCGTGGGTGCGGGGCAGAGGGAGGGTGCAGCGAAGCACACCGGGTTGCATCTAGTAATATATATAATTAATATATTTGTGAAAATAAGAAATATATTTTTCACTGCTTATTTGATGTACTGGGACCCAAGAAGCTTCGTTTTTGGTTAATCTCATATGAGTATCCCACATGCCCTGGTATCGTTCTTCCATTGTCCTTATTTTATTTATTTATTTATTCAGGTTTAACATTAAAATAAAATAATTTTAATGCTAAAAAATAATATATAGCTATAGCTACTAGGCCTTAAGCTAATATAACGTATCTATAGAACTAATGTAACTTATAAATTCTTAAATAAATCTAAGTAAGGAGAAAAAAAAAAATATTTTTATTTTAAATGAGATGATATAACTTAGTTTCTTTTAAAAATGTTATGATATTTTTGATGGAATCATAGGATGGAGAGGAGAGGGCTAGGATGGGGTCAGTGTTTTCAAAAATTCGTATTCTTTCTTGTCCATAAAGTGGACATTCGGATAGAATATGTTTAACACTCAATATTGTGGTGGGATTGCAGTTGCATATGGGTGGGTCTTTTTTAGTTATTAAATGTTCGTGAGTTAGTATAGTATGTCCTAGTCGCAGTCTTAGGAATTTTATAAGATTAAGTCTACTACCTTCGCTGTTTGACGCCATCCAATGTTGGATGCTATTCTTAGATGAATTTGAATATTTATACCAGTCGTTCGTACTATTCCAATTGTTATGGTGTTTCTGGATGTATTTTTTTTTTAGGTTACTTCTTAAATCATTCAAATTGTGATTCTCAGTTTTAATGAGAGGATATTTGAAACTTTGTTTGGCGAAGGAATCTGCGCATTCATTACCGGAAATTCCCATGTGGCCCGGAACCCACATTAGAGTGATTTTATCATGTTTATCTATTAGGATATCACGTATTTTATTAGCATAGAAATTATTGTTATTAACGTTCGCAATTGCGTTTAATGCTGATAAAGAATCAGTGCAAATTTTAAATTTGCCGCTCCTATTCTTAACATAATTTATGGCTTCATTGATTGCTATAATTTCAGCTGAAAAAATGGAACTATGGCTTGGCAATTCAGATACCCTTATTAGTATATTTTCATAGGTAATCGCAAATGTTGTATTTTCTCCGCTTAGGGAACCGTCAGTGTAGATGAAAATGAGATCATTTTGGTTCTCGGTAATATTACGGAAAAGGAGTTGATATTGTGTAGGTGATGTATTATTCTTAAGGTGTGAGTGTAGAGAGAAGTCAATAGAGTCTGCAGTAAAGTTCCATGGAGGATATTTGGAAGGAGCAATTTTTATGGGGTTTATTATTAATTCTAAATCTGAACAATTTTCAAAGATTCTATTGATACTGGGCGGTATCCTAAAATTTTTTTTGTTTTTATTTAATTTTCGAATTATTGGATTTAAGGGGCTGTCCTTACAGAAAATTAGAGATTTGACTAATTTGCCAGAAATATAATCTCGCTGGATCAATATATCATTAATATTAGCCTCAAATAGCATGTTATTAATTGGTGTAGAGCGAAGTGCACCGAGCGTTGCACGAATAGCTGCATTTAAAATTGCGGTTATTTTTCTAAATATACTCTTGGGAGCAAAACCAAATAAAAAAAGTCCATAGCTAATTTTGGAAACAATTAAAGACTTTACAATATTTATCAATGAAAGGATGTTGCAGTCATACTTTGGGTTGGAAAGGCATTTAATGATGTTAAGTTGAATATTTAATGAAGAACTCAAATACTCAATATGTGATTTCCAGTTATATCTTTTGTTAAAAATAATTCCTAGAATTTTAAGATTATCTGTTTCAGTGACTTGTATATGGTTAGTGGTAAGTGTACATTTACAATTTTGTTTTCTGCAAATGTGGATATATTTACACTTTGTCCGTGAAAGTACAGCGCCAGAATAATTGCACCAATTAAGTATATTATTAACTAGACTATTAAGATTAATTTTAGGATTTTTTGCCCCATTGGATCTAATTATTATATTAAAATCATCTGCATAAGCGCAGAATTTTAGATTTTTATGAGAAAGGATAATATCACTAAGTTTATTGTACGCTATTAAAAAAAGTAAAACAGACAATGGAGAACCTTGCGGAATTCCATTATACAGACTGTGAGGGTAAGAAAAACTACTACCGATCCGAACTATGATTTTTCGTGCAGACATAAAATTTACTATGTAGTTTATGATCTTTGGGCCTACATTCCATTTGATAAGTTGATCAACAATGGTGTGCAAACCAATTTTATCATAAGCTCTTTCGAAGTCGAGTGAAAGAATAGTAAGGTGTTTTCGTGCAGAGAGGGAACAAGTAGCTAGATAGTCAATGTACATTAACGATTCAGCAGTGGATTTACCCTTTCTAAAACCCATCTGATGGCTGTTGATGAGATTGTTAGAGTTGAGAAACCACCATAATCTGTTTGCCACTATTTTGTCCAAAATTTTCGAAAAACAAGAATTTAGTGATATAGGTCTATATGAGTTTACTAAAGTTTTATCAGTTGTGGGTTTTAATATAGGGATTACTAGGCTCGCTTTATATTGTTGTGGGATGTGGGAGTTAAGAATACTGTTGAAAAGATTGAGCATTCTATTTTTAAAACTATTTGTGGAATTTTTTAGCATACTATATGAGACCCTATCCAATCCTGGTGATTTCCCCTTCAGTTTAGAGAGAGAGTTGATGACAATTCAATGAAATTTATGTCATTTTCAATTTTCAGGGCACTATTGTTAGGCATAACATTGCAAAGTGATTGTAGGATGCTGTTTTTTTTTTAACTGAAACTGCTGAGGAAAATTGCTATCCTCTGAAATAGATGACCAAAAGGCACAGAATTCATTTGCAATTTCGGAGCGTTCCATGTATACTTCATCGGGAGAATTACTTTTTTTTATGCAGTGAATGCTCATATTAGTTTTGTATCCACAAAAGGTACGGATGTTCTTCCAAATTTTGTTTGAAGGTGTCATGGGCTTAATTTCTGAGGTAAGATTTGAAATAGCTACTTTTTTGCTTTTCTTTATTTCTCGTTTTAGGAGAGCGCTAGCTCTCTTATAGTTAATCATATTATCTAGATTAATATTTCTACGAAAAGCATACCAGCACTGGTTTTTTTTATTCTTGAGGTTTTTTAAATGTGAATTCCACCAAGGTACTGATGGAGATTTCCAAGTCTTCTTCGTTTGGGGAATTGATTCATTTGCAGACTGTAAGATAATTTTCTTTAAATTGCTAGCTTCTTTATTGACATTTAGGTTAACTTCTCTTAAAGACTCAAAATGTGAACATTTTTGGTTAAACAGTGTCCAATTTGCTTTGTCTGTTAGGAAATAAGGTTTAAAATGAGAAATTTCATTAGATTGGGATGGAAAGAGCGAAATTACGATAGGAAAGTGGTCACTACCATGGAGATCATTTAATATACTCCAGTTGGAATGGATGAACAGTTCGGCAGAGCAGAAAGTTAAGTCTACATGTGTTAATGTATTATGAGTAGAAAAATGTGTGGGTGACTTATCGTTCAGTATAACCAAACTCGATTGTGTTATAAATTTATTTAAAATTATTCCTCTTTTATTATTATTTGGAGATCCCCAGTTGTTATGCCAACTGTTAAAGTCTCCCGTCACTAAACTTGGAGAATTACATAAACCAAAAACATTTTGAAGGTTAAAAGGGTTAAAGGCTGTAGAAGGAGAGATATAAGCTGAAAATAATTTAAATTTCACTTTCGAATTAATTTCCACTGCTATAACTTCGAAGTCATTATTAGTTGGGATTATTTCATGTTGAATAGAATTATGTATTAGAAGACCGACTCCGCCAAAGGAGTTGGAGTTATTGTAAGAGTAAAAGGAGAAATTATTCGGGATAGGGATATTAGTAGGATGAGTTATAAGGTGAGTTTCTTGTACTGATATTATTTTAATGTTGTGATTTTTTATAAGTAATGTTAATTCGTTGTAGTTATTTAAATAACCTCTTAAATTCCATTGGAGAATTTTTAATACCATAATGTGTAGTTAGTTCTATTAGATATTTAAATAAATTAATATGTATATATATGCAGATAAGTTTAAATAAATAAAAAAAAAAAAAAAAAAAAAAAAAATATAAAGCTTCTACAAATCCATAGATTCGTTTGTATCCGTATTCTCTTCATCACCTGGTTTTCTTTTAATCTTACTTGCGGATTTCCGTTTCAATGCCAATTTTGTCTTGTTCGATGTCTTTCTCGGAAGAATAATAATTTTGTTGCTGGGTTTGGGAGGATCAGTGTAGTCATGCAATGTGGTGTTGATGTCAGAGTAGTTTATTAATTCGCGGGTAGGAACATTTTCATTTACAAGTTGTGTTTTGTTATCAATATTAGTTTTTGATGTGCTTGCAGTTGGTTGTTTAACAATCGAAGAATAGGTTGTTTTTTGTTGGTTACGTTCTTTATACGAGTCAGTCGCTTTCTTTCTGTCTACTTTCTCCAATGTTATGATGGCTTGTATTTCTTTTTCCTTGAGGAATATGGGGCAGGCTTTATCGTATGTTCCATGATTGCATTCCGAAATGTTGTTTTCTTTACAGTTTATGCACGATTTCTCAAAGTTGCAGATGTCGTCGTCTTCTTCAAAGTGGAAATTTTTAGAGCAGTCAGGACATGTCTTGTTATTTTTGCATATTTTTGTGATGTGTCCAAAGCGGTGGCAATTTCTGCATCTTAGTGGTAATGGCACGTATGGTCGAATTCTGACTTTTTGGTAACCAATATTCATTTCTTCAGGTAGAAACGTTGAGGCAAATGTTATTATTATTAAACCTGTCTCTACATGAGTATTATCAGTGCTTTTTTTTAGAATTTTTCTAACTTCCGAAACATTTTGAGATTTTAATTCTTGCAGGATTTCTTCTTCAGATATACCCCTTAGATCATTGGAATAAATCACACCTTTTGAATAGTTTAGGCTATTATGTTCCGACACTTCTACTTTTATGGTTGGTAATAGAGATGTTAAGGTAATCAACTTTGATGCTTGTGTGAATGTTTTGGTTTTTATTAAAATTTCACCACTTCTAAGTTTTTTACATTGATCAACTTCGCCACCACAGAGAGAGTCAATAACTTTTTTAATAAGGAATGGTGAGACATTTGACAAGGTGTTATCACTATCAATTCTCTTCATTATTAAATATTTTGGACCAATTGATCTTATATTTAAATGCTTAGTTTTGTCTATTTCAAAAGTCATTTGGTCTGGTGGTTTATTCATATTTTTTTCAAGTTCAAAATAATTTAATGTATGTATATCACTGTGTTATTTTGTTTGTTTATTTTTAACTTAAGCAAACAAACAAGTGGATTAGCTGTGAGTAGGTACCAACAGTAATGTTTTTAAAACTGGTTTTATTTGTTTTTTGATTTTTGTTTTTTTTTTTTTTAAACACTCTTATGAACAAATGTAATTTGTTATTGTTTTTTTATTTTGTGGATTTTAGGGTAACGAATAAAGCGTAATGCGTTTGATCACTTTCGTTGTTAGATCAAGACTGTCCATTGTCCTTATATCCTGGTGAAATCGTTCACCTTGTTCTTCACTCAAGTCTTAATTCAAGCTTTCAATTAAAATTACCACTGTTATATCTTGATGTTCTATTGAAACCTTGAATGATTGCAACGCGTACTGGACGTAGGTTTCTTATCGATATATATTTAGCGAGTTTTAATTCAAGACTCAAGAATTATAATAAGAAACAAGCTAGGGAATGACATATATACTACAATGTTGCCAACATACTAAGAAAAAAGTATACAATATTGCCAAAATACTGCATACGTATGTTGCGTTTATATCAGAAGGACATATGCATTTTTTAAATAAATAGTAGGGTAAATTGAACTAGAGCTGCTAGGGAAAACTGGTTTTCAGTTTTAAAATCAGCTTTAAAAGTACAAATAAAATCAGCTAAAAACTTAAGGCACCAAAATTTTTTTTTCATTTTGTAGACCTGTGTTATTTGTGAGAAATATTTTATGAATAAATTGGTAACTCCATTTTATAGCGAAGGCCACATTAAATGAGTCAAAGGCAGGATAACTTTACAGCCAGAGAATTTAAAAGTGTCCAAAAATGCTACTTAAAAACGTCATTAACAATCTGGAAGTAAAACTATGTGCTCGAACTGTTTTCCGATGAGCCATTGAGGCTGATCTTGATTGTTATCGTTCTGTGAGGAAACCACTGATATCAGAGAAAAATCGCATGGCTACCATTAATATGCTAAAGAACACGTGAGCTGGAAAATATTAAATATTTAAAGGGTCATAAAATTTGCCTATACCCAAGAGATGGGCGCGTGAGTGATTTTCCGCTCACGGCACGCACGCTCACGCTACAAAATTTTCCGTTCACGCACAGTCACGTTAAACAAAATATTTAAAGCTCGCGTCACGCGTGCTCACGGCTGCAAATTTTTGGATCACGCACGATTACTCAACGCAAATTTCAAAAAGCGTTCAATCCATCTTTTTTTTATGGAAAAATCTTTGTATTATTATTTATATAATTACATAAAAACTTATTGTTACAACTTATACAAGAAATATATTTGTGTATAAGAGCGTTGATACACATTAAAAATGAAAAAATTATATTCTCTTAATAAGAGCTAAATTAAAGAAAAACAAGTAAAAAAATTATAGTCGGTCTAGACCGACTATACGATACCATATACCATGCGTTTAGAAACCCTATCTCTTAGGCCCAACTAACTGGACATTGAAAATAAGCAAAAACCAAGTTTGAGTGGGATTTTTATTTATTTTTTTGGCTGCAGATATGAAAAAGTTCATATCGGATGCTATATCTATAAAGGGACTAGGTCCAAAAATGGACCGATCCTCATCATGTTTGGTAAAGTCTCTTGTATTTTGCAAAAATATGTACAAACAAAATTTGAGAAGAATCAGTGCAATATTTTTGTTTTTTAATAGATTTAAGTGAAGATCGGGAAGCAGCTCTATATGGGGTCAAAGGGATCATTTTTGGACTACTCATTAGTGGATGTAATGAATGCATACAAACCCAATTTGAGTAAGATCTATATGACAATTTGGATCTTATGGCAATTTATGTCGATTTCATATGGGTAATTTGTCTGGGGGCTAGGTCTGAACATGGACCGATTCTCACCAATTTCAACAGCGTTCATCCCATGGCCGATGAAAGCTTATATATCAAATTTCGTCAAAATATATTCATATTTGCGACCTGCAGTTTGATTACAAGCTTTACATGGACACACAGACGGACGGACGGACATTGTTAAATCAACTCAGAAAGTGATTCTGATTCGATCGGTATAATTAAAGATGGGTCTAGGTCAAATATTTTTGGTTGTTACAAACAGCAGCACAAAGTCATTATACCCAAACCACATAGTGGTATAGGGTATAATTACCTGTAATATAAAGCACTGCATTGCAATTGCTTACATATTTTTATTTAAAAATAAAAGCATGTCTATATTTTCACTGATTAGTTGGGTCCTGCGTTCTTCTAAAATGCGTTCCGGTACTGAAAAAGCTCGCTCGCTTGTTGCAGAGCTTGCAGGAATATTCAAAATATATCGAGCAACAGCTTTTAAACGGGGTAAATCAATGACATTTTTCCAAAATGCCATGATATCTTCATTTCCACACGTTTTATTTAAATAAATATTTATTTCATCCAACTGGCTTCCATCACTTTCTTTTACATTGAAAGAATCTGTGAACTCCAAAAATAGAGCGTCTTTTGTAGTAGATGGACCTAAATGTCTTTCCGAATTTTTGACTGCATTAGATGTATTTTCATGAAATATATCCATCAAGAAGTTAACAGTGGTAATTACATTGGTCCGTTCTTCGTCACTCATAAAATGCAAATTTTTATAGGGTGGATTCAAAAAAGGGCTACACGGCTGATGTCATTAGGTGGTAACCGTTTCAGCAGTGCTACTTCTGTTTTCATTTTTAGCTCAGTTATAATAGTTGAATCGTTTAAGGAGGCTTCGCAATGTTTTTATACCCTATACCACTATGTGGTTTGGGTATAATGACTTTGTGCTGCTGTTTGTAACAACCAAAAATATTTGACCTAGACCCATCTTTAATTATACCGATCGAATCAGAATCACTTTTTGAGTTGATTTAACAATGTCCGTCCGTCCGTCCGTCCGTCCGTCCGTCCGTCTGTGTGTCCATGTAAAGCTTGTAATCAAACTGCAGGTCGCAAATATGAATATATTTTGATGAAATTTGGTATGTAAGCTTTCATCGACCATGGGATGAACGCTATTGAAATTGGTGAGAATCGGTCCATGTTCAGACCTAGCCCCATACAAATTACCCCTATGAAATCGACATAAATTTCCATAAGATCCAAATTGTCATATAGATCTTACTCAAATTGGGTTTGTATGCATTCATTACATCCACTAATGAGTAGTCCAAAAATGATCCCTTTGGCCCCATATAGAGCTGCTTCCCGATCTTCACTTAAATCTATTAAAAAACAAAAATATTGCACTAATTCTTCTCAAATTTTGTTTGTATATATATATTTGCAAAATACAAAAGACTTTACCAAACATGATCAGGATCGGTCCATTTTTAGACCTAGTACCCATATAGATATAGAATCCGATATGAACTTTTTCATATCTGCAGCCAAAAAAATTAATAAAAATCCCACTCAAATTTGGTTTTTGCTTATTTTCTATGTCCAGTTAGTTGGGCCTAGGAGATAGGGTTTCTAAACGCATGGTATAGGGTATCGTATAGTCGGTCTAGACCGACTATAATTTTCTTACTTGTTTAATTTTCTCAAAGACTAAAACTATTTCATTTATAGTAGGAAGTGTATCGGAAGAAAGTCGTTCCGAGCATTATTAAAAAATTTCGAGAAACTTTAAAATTTTTTGAAGTAAGCCTTGATCAATTTTACCCAACCGATAAAGCTCACTTCTTTTGTTAAGTATCTCCTGCATTTCTCTATATGACTCATCGATGCTTTGTAACATGATAAAAATCGAATTCCAGAGAGTTTTCACGTGCTGTTTCAATGATTTTGTCAGCTTAGTATTCAGCTGGGATTGTTTGAAAAATTCGGCTATCTTTTTCGATTCGAAAATTAAGACCTTGATGTCCTCAATCGGATCATTATTAAGAACATCTTCCATAAGACGGTTGATATTGTGACATGCACAGGAAAGACGCTTGTTTTATCTAAAGACTTTAACAACATTAGCTCCATTTTCTGTAACGATAAAACCATTTTCCAATTTTTGTTCAATTTTAAACTCCTTTAAAACTTCAATAACAGCTCTCAGAATATTTACGCCAGTTTTTTTTATCGTCAGGAAATTCTCGCGTGGCAAGAACAGAAGCAGTCAATACCCAATCTTCATTAATGTAATGAGTGCTCAAAGTGTAAAAGCTGCGTTGGCTATATTCAGCCGTCCACAAATCGGTTGTAAACGCTAAGTTATTCTCTTGCAAAACTTTTGAAAGTACTGCTTTGATTTTTTCATATTCAGCAGGCATTGTGGTCCGCACTAGTGTCCTTCTGGATACCAATATGTCTTCAATATTTTGTTGCCATACTTGGCTCCAATGTCAATCAAAGCTTGACCAAATTTCCTGAATCCCGAACCTACAAAACAGAAATTCAGCTGCATACTTTAAAGCTTTTTAAAAATTTTTACAAACCTTCCGTAACACAAAACGGGCGCAAATCTTTCGTTACAAAGCCGAGTTGATGCTGCGCAATTTCAGCCTTAGATTGTATCGGTACCTGGCGTAGCAAAAACGTGTCCATAATATGTGTTGTTGTGTTTCTTGCGATTGTCAAATTATTACAGGAGTGGCGGATCAAACTGCCAGTGCTAAATTTGGATGAATATGATAGAATTTCCCTGCATTTGTTGCACTGAGCAAAGTCAAGCTGCTTTCCTTCGTATTTGACAGCACGGAAATCACTGCAAACCTTGCTTTTGGTGTTATTTGGTATGACGAACTCATACTGTGAGTCCTTAGAATTGATCTTTAAATCATTTTCTATTTCAACCATTAATTTTTTCGTAGAAGACATTTTGGAATGCTTTTACACTTTTGTGGCGCTGCCAAAAGAAAAAAAACTTATGATATGAAATGACATTAATCAGCTGCTACGCAGTGATGCCAAACCTGCATATTTCATTTGTCTCTTGGCAGTTGATAATACGTATACAACAATGGCATGCCACTAATGGCATGTGTAAAGGCAGGGTAAAGTAATGCTTGAAAGTTGAATCACGCATGTACACACACGGACACTTACAAATATATCACGCTCACGCATGTTCACGCGAAAATTATTTCACGTGCGTGCGTGATTACGCGTGTCACGTAAAATTCACGTCACGCGCCCATTTCTAATATACCCATATAGGACCAAACGCTTTGGGGGTTTTACTATAACAACCTAATACAATTGTTCGGTATAAAAATCATCCACCCCCAAGACCATGACCATCATTTATGCTATAGTGTTATTGTATAGTAAAGGTTTTCATTGTTTTGTCAACAGCATAAACATGAATATTGTATATTTGATTTTTTTTTTAAGTCAAGATCAAATTATTTGGTATTGAACGTCCAAGTCGTCAAAAATATGTTTTGTAAAAATTTACTATCGTATCTGTCATTGTTTTAACTATTCTTATGGCTTAAATAATTAACATAATAATTACGCTAACAATGTAGCGGGTATACTACTAGTATAGCATAAAACAAACTTTTTTTTTTTTTTTAAATTAGCTTTTGTGAAGACTAAATTTTCTTGGAAAAAAGTATTTTTTTTTTTAACTACCCACCGTTGAAAAAGTGTGTGTGTGGAAATATGTAACTTTTTTTGAAAAAAGTACCGTTTTGTAAAAATAATTTTTTGACAAAATAACTTTTCTCAAAATTTTTTATTTTTCCGTTTATTTTTAACTTTTCTTAGGAAAAGACTTCTTCTTAAAAAGCATATTTTCTTAAAAAAATAACTTTTTTGACAAAATGCCCTTTCTCAAAAGTAGCTAGTCTTAAGAAGTACCTTTCCCTAAAAGTACCTTTTCTGAAAAAAAAATATCTGATCTGATACATATTCTTAAAAATTATTTCTTCTTAAAATATTACCTTTTCTTAAAAAACTAACTTTTCTAGAACAAGGATGCCCTGTCCTAAGGAAGCATAATTTTTATAAAATGTACCATTTTCTTCCGAAAAAGTAGCTATTTAAAAAAACTTCATTCCAAAAAGGGCCACCTTAAAAAGTAATTTCTCCTTAAAATGTATAAAAGAACTTTTCCTTAAAGTACCTAAAAAGTACCTTTTCTTAGTTCATATTTCTTTAACAACATTTCAGAAAATTACCTTCATAAATAGTTTTTCCGACAGTATACATTTTTTAAAAAAGTACTTTTTTTTAAATATAGAAATTAATTTTTTGGAAAAAGTGCCTATTATAAAAGTGCATTTATCTAAAATGTACCTTCTGTGAAGTGAGAAGCTGATTATAAAGAAGTATATTTTCTTAAAAATTATCTCTTCTTAAAATGTTAAATTTTCTTAAAAAACTATATTTTCTTCAAAGAGTACCTTTCCGAAAAAAGTACATATTCTAAAACGAACTATCTCTTTAAAAAAAAGTACTGTTTGTGAGAAAGTACCTATTTAAAAAAAACTTGTAAAAGAAGATTTTATTAAAAATTTACCTTTTTGAAAACGTTTGTATTTATTACAAAATTTATTTTGTCTTAAAAAAAGTATATCTCCTTAAAAAAATATCTTTTATTTAAAAAATATCTTTTTCTCAAAATATAGATTGTTTAAAAAAGAACCTTTTTTAAAATGTACCCTTTTGAAAAAATTAAATTTTTTTGAAACAGCACATATTCCAAAAAGAAAGTACCAACTACGGAAACTCTATATCGGTAATAAAACGTTATTTGTTTTCTAAATTTATATACAAATAAATATGTATTTTTTTTTTGATTAACTTCCTTGATTTACATATGAACAGGCATTTAAAATATTATATTAAGTTGGGCTGTAACAAAATAATTTTGCCTAAATTTATTAAATGGTGGACAAACTCCAATAAAGTGGAATGTATTCTCAGCTTATTGAAAGTTACAGATTGAACAGAGTCCAGTTCAGTTTCTTCTAAAAGACATTTAAATTAAGCAATCCGCCTCTCACTTTAATAATTAAATTGGTAATGCGTGATGATAAGTTGGCAGAAAGGAGTGGCACAAAGTTGAAATTAAGTCGTGAATAAAGATCATGATGTTGGTAATTGTCTGCGTTTAGTTTATAATTTATAATAAAACGTAATTTATTTTCTAAATTTATATACAAATAAATATGTATTTTTTTTTGTGATTAACTTCCTAGATTTCCATATGAACATCTGATATAAATGCCACCCTTTTATCTACAAAGAATTTTTTTTATATAATTTTACTTAATTAAAGCAGTTATTTTTACAAAATAACCGTTTTATTCATTTATGTTGCTTTTCTGTGTTCTGTTTATTATGAGAGAATTTTATTTGCTTCAGTTTATAAATGTTCCAAATTGAGAGAGAATACAAAAGTGTTTCTTTTTGTTGAATGCAACAGAAGATAAAAATTTTATTAAAAAAAAGAAAACATTCCTCATAACTGAATTTTTATTTCAATTTTTATTGTGAAATTGTAGAAAATTAAAATTAATTAAATAATTTTTTTTCAATAAATCCAAACACATCTGGAAACTTAAAATAATCTTCTCACATATTAAATCGAATTTATTATATTTGGTTTTATTAAATCGTATAAGAAATTTATTACATATAAATATTATAGTTTTCTACAAATCTCTTTAATTGTCACTAGTATTGGGAACAAAGAACATCTATGGTTCAAGAACTACAACAGTTTATAATATAAACTCCCAATCATTCAAACATGTCTAATAGAGATTAGGAAAAAAAACTAATAAATACTGCTTTTATATATTGTACATATGTTCAGATTACAGATCAAATCAAACCACTTGATTAAACAAAATGTTTTTCTTTCCAAACTATTTTTTTGTTGAAGCCATTGTTGTTGTCGTTGTAGCCTACGAAAATGTTGTTAATCAACATAACGAATGTTTTGTTTGGAACAATGCTACACACATATTTAATGATCATTATCGTTTTATATAACTGAACGTGTATGAATGTCTGTAACGAATAGCATAACTAGATGGTCATAAAAGTGTATTTATGTTATTAGACCATACAATGATTAGAAGCTCTGCAAACATACTTATAAAAATAGTTAAGCAAACATAGTAGTTACAGCACTTACCCCATATATTATGACAAAAATTCACTGAATAATTTAACTATATTATCCAAAAAAAAAAAAAATACGCAACCCTTTGAGTTTTGAAATTATCCTAAAAATATCTTAATCTAATTTTATACCAACCCATTATATCCTTGTCACACCGCAGAATCGAGTATAAATATTCCTATGAAATTTTTCATGGCTTTTATTTGTAGCAAAATGTAAACTTAACAAAAAAGAATAAAAATAATAAAAATAATAATAAAAAAAGTAATACGAAAAAATCTATAAGCGAAAAGGAATTTAGCGGAAACAAATTTTTGAATTAAAGAAAGTTTCTATAAAAAAAATTTATAGTCAACAAAAATAAAAAATAACGTCTTGAAAAATTTAGTATTTATTTTATTATTATATATTAATAGATACATATAAGAAAATTATATATAAATATGTACATAATTTACAATAATTATCTATATTAGGCATAATATATTTGTTGTGAGCCTGATTGGAAATGTACCAACTATTTTTCATTAAATCAATTCAAAATTTGTAATTTCTGCAGACTTACAAATTTAATGGTGTTTTCTTTTCTGAAATAAAATGCTACACCTTTATTATGTACATTTTTATAATGTTTTCCCCACACTTTAAAAATGTCGCATTTTTAATGGTCAGAATAGAACATAAAATCACAACTTTGTAACACTTTTTTTGAATGAACAGCTGTTTTTTTGTTGACATTTTGAATAAACCAAAAAATAATCAAAAGAAGCCTAAGCTATAACAGGAAATATAAATAAATAAAAATGAAATGGACATTGAAATGGAAAATTTCGAATAATGACAATGAAAATGATGATAGCCCAAGTACAAGCAGATCAGTGCAGTGTATGAAGAAAATAATATAAAAATTATAACAATGTATAAATATAACTATTTTTTTTTTAGTTTGGACAAATGGAGACACCCGTCTGTTATTGGATCTATACGCCAACTATTTGCCAGAAATTGGGCCGATGAAGCAATTTAAAACCAAAAAGGCGATGTGGGCTTCCATGGCTCAAAGAGGAAACATGTTGAGTTTGAGGAAGAGATATCAAAAATTTGCCGTTTAGATGACTCAATTCAACCAGAAATTCAATTGAGTAGCCAAAATATTATAGGAAAAGAAAAGCAGGTAAAAACGGAAACGAAATAAAAAAGAAAAGAATCAACCGCAGATAGACTAATAGAAACAATTGCGAAGAAAGAAGAAGGCAAGGAAAGGCGCCATCGAGAGAGGATGGATGAAGCAAAAGAAATAAAAAATATATTAAAGCAAATTTTGGAGAATAAAAAAGGACAGTAGGAATATTTTATGGGAAATTTTTCAAAATGTGCAATTGTGTGCATCGAAGAGCGGCTTAAAGTTACTGTCGAAGTTTAGTATTGTTAATTAATTTATTAACAAAATTTCATTGAAAGGAACTAATTCAAAATTTTTATCGGTTTCAAAAAAATCACGTTATTTATGAATTAATGTCATTCCTTATCCAGAATCATTATGTTACATTTAAATTTTTAAATATCGATAGCCGCCTTTTTCTTGCGCATAATTGTCTTTTGTCGTTCCTCACACTGCTTGGCATTTATGTTGGGTGTTGCTATAGAAGTTCATATCGCCTTTTTGGTTTTGAATTGTTTCATTGGTTTAAAAAAAAAAATTAAATCTAACGTAATGATTATGAATAAGGAATAAGATTATTTCATAAATTATGTAATTTTTTTGAAATCGATAAAAATTTTGAATTAATTCCTTCCAATGAAATTTTTATAATAAATTAATTAACAATACTAAACTTCGACAGTAACTTTAAACCTGCTGTTCTATGCACAAAATTACACATTTTGAAAGATGTTATTTAAAATAACAATTTGTTTCTATTGAATTTTGTATCAAAATTCATATTTCTTTGTATGAATTGAATGTAAAAAGTTTATGTATATACGTCTGTTTTTTTTTTTTTTTTTTTTATAAATAAATATGTACATTAATTTGTTGTTGAATTAAAAAAAATTTAATTTGATTTCTTTTAATATGCCCTAATTGAGAAAGTAAGTTGTCTCTTCTATTTTCGCATGAAGGCTCAGTTATATTTGATTCATTGCTGAATCCGGAAATCTGCAATAAAACTGTTTTAATAAAACTTTCTCATACCAATAGAGATTATTTTCCTTTTGCAAACACTTTCGCAACAGCTTCTTTTTCATCGTCTGATTGACGAAACTTTATGGCCTCCGGCGCTGCATTTTTCACAATGAATTGTAAAACCTTGTTGAAGGAATTGTGAAGGTTTGACAATGAAAGGTCGAAAAGGTTTGCCACTTCTCTGAAGGTAGTTATATTCCCGCTAAACCTATAAACAATATTTTTACTTCTTGTATTTTAGTAATGAATTTGGACAATCTTACCACAAAAATGACAAGATATGAGTTTCAAGAGTTGACTGTTGTCTTCCTCCCTGGTAGGATCGCTTGAAATAATACAAGGAATATCTATCAAAAAGAACAATGGCACCTTACCGACTAATACGCAAATTCTCCTTAAACTATAAAAAAAAGGATATATACATACATTTATTAGAAGTAGAAGTTATTGGCCTATGAAATTTAACATACATCAACTTCAGAGTATTTATTAATTACGTTTTCCACAAATCCTTTCACTCGCGGTTGTGGATTTCTTCCCATAATGATATCATATATTTGATAATCATCAGATGATGAAGATGAATCTAACAACTTATCAAAAATTTTTTTAGCACATAAAAACGTAGTGATATTTTCCATGTTAATTTATTTTAAACAAAGTAAAAATTGAGCTTTTTTTTATTTCTTCACACAAATACACATCAATAAAGAAAACCAATGTCAGCTGTTTTAACGTGCGATTCTCACCCTCTGTATTTTTAAAGTGCGAAAGATGCAACATTTTCACATATTTATAGTGCGACATTTTTAGAAAAGAACACGTTACCCTTTCGCAAGGTTGACATGTTTTTAGAAAACGCCATAAGTATACTAGCAGATTCCAGCGCTCGAAATTCGAGTGCAATTTTTAGGCAGCTTTATTTTTCAACTTAAAAATTCACAAACCAACACTTTTATGGTTTATTATTATTGTGAATGAAGATAACAAACTCATTAATAAACACATTAATAAATTCAATAAAACACACGTAACATATGTGTAATTTTATGTATGTGTTAGTAGCAACTTTAAATGCAAAAAAATTAAAAATCTGTAAATCTGCAAAACGGCTAAAAAGAAATACCTTTCAAATAATATACCTTTAGTCAAAATCGGGATAGAATGGTAGAACAAAACATCAGTCACACGAAATTGCCTAGCCTATTAATATTATAGATTACAAAGAAATATTTGCTAAAAATAAAATTCATTAAATATTAGATTTCTATAATTTGAAAACACTTTAATGTATTTACACAAGTAGTAGAACTAACAGGCATTTAAAATATTATATTAAGTTGGGCTCTAACAAAATAATTTCGCCTAAATTTATTAAATGGTGGACAAACTCCAATAAAGTGGAATGTATTCTCAGCTTCTTGAAAGTTACAGATTGAACATAGTCCAGTTCAGTTGCTTCTAAAAGACCTGGCATTTAAATTAAGCAATCCGCCTCTCACTTTAATATTTAAATTGGTAATGCGTGATGATAAGTTGGCAGAATGGAGTGGCACAAAGATGAAATTAAGTCGTGAATAAAGATCATGATGTTGGTAATTGTCTGCGTTTAGTTTATAATTTTCACATTCTTTTACTTTTAGTAAGTTTAAAATTGATATCCAATGGACGCATAGAGGTTAGCTAGTATGATTTGGCGTAAAATGAAGAAGTCTGCAGAGGTTAGACCACTCTTTCGCCCATAACACATTTTGATCTACAATACTCCCTTCTCTTATACGAGGTAAAAACTGGTCATGCTCAATATTTTATTTACATAATTAAAGTGTACTTTCAGCGTAGAAAGATACATGGAGTCATATCCGTTTCCTAGATCTAACATATAACTGGATGTTGTCGTTGGGAGATATGGCATCCTCTTAATAAAAAAAAATCATGTGAGTCCGATCACAAGGGAGATGTGTAAACATCTAATAATTAAAGAAAACATCAACATCATATTTTCCAGTGCATAAAAAATAAGTCGATTATGCTGTTTTCTGAAATTCAGTTGATGTTTTCTGAAATGCAATTGATGTTTTCTGAAATACAATTAATGTTCTCAGCAATACAAATAATGCTTTTTGAAATTCAATTGATGTTTTCTGAAATTCAATTGATGTTTTCTGAAATTCTATTGATGTTTTCTGAAATTGCATTGATGTTTTCTGAAATTCAAATGATGTTTTCTGAAAATATATTGATGGTTTCTGAAATACAGTTGATGTTTCCTGAAATTCTATTGATGCTCTCTGAAATTCCATTGATGTTTTCTGAAACTCGAATGATGTTTTCTGAAATTATATTGATGTTTTCTGGAATTCTATTTATGTTTTCTGAAATACAGTTGATGTTTTCTGAAATTCAATTGATGTTTTCTGAAATTTTGTTGATGTTTTCTGAAATACAGTTTATGTTTTCTGAAATTCTCTTAATGTTTTCTGAAATACAATTGATGTTTTCTGAAATTATATTGATGGTTTCTGAAATACAATTGATGTTTCCTGAAATTCTATTGATGCTCTCTGAAATTCAATTGATGTTTTCTGAAACTCGAATGATGTTTTCTGAAATTATATTGATGTTTTCTGAAATTCTATTTATGTTTTCTGAAATTCAAATGATGTTTTCTGAAATTATATTGACGGTTTCTGAAATACAATTGATGTTTCCTGAAATTCTATTGATGTTTTCTGAAATTATATTGAAGTTTTCTGAAATTCTATTTATGTTTTCTGAAATTCAAATGATATTTTCTGAAATTATATTGATGGTTTCTGAAATACAATTGATGTTTTCTGAAATTCTATTTATGTTTTCTGAAATTCAAGTGATGTTTTCTGAAATTATATTAATGTTTTCTGAATTTCTGTTTATGTTTTCTGAAATTCAAATGATGTTTTCCGAAATTATATTGATGGTTTCTGAAATACAATTGATGTTTTCTGAAATTCTATTGATGTTTTCTGAAATTCAACTGATGTTTTCTGAAACTCGAATGATGTTTTCTGAAATTATATTGATGTTTTCTGAAATTCTATTTATGTTTTCTGAAATTCAAGTGATGTTTTCTGAAATTCTATTGATGTTTTCTGAAATTCAATTGATGTTTTCTGAAACTCGAATGATGTTTTCTGAAATTATATTGATGTTTTCTGAAATTCTATTTATGTTTTCTGAAATTCAAATGATGTTTTCTGAAATTATATTGATGGTTTCTGAAATACAATTGATGTTTTCTGAAATACAATTGATGTTTTTTGAAAGACAATTGCAAAATGTTTAGAAAAGAACATATCATAATTTTTCACAAATACAATCAGATAAAGTCACACCGATTTACACTTCAGCTCACACCGATGTGTTACGCTGTTTTTGCGATTGTATTGTGAAATAGAAATTTACCCCCCTGCGCGTATAGATGTTTACACATCCAAATCGAAACAGCTTCTCTACATCATCAATTTTTTCATATCCCCAGATTTGGGCCACGTAGAATATAGTAGATCTGGAGGCAGCGTGGAATATTTTGAGATTTGTCATTCGAAATTTTGTAATGTTTTCTGCATTTAGACAACGTCGCATTTATTGCTGATTTTGAGGCAGTAAATTTGTTGTTTAAAAGTTTTTTGAAAGACAGGTTAAATCAATGTCTACCCCAAGGTAGTTGTATGTGCTAACTATTTCTATATTTTCTTTACCAAAATGCCAATTTAGATTTTTAGCGGTTCTAGTTCCTGAACGAAATACTAATATTTTTTTATTTATACAAATTTACTTTTAAACACCACGTAGTATAATATGAATGTAAGGCATCGACCATGTTTTGTAAGGCTGTCGGAGTATCCGATAATAACACAATGTCGGCGGCATATAGCTGGCGACATTTACAGCATTTGGTAACACATCAACTAGGTCGTTTACATAAAGTGAAAATAACAAGAAACTTAAAATTCAACCTTGTTTAACTCCAAGCTCAATCGGGAAAGTTTATGAAAAATTGCTACCATCCAAAATTTGGCATTCATTTTTATCATACATACATTGCATTATTCTTATAATTTTGGGTGATAAGCCGAGGCACGAAACTTTATAAAACAAGCAATTTCTGGGTATCAAATTAAATGCACAAGAAAAATCCACAAAAAATGCATATGTATTTATGCCATTCAATTTATTTAAATTAACAGATTGAAGATATTGTCCACAGTAGAGTATTTTTTCCTAAACCCAGCTGGGTGTGCATTTAGTAAATTATTCTGTTTAGTAAAATAGTATTAAAAATGTTTTATATTGTATCAATCAACGCCAAGCCACAGTAATATGTTGGCAGCTTTGCATCTTCTTAAAGAGTGGTATTAATATGGATCTACTAAAATTATTTCATGTAAAAATATTTTGTTGAAAACAGATAATATTTCATTGATGAAACATTCGGGAGCGTATTTATAAAATTCATAACTAATTCCATTTTGCCCTGGAGCTTACTTTGCTTTAAAGATTTTGTTACACAAAAAATTTCACAAAATTCATTGGGAGAGACTAGTAAAGTATAGCATGGACCAGCGGATGGTGTGGGCATTTTCAGTATTTTGCTGTACAGTGGGAATAACAATCATCTGAATTTACCATATGAGTAAGTATTTTCAACGACTTCGACAGCTTCCACTATTCACTAGATCATAGTGCTGTATTTAATTGCTGTAAATTTTTATATAAATCTGATTTTGTTTCATTACACAGTTTCAAATATTTAGTTTAACTGAAAAATATCGCAATTACTTCGCCTCTATGTGTGTTTTTCTATACAATCTAAGTTTTTCCAACATATTATTACGAGAACGACAGCACATCTAATCAAACCAATTCAGCTACTGAGACATCTGCTTGTATATCGATTTGAGCAGTAAGTAAACTGAGATTTTTCGCGTACTTCCAGTTCCAGCATAGTCTTTGAAGCGAAGATTCGTCAGTTGTATTATATTCAGAGTTTATAATATTTATTTTTAGACACAATGGCATATGGTCAGAGTAGGGTTTGGAAACTACAGCGAAATCTACAACATACTGCAGGAAACGTTGCGAAAGGATAAAATAATCGACTACAGAACTACCCATAACCTCACATTTAGTATATTCCAAGAAAAAATACACAAAAAATAAAAATCAGATGTCATAATTTAAAATTTGATTATCTACAATATTTGAGACTGAAAATATAAGTTGCAGATTGAAAAGAATAATAAGTTTAAAAAAAATATTTAATCGAAATTTAATTTTTCGATAAAAAATCTGGTTAAAAACAAATTCCCCAAAAAAAAAAACTTTTTAAAAAACTTACACGAATTCAAAAAAAAAAAGAAATAGAATTATTTTTGGATGAGCAAAAATATTGCAAAATCAATTTTAATTAAATCGACATCTTTTAATAGAAAGAATACTCAGAGAAATTGAAGATAGTATTATCTTAAAAAAAAAATAAATGTTGGACTCCATGTAATAAGTTAGACAAAAATAAAAAAATATATAAATATATTTTAGCCATCAAGTATCGCAATTATTTCAATGGTACATGGTAGCGAAGAAAAAATCATATGTTTCTAAAATTCATAACTACACTGTATTTTGGACTGGTTCAAACGCTCTAAGTAAAAAAATTTCTTATAGCAACAATCTATTCAATTATAACATAACAATAAACACAATGTTCAGTAAAACCTTTGATGAAGGATGAAATGCCAGAATCAGTGTAGTTATGAGTTTTATGTTATCTTCTTCTCTACCAAGCACCATGGAAACAAAATCAAAATTTGCATATTAATTAAAGTATAAATTGAAATATGTCTGAAAAAATGACGCGAAATCGAACAAACATACAAATTTATTTATATAAGACTGAAAATAAATGTTGGACATAAAAAAAAAAGTTTTAGATTAAGTTTTTAATCCAATTTAACTTTGCGAAAAAATCGCGTTAAAGACAAAATCCGATACACAAAATGAGACCAAAATATTACCACAAAAATTAAAAAAAACAAGTAAGAAAATTATAGTCGGTCTAGACCGACTATACGATACCAAATACCATGCGTTTAGAAACTCTATCTCTTAGGCCCAACTAACTGGACATAGAAAATAAGCAAAAACCAAATTTGAGTGGGATTTTTATTATTTTTTTTTGGCTGCAGATATGAAAAAGTTCATATCCAATGATATATCTATATGGGGACTAGGTCCAAAAATGGACCTATCATGTTTGGTAAAGTCTCTTTTATTTTGCAAAAATATATACAAACAAAATTTGAGAAGAATCAGTGCAATATTTTTGTTTTTAATATATTTAAGTGAAGATTGGGAAGCACCTCTATATGGGGTCAAAGGGATCATTTTTGGACTACTCATTAGTGGATGTAATGAACGCATACAAACCCAATTTGAGTAAGATCTATGTGACAATTTGGATCTTATGGCAATTTATGTCGATTTCATAGGGGTAATTTGTATGGGGGCTAGGTCTGAACATGGACCGATTCTCACCAATTTCAATAGCGTTCATCCCATGGCCGATAAAAGCTTACATACCAAATTTTATCAAAATATATTCATATTTGCGACCTGCAGTTTGATTACAAGGTTTACATGTACACACAGACGGACGGACGGACGGACGGACGGACATTGGTAAATCAACTCAGAAAGTGATTCTGATTCGATCGGTATAATTAAAGATGGGTCTACGTCAAATATTTTTGGTTGTTACAAACAGCAGCACAAAGTCATTATACCCAAACCACATAGTGGTATAGGGTATAAATATATATATGATGATTCACAAAAAGTTAGTAATGGCAATTCTAAAATTCAGTTATAGGGCCATCTAGTTAACTGAAATCATAAAGTCAATAAAAAAATTATTAGTCTTAAAAATCTATTTAACATGTGTAAAGAAAAATAAAAAAATTGTTAAATAAAATTGCAGTTTCATATTTTCTTAGTGAATGACTGTATATTAGGGTGGTGTGCCAATATATGACAACTTCGGTTTCAAGTACGATCAGTGCAAAAATTGTATAAAAAAATACTAGCCTGACCGGAACTTTAATCCTTAACAATATACGAATAGTTTCAGTAAATCAACCAATTATATTAAGAATTCGCTTTGATAAAATTTTTAATGTATTAAATATGTGCTATATAATCGTTACAAAAATAAATACTCTATCTTTATAAGTACTATAAAGCGAATTGCAATACACCGCAAATAAAAATTCTATTTAAAATTTTACTACTTTTTCAATGCAAGCTTCAATAAATAATAACAACGAGTCGTAGTAATATTTCAATATCGCTCCACCCTATTCTTCTGTACATACACAACTACAATTTTATAAAAGCTGTATAAAAAAACGTAACAATTAGCAACCAATGACCGCAAGTTCTTAATTGTATAGTTTTTGTGTGTTTACATGTTAAAGTACATAAGTAATGTATGACTTAATTTAGCTTTTGTTATTTGTAGCCATTGACGAGTGACAAAGGAATAACTTCTGAAGGATTTTATTACAGAAAATTGAAATTAAAGTACATTAAGTGAAATCAAACTTATGTGACCCCTCACTCAAAATTAGACGGACAGTGAATTAACAGTAAGGAACAAAAAAATGTTTTTTTTTCATTCATAACGCAAAACAAATTCTTTAAGGTATTATCAGAATACATGAAATCTTGTTACATAATTTCGCTCAGTTCTAAGTCATTGCATTGACTAATATAACGTATAATTTCAAGAAGTCATCACTCATACGCCTAAGTATTTCCATCAAAACTAGAATCGCATAAATTTAAAATTTCTTTAAAAAAATTCATTTTCATATAAAAATTCATTTTCTTTTTAAGCTCCTTTTGAATAAATAACTTTTCTAAAAAAAATAAAAAACGCGTTTTCTTAAAACAGTTATATTCTAAAAGGTATATTTTCTTAAAAAGTACCTTTTCTTTAAAAAGTAATTTTCTGAAAAAGTGACTTCCAAAAAAGTACGTTTCTTTAAAAAGTACCATTTCTTTAGGATTAAGCTTTTCATAAAAAGGACCTTTTCTAAAAAAACACATTAACTATAAAAGTACTTATTGTTAAAAAAAAATTATGTGAGTCCGATCACAAGGGAGATGTGTAAACATCTAATAATTATAAAAAACATCAACATCATATTTTTCAGTACATAAAAAAAGTCGATTATGCTGTTTTCTGAAATTCGATTGATGTTTTCTTAAATGCAATTGATGTTTTCTGAAATTCAATTGATGTTTTCTGAAATACAATTAATGTTTTCAGCAATTCAAATGATGCCTTTTGAAATTCTATTGATGTTTTCTGAAATACAATTAATGTTCTCAGCAATTCAAATAATGATTTTTGAAATTCAATTGATGTTTTCTGAAATCCTATTTATGTTTTCTGAAATTCAAATGATGTTTTCTGAAATACAATTGATGTTTCCTGAAATACAATTGATGTTTTCTGAAATTCTGTTGATGTTTTCTGAAACTCGAATGATGTTTTCTGCAATTATATTGATGTTTTCTGAAATTCTATTTATGTTTTCTGAAATTCAAATGATGTTTTCTGAAACTCGAATGATGTTTTCTGAAATTATATTGATGTTTTCTGAAATTCTATTTATGTTTTCTGAAATTCAAATGATGTTTTCTGAAATAGAATTGATGTTTTCTGAAATACAATTGATGTTTTCTGAAATACAGTTAAGGTTTTTGAAATTCTATTGATGTTTTCTGAAATTCTATTTATGTTTTCTGAAATTGAAATGATGTTTTCTGAAATAGAATTGATGTTTTCTGAAATACAATTGATGTTTTCTGAAATTCTATTGACTTTTTCTGAAATTCTATTTATGTTTTCTGAAATTCAAATGATGTTTTCTGAAAGTCGAATGATGTTTTCTGAAAATATATTGCTGTTTTCTGAAATTCTATTTATGTTTTCTGAAATTCAAATGATGTTTTCTGAAACTCGAATGATGTTTTCTGAAATTTTATTGATGTTTTCTGAAATCCTATTGATGTTTTCTGAATTTCAATTGATGTTTTCTGAAACTCGAATGATGTTTTCTGAAATTATATTGAAGTTTTCTGAAATTCTATTTATGTTTTCTGAAATTCAAATGATGTTTTCTGAAATTATATTGATGTTTTCTGAAATTCTATTTATGTTTTCTGAAGTTCAAATGATGTTTTCTGAAACTCGAATGATGTTTTCTGAAATTATATTGATGTTTTCTGAAATTCTATTTATGTTTTCTGAAATACAATTGATGTTTTCTGAAATTCTATTGATGTTTTCTGAAATACAATTGATGTTTTCTGAAATTCTATTGATGTTTTCTGAAATTCTATTTATGTTTTCTGAAATTCAAATGATGTCTTCTGAAATTATATTGATGTTTTCTGAAATTCTATTTATGTTTTCTGAAGTTCAAATGATGTTTTCTGAAACTCGAATGATGTTTTCTGAAATTATATTGATGTTTTCTGAAATTCTATTTATGTTTTCTGAAATACAATTGATGTTTTCTGAAATACAATTGATGTTTTCTGAAATACAATTGATGTTTTCTGAAATTCTATTGATGTTTTCTGAAATTCTATTTATGTTTTCTGAAATTCAAATGATGTCTTCTGAAATTATATTGATGGTTTCTGAAATTCTATTTATAGTTTCTGAAATTCAAATGATGTTTTCTGAAATTATATTGATGGTTTCTGAAATACAATTGATGTTTTCTGAAATTCTATTGATGCTTTCTGAAATTCAATTGAAGTTTTCTGAAACTCTAATGATGTTTTCTGAAATTATATTGATGTTTTCTGAAATTCTATTTATGTTTTCTGAAATTCAAATGATGTTTTCTGAAACTCGAATGATGTTTTCTGAAATTATATTGATGTTTTCTGAAATTCTATTTATGTTTTCTGAAATTCAATAGATGTTTTCTGAAATACAATTGATGTTTTCTGAAACTCGAATGATGTTTTCTGAAATTATGTTGATGTTTTCTGAAATTCTATTTATGTTTTCTGAAATTCAAATGATGTTTTCTGAAACTCGAATGATGTTTTCTGAAATTATATTGATGTTTTCTGAAATTCTATTTATGTTTTCTGAAATTCAATAGATGTTTTCTGAAATACAATTGATGTTTTCTGAAATACAATTGATGTTTTCTGAAATTCTATTGATGCTTTCTGAAATTCAATTGATGTTTTCTGAAACTCGAATGATGTTTTCTGAAATTATATTGATGTTTTCTGAAATTCTATTTATGTTTTCTGAAATTCAAATGATGTTTTCTGAAACTCGAATGATGTTTTCTGAAATTATATTGATGTTTTCTGAAATTCTATTTATGTTTTCTGAAATTCAATAGATGCTTTCTGAAATACAATTGATGTTTTCTGAAATACAATTGATGTTTCCTGAAATTCTATTTATGGTTTCTGAAATTCAAATGATGTTTTCCGAAATTATATTGATGGTTTCTGAAATACAATTGATGTTTTCTGAAATTCTATTGATGCTTTCTGAAATTCAATTGATGTTTTCTGAAATTCAAATGATGTTTTCTGAAATACAGTTGATGTTTTCTGAAATACAATTGATGTTTTCTGAAATTGTATTGATGTTTTCTGAAATTCAATTGATGTTTTCTGAAACTCGAATGATATTTTCTGAAATTATATTGATGTTCTCTGAAATTCTATTTATGTTTTCTGAAATTCAAATGATGTTTCTTGAAATTATATTGATGGTTTCTGAAATACAATTGATGTTTTTTGGAAGACAGTTGGAAAATGTTTAGAAAAGAACATATCATAATTTTTCACAAATACAATCAGATAAAGTCACACCGATTTACACTTCAGCTCACACCGATGTGTTACGCTGTTTTTGCGATTGTATTGTGAAATAGAAATTTACCCCCCTGCGCGTATAGATGTTTACACGTCAAAAGTTAATTTTCTTTAAAAAGCAATTTTAAAAAAAGTAGTTTTCATTCAAAAAGTAGATTTTCAAAAAAAAAAAGATTTCATAAGAAATACATTTTCATAGAAAAAGCAGAATTTCTTTAGAAAGAAGGTTTTTGTAATAAAGTACATTTTCTTAAAGAGTGAATTTTGTGAAAAAAAAAAAACTGTATTTAAAAGTGCCTTTTCATAAAACAACGACATTTTCTTTAAAAAGTAATTTTTTTTTCGAAAAAGTACCTTTTCTTAAAAAAGTACCTTTTCTAAAAAAGTGACTTTCTAGAAAAGTGGTTTTTGTTTTCCAGATTTTTGACCTCTCTTATTTGTTATTTTGTACACTCTCAATTTCTGAGGAAGGGTAGAAGAACGGCAAAAGGAAATTATTTAATGAAGCGTTAAATTAAAGAATATACTGACATAAACGCACACAATAAAACTGTATAAGAATACAATTAAAGAGATGAGGAAAACATTATTTTCTTTTATTATTTTTGCCACAAACAGAAAATAGAAAAAGATTTTTATCTTCGATTTTAACAAAAGCAATTACTTATCTGTGATTCGATTGAAATACATAATTATTTGTTTGATATAATTTTTTTTTCCGACTCTCCAAAAAAAAACGTTGATTACAATTTCTGACTGCGCTTGATTTCAACCGGAAATTAAATTCTGTGCTTTTCATTTTCCTGTTCCGGCAAAGGAACAAATAATTTATATGGTGTTCTTTATACAATATTTATCACTTGTAAAACAGATAAAAAACGTAACAAATTTCCATTTGAAATTAAGCTCTCACTTATTTGGAAGAAGTCATTAAATTAAGTTAAATTTTTAATATTAAAAAAAAATTTTTACACATTTGAAATATTAAAATTATCGTAGTTGTAGGCCAAATTTTGTTTTTCGGTTATAATTTTATATTTATATTGTTGTTTGTGCATACTTTGAATGTATATTTGGAATTTTAGTTTTATAAATTTCACTGTTAAATTTTGTATTTTGTTTTGCTTCGTTTATTTACAAAATTAATCTCTAAAGACTTTTTGTTATTCTCTATATGACGATTTAATGCTGGGGAAATATGTGTTTCATATTCTATAGTAAACATGTTTACGTTCATATCGTATAAAACATGGAGGTTATCATAAGTTTATAATATACTGAACAAATTATCTGTTTAATATAATTGATTTTAATTTTAAACAGCTTTAATCCCACTCGACCCCGGTCGATTATTTCATTTATTATTATTATTTTAAAAATATTTGAATAATTCATGATAGAGATTTAAACACGGTTAAACTGAAAGGTTTCTTAAATTAAACGAATAATTTCAGCGTGTTTTTAATACACAATCAAATTAAAACCAAATGTTCATTAAATAGAATAATTTATAACGTTTGATGGTGTAAACATCTATACGCGCAGGGGGGAAATTTCTATTTCACAATACAATCGCAAAAACAGCGTAACACATCGGTGTGAGCTGAAGTGTAAATCGGTGTGACTTTATCTGATTGTATTTGTGAAAAATTATGATATGTTCTTTTCTAAACATTTTCCAATTGTCTTCCAAAAAACATCAATTGTATTTCAGAAAACATCAATTGTATTTCAGAAAACATCAATATAATTTCAGAAAACAACATTTGAATTTCAGAAAACATAAATAGAATTTCAGAAAACATCAATATAATTTCAGAAAACAGCAATTGTATTTCAGAAACCATCAATATAATTTCAGAAAACATCAATTGTATTTCAGAAAACATCAATAGAATTTCAGAAAACATAAACTGTATTTCAGAAAACATCAATTGTATTTCAGAAAACATCATTTGAATTTCAGAAAACATAAACAGAATTTCAGAAAACATAAATAGAATTTTAGAAAACAACAACATAATTTCAGAAAACAGCAATTGTGTTTCAGAAACCATCAATTGTATTTCAGAAAACATCATTTGAATTTCAGAAAACATAAATAGAATTTCAGAAAACATCAATATAATTTCAGAAAACATCATTCAAGTTTCAAAAAAAATCAATTGAATTTCAGAAAACATCAATAGATTTTCAGAAAACATCAATATAATTTCAGAAAACATCATTCGAGTTTCAGAAAACATCATCTGAATTTCAGAAAACATAAATAGAATTTCAGAAAACATCAATTGTATTTCAGAAAATATCATTTAGATTTCAGAAAACATAAACAGAATTTCAGCAAACATAAATAGAATTTCAGAAAACATCAATATAATTTCAGAAAACAGCAATTGTATTTCAGAAACCATCAATAAAGTTCCAGAAAACATCAATTGTATTTCAGAAAACATCATTTGAATTTCAGAAAACATAAATAGAATTTCAGAAAACATCAATTGTCTTTCAGAAACCATCAATATAATTTCAGAAAACATCAATTGTTTTTCAGAAAACATCAATAGAATTTCAGAAAACATAAACTGTATTTCAGAAAAAATCAATAAAATTTCAGAAAACATCAATTGAATTTCAGAAAACATCAATATAATTTCAGAAAACATCAATTGTATTTCAGAAAACATCAACTGTATTTCAGAAAACATCATTTGAATTTCAGAAAACATAAATAGAATTTCAGAAAACATCAATATAATTTCGGAAAACATCAATAGTATTTCAGAAACCATCAACATAATTTCAGAAAACATCATTTGAATTTCAGAAAACATAAATAGAATTTCAGAAAACATCAATGCAATTTCAGAAAACAGCAATTGCATTTCAGAAACTATCAATATAATTTCAGAAAACATAAATAGAATTTCAGAAAACATCATTTGAATTTCAGAAAACATAAATAGAATTTCAGAAAACATCAATATAATTTCGGAAAACATCAATAGTATTTCAGAAACCATCAACATAATTTCAGAAAACATCATTTGAATTTCAGAAAACATAAATAGAATTTCAGAAAACATCAATGCAATTTCAGAAAACAGCAATTGCATTTCAGAAACTATAATATAATTTCAGAAAACATAAATAGAATTTCAGAAAACAACAATATAATTTCAGAAAACAGCAATTATATTTCAGAAACCATCAATATAATTTCAGAAAACATCAATTGTATTTCAGAAAACATCAATAGAATTTCAGAAAACATCAATATAATTTCAAAAAACATCAATTGTATTTCAGAAAACGTCAATAAAATTTCAGAAAACATCAATTGAATTTCAGAAAACATCAATTGTATTTCAGAAAACATCAATTGTATTTCAGAAAACATAAATAGAATTTCAGAAAACATCATTCGAGTTTCAGAAAACATCATTTGAATTTCAGAAAACGTAAATAGAATTTCAGAAAACATCAATATAATTTCAGAAAACATCACTTGAATTTCAAAAAACATAAATAGAATTTCAGAAAACATCAATATAATTTAAGAAAACATCATTCGAGTTTCAGAAAACATCAATTGAATTTCAGAAAGCATCAATAGAATTTCATAAGACATCAATTGTATTTCAGAAAACGTCGATAGAATTTCAGAAAACATAAAGTGTATTTCAGAAAACATCAACAAAATTTCAGAAAACATCAATTGAATTTTAGAAAACATCATTTGAATTTCAGAAAACATAAACAGAATTTCAGAAGACATCAATATAAATTCAGAAAACAGCAATTATATTTCAGAAACCATCAATATAATTTCAGAAAACATCAATTGTATTTCAGAAAACATCAATAGAATTTTAGAAAACATAAACTATATTTCAGAAAACATCAATAAAATTTCAGAAAACATCAATTGAATTTCAGAAAACATCAATATAATTTCAGAAAACATCAATTGTATTTCAGAAAACATCAATTGTATTTCAGAAAACATCATTTGAATTTCGGAAAACATAAATAGAATTTCAGAAAACATCAATTGTCTTTCAGAAACAATCAATATAATTTCAGAAAACGTCATTTGAATTTCAGAAAACATAAATAGAATTTCAGAAAACATCATTCGAGTTTCAGAAAACATCATTTGAATTTCAGAAAACGTAAATAGAATTTCAGAAAACAGCAATTATATTTCAGAAACCATCAATATAATTTCAGAAAACATCAATTGTATTTCAGAAAACGTCAATAGAATTTCAGAAAACATAAACTGTATTTCAGAAAACATCAATAAAATTTCAGAAAACATCAATTGAATTTCAGAAAACATCAATATAATTTCAGAAAACATCAATTGTATTTCAGAAAACATCATTTGAATTACGGAAAACATAAATAGAATTTCAGAAAACATCAATTGTCTTTCAGAAACAATCAATATAATTTCAGAAAACATCATTTGAATTTCAAATACATAAATAGAATTTCAGAAAACATCATTCGAGTTTCAGAAAACATCAATTGTCTTTCAGAAACAATCAATATAATTTCAGAAAACATCATTCGAGTTTCAGAAAACATCAATTGAATTTCAGAAAACATCTTTCGAGTTTCAGAAAACATCAATTGAATTTCAGAAAACATCAATAGAATTTCAAAAAACATCAATTGTATTTCAGAAAACGTCAATTGTATTTCAGAAACCATCATTTGAATTTCAGAAAACATAAATAGAATTTCAGAAAACATCAATATAATTTCAGAAAACATCAATTGTATTTCAGAAAACATCAATTGTATTTCAAAAAGCATTATTTGAATTGCTGAAAACATTAATTGTATTTCAGAAAACATCAATTGTATTTCAGAAACCATCATTTGAATTTCAGAAAACATAAATAGAATTTCAGAAAACATCAATATAATTTCAGAAAACATCAATTGTATTTCAGAAAACATCAATTGTATTTCAAAAAGCATTATTTGAATTTCAGAAAACATTAATTGTATTTCAGAAAACATCAATTGTATTTCAGAAAACATCAATTGTATTTCAGAAAACATCAATTGTATTTCAGAAAACATCAATTGTATTTCAGAAAACATCAATATAATTTCAGAAAACATCAATTGTATTTCAGAAAACATCAATTGTATTTCAAAAAGCATTATTTGAATTGCTGAAAACATTAATTGTATTTCAGAAAACATCAATTGAATTTCAGAAAACAGCATAATCGACTTATTTTTTATGCACTGGAAAATATGATGTTGATGTTTTCTTTAATTATTAGATGTTTACACATCTCCCTTGTGATCGGACTCACATGATTTTTTTAAACTCTTTCTTTTGACTCGTACTCTCTGTCTGTCGGTCTGTCGTGGTTCAACCCCATTCGCCCTTATCCAATTGATCTGAAACTTGGCTCATATTCTTGTTGTACCTCCAATTTAATTTCGGGGTAGTCACGCGCACAGTCACGCATAGTCACGGAGTGATATAAATGTCATTTCACCTCATCCGATCGTTCTGAAACTGGGTCCATATACTTGCTGTGAAAAAAAAATTAACTTTGACTAAGTCACGCACAGTCACGCACAGTCACGCATGGTCATACAGTCATGGAGAGATTTAAAACATATTTCGCCTTATCCAATCAATCTGAAACTTGGTCGATTTACTTGCTGTAAGAAACGGTTTACTTCGACATAGTCGCGCACAATCAAACTTTGTCCATAGACATGTTGTGGCCAAAGATTAATTTTAAGATAGTTGCACACTGTCACCCATAGTCACGTACAGCCACAGAGTGATTTAAAGCTCATTTCCCCTCATCGAATCAATCTGAACCTTGGTCCAAATATTGTTGTGACCAAAGATTAAATTTAAGATAGTCACGCAAAGTCACGCACAGTCACAGAGAGATTCAAAACTCATATGCTTAAAGAAAGAAATAGTTATAATAAAAACTTTGTTTTTATGCGTTAGATTACTTACGTACATGGCAACTCCAACCCCGCCCTTTAGAAGCCCGGGTGGCCAAACGACATCAGCTCTGCGGCTGATAATGCGATCTTCAAAAACAGGGCGCAAAACATCGAGTGTAGCTTCGGCTGTGTGGTACGTAGCGCCGTCCTGTTGAAACCAAATGTTGCCAATATCCTCCTCTTCAATTTTTGTGAACAAAAATTCATTCAACATAGCCCGCTAACGATCGCCATTGACTATAACGGCCACTCCTTGCTTATTTTTGAAGAAAAATGGCCCAATTATGCCTCTGGACCAAAATCCGCACCAAACAGTGACTCGTTTTGGGTGTATCGGCTTTTCAATGTATGCGTGAGGGTTTTCTGTGCCCCAAATGCGACAATTTTGCTTGTTTACATGCCCGACAAGATCAAAATGAGTTTCATCTGAAAAGATGATTTTTTTGGCAAAACCGCCATCTTCTGTAAGTCGGTCGCAGGCCCACTTAGCGAAGCGAAAACGCATTGGATGGCCAGTTGGCTTCAACTCCTGAGCCATTTGGACTTTATGTGGCGTCATACCAAGATCTTTATGCAAAATTCGTCTCAATGATGCCTCCGAAATGTTCAATTCTTGAGAACGACGGTGAATTGATGTTGATGGCGCTTTACGCACACTTTCTGCCACAGCAGCAATATTCTCGGGTGTACGCACTGTTTTTGGCTTTTCACGCTCTGGTTTATCGATAAGGATGCCAGTTTCTTTCACTTTTTTCACAAGATAACGAACATACGGAGCTGACGGTGCTTCTCTTCTTCCAAAATCCGTACGCAATTTTCGCACACATTCTGCAGCATTACCATGATTTTCAAAGTAATGTCGCAATATTTCCCAGCATTGTTCAAGCGTATCCACAACCATATTTGTTCAGCGGAAGGATAAAACTAATTATCTGTCAAATCAGACATGAGCTAAGTGTTACTCACGAAATAAGCACTAGTTGAAAAAAAAAAAAACGTTAGATGGCGGACCCTTTATATACATTCAATTTTAAGAGACTATTAGAAGTTGAATGAGTGAACCATATCTCGGAGACATAAACTACGTCGATATTGGAATTTTCGAAAGTTATTCTGAACTCATCTATTTTTTTTTTCTACAGACTTTGGGCATTTACGTGACAAATTTGTACATCTTCCTTCTGTTTAGACACTTACTTAATACAATGGACTGTATTGTTTCAACGACTACGAACAAAGTAAAAGTTGTAGAAAAAATAGATCTACAACAGTTCTTAGACAGAATTAAGTGTTTGTCAAAACAACGGTGCATTGTGGCTGAAATTTTGATTTCAATGGCCAAAAGTCTAATTTTTTTTTTGTCATCGATTTGTAAACTTTTAACACGTTATTGTAGCTAATATACCAGATTAAGGTGGCCAAAAAATTAGGTTAAACAATTGCTTATTGTGGGCGTGGCATGCTGTCAAACTCAACTGTTTTTTTAATTTCAAAAAAAAGGTGATGCAAGCTAGCATCGCTAATGACCTGCGGCCTTTTTTATTATGTTTATAGGATTACATTCTTTAGTTCTTCTAATTGGTCACAGCTCTACCGTTTAACATTAGGGGTTTCCGAAATATTTATAAAACTACTATATTTTTCTCAAATTTCAACTTAAGTGGAATAGAACTTCTAGGGAGCAAAAGGGAACAAGAAACGTATACCACTCGGAGAAAGGCGAAAGTGTCCTCTTTAACCTTATGTATACTTTTGCACCCATGACGACCCGTGGTTAGAACACTTTTTTAATTTTAATGAAATTACTCTAAAAAAAAGTTCAAATTACAATAATTTCAACAGCCCTATAAGTACTCGTGTACAATGGTGTATTAAATTTGTGCTTTAGGTATTTTGTAGCTTATAATAGTCATTATTTGTCCTATTACCATAATATATTTGTAAGTAAGAATGTCAATACATAGAGGATGTAATTCATTAGTAACCTGGTTTTTTTTATTATCATACCTTTTTTATACATTTTTATTTTACCTAACAACGCACTAATGCAAGTAGTAAAGAAAACACGCACTGGTAATTCATTTGTATAGTGGGTTTATTACATACTATTTTAGGTATTAATGCACTAATGTCATTTTCTTACCTTTTTATGTTACATAGAAACATAGTATGATGGCTTATGAGAAGGCTTATAAGAAAGCGACATTTAAATACAAACTCAATTGCTCTAATATTTTTCAGCAAAAACAGTCGCAAATAAAAATATTCAGAAAAATATAGAGAGCTTCATTTATAAAGAAGTGGACGAAGAGTATTTTAGAAACAAAAACCAGGAAGATGTTCTTAGTTACGTTAAAAGTATTTAAATTAAACTTAAATTCGTGTAGCAACGAAATACAAGAGCAATTACCTAATTTCGTCAAAGCACTAAAAAAACGCTACAAAGAAGGTAGCTGCTATAAACAAAATTTTTATATAAAAAGTGCAAACTGGTTAGAAGGCCAACTTACTGTCGCTGCAGAAACAACAAACCAAGATAAGGCTGGAAGACCACGCAAATCAATGGACAACTGCAGCGATAGATCTAAGAGGCGGAAACTTAAAGATGTTAACGATGAAATTGGTTGTACGAATATAAAAGAATCTTTCCTACATCAGTTACGATCACAGAACCAATTAACAAAAGTGGATATCATTGAAAAAATTGTTAAAGCTAGTCCAGTGAGAACAAAACGGATTCTAAAAAGTATACAAACTCCGAGCGATGCAAAACAGTTCACAAATGAGGATTCATTAGAATTATTTCTGGATTTGAAATTGACAAAACATCAATATATACAGCTCAGATTGCGTGCGATTGAAAAAGGCTCAAATATGCATCCAGCATATCATCACATAATCGCTGCTAAAATGGATTGTTTGCCATCAAAGGACACTATTACAATCACACCAATTTCGGCACAGGTACAACTACAATCTCTACTTGATCACACAGCCGAACGCTTGCTTCAATAACAAAATGAAATGAGTTAAAGAAATGTGAAAACACAAAGCTAATTCTTTTTGTAAATGGGGATGTGATTGTTCTTCGGGACAGACACAATACAAACAAGTAGTATGTGAAAATATTTCGGTCTCAGATATATTTCATGGTATCATTTGTACCATTGCGATTGAAAATGATTTTGGAAGATCCAGAGCCTTCGACTAGTACAACGCAAACAATGGATATTTGGAAAAATTAGACACCATCTTCTACGAAATACTGCAGGCCAATCAAATTTGAATTTAAAAAAGAAACTCATGCTGCCATTAATAAAGAAGTTAGAGATATCAAAGCCCAAATCGCAAAACTACAGCCATTATAATTACAGTTAGATGGATGGGCAGCAAATTGAAGTAAACTACCAATAAATGCTGACAATGATAGATGGAAATGTAGGCCAGGCTTTGTCTAACACTAATGCTGCCTCCAGCTGCATTATATGCCAAGCAACATCAAGCCAATTAAACCAAGTCCAGACAAAATCATTAGATAATACCGATGCATATGAATTTGGATTATCACCACTACATGCAAGAATACGACTTATGGAACATATACTAAAACTCAGTTATGATTTGGATTTCGTTTCTTCAGGATCAATAAGAAACAACAAAACCAACAAAGAGTTAAGTTCAAAAAAGAAACATGTTGAAAAAAATGAATATCGCAAAATTTGGATTGATTATAAATCAGCCAACACAAGGGTCAGGCAATACAAATGATAACAATACCGCAAGGTGATTCTTTTCAGATCCAGATACAGCATCTGAAATTACAGGACTGGATTTAAACCTTATTTTTAGATTTTAAATAATCCTAGAAGTACTTGCGTGCAATGAAGGAATTGACTCCAAAAAATTTGGAGATTATGCTAATGAAACTGCAAAAATATATACAACCAACTACGCATGGAGAAATATGACTGCTACAGTTCACAAAATCCTTTATCATGGAGAAGATGTCATTAAATACATTTGATGCCACTTGGAGATCTATCAGAGGAGGCTCAGGAAGAAAGGAATAAGGATTACATATTTTATAGAGAGCATAATAGTAGAAAAATTTCACGAAATTCCACAAATGAAGATCTATTTAATATATTATTGACAACGTCAGATCCGTTCATCACCTGTATTCGAAATCAATGGAAAGTGGAACATCGGGACTTAGATGAAGAAGTCAAAAAATTACTAAAGTACAGAAATAACACAGCAGTATTTGCAATCAATTTTTGAGTCAAATGAATAATAATTATAATTGCTTTTCATTGTTATTTAAGTACGAAAAACATAGTATTAGTAAAAAAAAATAAATAAAACAAGTAAGAAAATTATAGTCGGTCTAGCCCGATTATACGATACCCTATACCATGGTTTAGAGCCCCTAACTCTTCGGTCCAACTAATTGGATATAGCAAATAAGCATAAACCAAATTTGAGTGGCATTTTTATTAATTTTTTTGGCTGCAGCTATGAAAAAGTTCATATCGGATGATATGTCTATATGGGGACTAGGTCCAAAATAGGATCGATCCTGACCATATTTGCTAAAGTCACTTACACTTTGAAAAAATATATACAAACAAAATTTGAGAAAAATCTGTGCAATATTTTTGTTTTTTGATAGATTTAAGTGAAGATCGGGAAGCAGCTCTATATAGGGCCTACGACTAAGAATTTCCTATAGGGATAATCTTGGACTACTCATGAATGGATGTAATGAATACATACAAACCCAATTTGAATGAGATCTATATGATAATTTGGAACTAAAGGCAATTTATGTCGATTTCATAGGGGTCATTTGTATGGGGACTAGGTCTGAACATGGATCGAATTTTGCCAATTTCAACAGCGTTCATCCTGTGGCGGATAGAAGCCCATATACCAAATTTCATCGAAATATATTTATATTTGCGACCTGTAGTTTGATTACAAGGTTTACATGGACACACAGACGGAGGGACGGACGGATGGACATTGCTATTTCTACTCAAAAAGTGATTCTGAGTCGATCGGTATAATTAAAGATGGGTCTAGGACGCATATTTTTGGTTATTACAAACAGCAGCACAAAGTCATTATACCCGAACCACATAGTGGTATAGGGCATAATTATAGTCGGTCTAGACCGACTATACGATACCCTATACCATGCGTTTAGAGACCCTTTCTCTCAGGCCCAACTAACTGGATATAGAAAATAAGCATAATCCAAATTTGAGTGGGATTTTTATTAATTTTTTCGGCTGCAGATATGAAAAAGTTCATATCGGATGTTATATCTATATGGGGACTAGGCCCAAAAATGGACCGCTCCTGACCATGTTTGGTAGAGTCTCTTGTATTTTGCAAAAATATACACAAACAAAATTTGAGAAGAATTAGTGCAATATTTTTGTTTTCTGGTAGATTTAAGTGAAGATCGGGAAGGGGCCTATGACTAAAAGTTGTCCAATAGGGATCATTTCTGGACTACTCATTAATGGATGTAATATATACATATAAACCCAATTTGACTAAGATTTGTTTAATAATTTGGATCTTATGGCAATATATGTTGATTTCATAGGGGTCATTTGTATGGGGGCTAGGTCTGAACCTGGACCGCTTCTCACCAATTTCGATAGCGTTCATCCCATGGCCAGTAGGAGATTAAATACCAAATTTTATCAAAACATGTTCATATTTGAGACCTGCAGTTTGATTACAAGCTTTACATGGACGCACAGACGGACGGACGGACGGACATCGTTAAATCGAATCAGATAGTGATTCTGATTCGATCGGTATAATTAAAGATGGGTGTAGGTCAAATATTTTTGGTTGTTACAAACAGCAGCACAAAGTCATTATACCCAAACCACATAGTGGTATAGGGTATAAATAAACGGAACCTACCATTGATCGGAAACATCACTTTTCTTGGCCAAACTATTAAAACTTAACTGGAATTTGAATTTGCAGTATATTTTAAGTGTTTTTGTATAAAATAATTTTTTTTTTTTTTTAAATTATCAACATTTAGAATTAAAATTTAAAAAAAAAATTTTACATAAAATTTTTACATAAAATTTTTTTTTCTTTTCTTTTCTGAGTTTTTCTTTTTTTTAGTTCCAAATGATCAAATGTACGATACTTAAGAGTAAATATGTTGTTTCTGGAAATTGAAAATATGATTTACACACGTATTTACGAAAATATTAAAATTTTATTAAACTCTTTATTTTATATATTTTCCTCTTCAAGTTCTTCTGGATAATGGTCCTCGTCGTCCTCGTCGTCATCCATATTTTCTAAATTCTCAGTCGCACATGTTTCACCGATCTCCTCACAATACAATAATTCTTTTACTTCTGGTGGCAGTGTTAAATGCTTCCTTTGGCGCACACGTGTATTTAAGCGAAGAGATGAAATTAATGGATCCGATGTGTCAAGAGCTCTATGAAATACATCGAAAAGATTATCAATGCGGCTAGTCTTAAGTGCATGGTGCAGTCTGTCGCTTTTATATATTTTGTTTCGTGACTCAGCTGCATCCTCTCCGAAATAACCAACAGGAAGTGGTGTATTCTGCATTATTTGCTTTGAGTGAACTATAACTTTATGTACTGTGGGATTCATTGGCAACCAGGGGTACTTGCTTTGATATAATTGACCAGTTTGAAAGCAATACTCTTCAAATTTATCCAAATTTAGGGAAAATTGACAAGATAAACATATTAATATTATTGTCATTCGAAATATTAATTCGGTGTCTACTCCTAAAATTTGCGAAAATTTATCATATTCCGTAAATGCTCTACGCGACGTGTTGCCGTCATTTGTGGAACCACAACCACCTGCTTTCGGAACATCAACACGAAGACTTAGTTCTTTCCAAAACTCATTCTGAATATACTCTTTTCTATTCTTAATTGCATCTTTATCTTCCTCCGATCTTATTTGCCATTTCTTTTACTTCCATCTTGTTTCCTAAATGTAGTACGAATTCAAGAAATCTAATCCAGGAATGCAGTGGACTAATTCCGTACTTTAGATTCCCATCGATAGGATGAAATTTTACGCTGTTATAATCTGTGACTTTAACGACGTCAGTTTGGGTTGCATGGCATATTGGACATTTTTGATTTGATTTTGTATCGGTTAAAACATTCAAAACTTTTCCATCTATAACAGTTAAAAACACTCTGAACGTTATTTCCATTATCTTACCAGCTTCGATTTCAACACTTAAGTTTTCAAGCTCTTGAATTTGTCTATTTTAGTCAGCAGCTTCTCTTGTTATCACTTCCTTAGTTTCACTCGTGTATTCTAATTTTAAAGGCCGACAGAATCTTGTGGACTGCGGAAAACAATTATTCCAAATCGGGGCTCCCGCGCTACTCAAGAGTCTCAAGGGAATCACTGTTGTGGCCAAAAGACATGAATCAGCATTTCGTGATGTACTTTGATCAAGGAAAGATTGCTTATATTGAGATTGACCAGAGCTGCTGTCAAAACCGGAGCTAATTATCATTTCCGTTAATATGAAGTTACCCGTAATTGTCGCAAATACTTCCTTTTGCATCTCTATAATTCTTTTAGCCGTATGGTTTAAAAGCATTTGTAAAGAAGCTTTGCACATTTGTCGTCTACAAGTACTCCATCGGGTCTGCAATTACTTTTTAATGCTAATATATTATCATAGGGTGGATAAATATTAGCGTTACGTTCCTTGCTAGAAGTCCGGATGGAACAGTATTGGCTCTTCGAAAAATTGTTTTCGAGAAGAAATATTAACGCTTCCTCATCAGACATTACAATAGATGCTTTCACATCATCGACATATAGCTTCCTAATCTTGGATGGTATTGATGGACTTTGGATGGTTTCTTTTAAAACAACTGCCAAATCTACTTGTCCTTGTTTTCAAGCCGAAATTGATGCTGCTTGAACTAACAGATTTGTTTCGTTGTGTTCTGACATCGAGTGGTTTGCTGCTTGTCTCCTCTTACTTCGTTCAGATTTCTCAGAGTACTTAAGTTGCGGGCGTCCAGTTAGTGATACAATTTTTTCATCTGGGCTTAGTTCTACTGTGCATTGAGTCTCTGTGGAAGCGGTTTCTAAATTTATTTGCCTGTTTATTACAGTTTATGAACAAAGCCAGCCAGAATATTTCATTTTAAAATCATCTAATCTTCTATGACACTTTTCCCACTTTGCAGACAAATTATTGTTAAGCATGCGTGCTTTTTTTGTTAAATATTTATAGCATTCATCTGAAATGTTATCGGGGCTCCATTTTTGTATAAAATAATTTATTAGTGCGTCCTTATTTTTTCCTTTCTTCTGCTTGGTCAACCAAATATCAAAAACTGCTGAGTTCTGTAAACAAATGACGACTGAAAAAATAAATTTACTCAAAAACCGCAAAAAACCGCAAATCGGGATAAACATTTTCAAAAACTAAACACTTCAAAGTAATTTTGGATTTTAATCTTATGCTTAACACTCCTAAACAAAATGTGTTAAGCTTACTCAAAGTTAAAAAATAAAATAAATTCCAAAATTTTAAAGACTTTTGGAAAAAGTTATTTTATTTTTTAGAGTATCCAATTTTTGAGTATTATATTTTACAAAATTAATAAACTTACCATCACCTTCGTTTTCCATTTAAACTTTTATTTAACACGCTCTGTTTTCAACTTTAACAAGCAATTGAAGTAAGCACTATAAAACACCGAACGCAATTCTGTTTACAAATGAAGCAAACAAATTCAACTTCGATGACTCACCGAATAACGGTGAATTGTATATTACAACAACAAAATTCATTTTTGGTTGTTTTTGAGTGTTGAGTACTAGATTTCAAAAACAACAACATATTTCGTGAGTGTAAACATTTTGACTTTTGGCCAACGAAATGAAAATTCCGACCATAGTGCATTGTTACAAATGCAATTAAAGTCTATTGCAGTTTTTATTTCTAAAATGTTTTTTAAAATAATCAAATTTGACAGCAAAAAATAATAAATTTTTCTGTAGTAGTAGCAAGATTTTTAGATAATATTATTAACGTTTTTTTTTTTAAGTGCAAATATTCTTTGAGTGTAAACAAATTTGCAAATTTGACAACAAAAATTTTTAATTTTTCAGTAATAATAGCAAAATCTCCAGTTGATTTTACAATTTTTTTTTAGTGTAAAAATTTTTTTGAGTGTAACATTAAAAAATTCCATTAATACAAAAAATGTTTATAATTATTATTAAAATCCAAATATTAAATTTTTTGATAAATAAAAAATAATAACCACATATTTCACTCTAAAAGTTTAAAAAAATCAAAAGTTCAACTCTGACCTAGAATTCCTTAAAAATTCCTCAATCAATTTTAACGTAATTAAAACTGAGACAAGTTGAACTAAATATCTATCCACTAAAACAAAATTACTTAAATATTTCGATCGGTTCAAAAGTTACGATTAACAGCCACTGTGCGGTGGCGAACAATGGTTACAAAAAAAATATAGAGAATATTTAATGTACAAATCAATGCAAGATAATTTAAGAAAATATATGGTTGTTCCAAAAAAATGCGTTTTGCATTACAAAAAATCTTTAATAATTAAGTTTATTTAGCCAGCAAAAAGAGTTATGCAAAAATTTCACATAGAAACAGTCTATCCAATTGAAACATAACCATTTATCACAATGTCCAATAAATCGCTGATGACGGCTGCAATACCAGAAACCGGTCCGATTAAGAATAAAGTGTAGCTATGAATTGTAGAAATATATGCTTTCTTCTGCTTTACCACGCACCATTGAAAAATTATTTTTATTTATAAGATTTTAGTTGTAATTCCAAAATTAACTTTTGCATATAGGCCCAATTAAATAAAAATATATAAATCAATTTATTTAATTTTATAAAGGATTTCAACAATAAATTTTTAAATGGAATATTTTCAGAGATTAAAGAGATTTTAGAATTATGAATATGTGAATACAACTATTCCTATGATTATGAAAAATTTAATAAACAAACACTCGTTTCTATCAAAATCATAATTCTTTTGAAATTTTAATAAACATTTAACAAAAAATATATAATAATATAATAAAAATGTCAAGTGCATCTGTTATATATCTATATATTTTTGTAATAAATTTAAACAAAATCTCTTCAAAATGCTAATAAATATTCCATTAAATTTTCATAATACTATTATCTAAAAAAAAAAAAAAAACAATAACAAGATTTCCACTAAAACGACAACTAGTAGTTACAATAAAAAAAAGAAATTTCCATGAAAAGTGTTATGTCAAACATTAAATTTTATTGTCGTATGACTGAACATGCAAAACACAATAATACACGAACAAAAACAAAAAAAAAAAACTTAATCAGTCCCAAATATGGTACAACACTTAAGACATTGAAATATGAAATATATAATAACACTTTATATCTAATTATTAAATATATTTTGTCCGAAATTTGTGTCCTCATAGTCATAACAAAGATCAAAGTCTACTTATAAATTAAATGTTTATAGTCTTAGCGATTTTGTTGCATACATTAGTTTGCCAATAAACAAAAGCACAACAAAAACTATTTGTTTTGCAGCAATTAATAACATAAATAAAACACATATATACATATGAAAAAACAGTAACATCTCCCAAATAACAAACACATTTTAAGGCACAACGTTTCTTTGATGCCAGTCCCTGCTACTGTGTTCCACTTTCAGAAGATTTTACTGTTCGATAACAATTTTTGCAGTTGAAAAAACAAAACACAAAGCCCTTCACTTTTTTTTTTTTTGTTGTTGTTGAACAATAACAACTTTTTTTTAACAAAACACATTTAGGTTACAGAAAAAAGTTATAAACTACACAAACACCAGTAAAATGTTATGACATAAAATGACTAAAAGTGAAGTTAACTTAATGTCACACGGCCACGTACACTGGCGCAGTTAATAAAAAAACAATTTAATGAAATTGTGCCCTGATGGAATTAAGTCATTGATGGCAGTTTTATTTATGTGGACCAAATGTTTTATATATTGAGTTATTTGGTGTTATTAAAAAAGTGATTTTTTAATTAAATAAAAGCTTAAAATATAAAGTATATTAAAATCAGAATTTGGCTGAATGTTTTTTTAATGCATCCAAAGCTTGGGATGGCTTTTGGAAGCCAAATATCGCCTAGATACGAAAGAAGTTCTATTAAAAATACTCCAAATATGTTTAAAAAATATGTATCATTCAACAAGGATATCTATATATCATCGATTTAGAAGTAAAACTCATTTCAAAGTACCAGAAACCGTTTAAAAAATAGCTTTTATAATAAGTTTAACCTATTTACCGATGAGATAATATAAAATATATTGGTGTTCGTATGTGCGAGGGGGGTCCCAGAATAACATGATCTGATATATAGATGCCGGCTGAAATTTGAAAGAAAAATACTTTGGTGAAAATTGGCAGCTTTATAAAAAAATATGTTTTGAGTTTTCGTTGATCAAAAATTTGGAGATAAGAAAGCTGTCCTCAAGATGGGTGCCACATTTGCTCATAATATAGCAAAACAAGTAAGAAAATTATAGTCGGTCTAGCCCGACTATACGATACCGTATACCATGGTTTACAGAACCTATCTCTCCAACTAATTGGATATAGCAAATAAGCATAAACCAAATTTGAGTTGCATTTTTATTAATTTTTTTCGCTGCAGATATGAAAAAGTTCATATCGGGTGCTATATTTATATGGGGACCAGGTCGAAAAATGGACCGATCCTGACCATATTTGGTAAAGTCACTTATACTTTGAAAAAATACATACAAACCAAATTTGAGAAAAATCTGTACAATATTTTTGTTTTTTGATAGATTTAAGTGAAGATCGGGAGGCAGCTCTATATGGGGCCTATGTCTAAGAATTTTCCTATAGGTATTATTTTTGAACTACTGATCAATGGATGTAATAAACACATACAAACCCAATTTGACTGAGATCTATATGATAAATTGGAACTTATGGCAATTTATGTCGATTTCATAGGGGTCATTTGTATGGGGACTAGGTCTGAACATGGACCGATTCTCACCAATTTCAATAGCGGTCATCCCACGGCCGATAAAAACTTACGTACGAAATTTCATCAAAACATATTCATATTAGCGACCTGTAGTTTGATTCCAAGGTTTACATGGACACACAGACGGACGGACGGACGGACATTGCTATTTCGACTCAAAAAGTGATTCTGAGTCGATCGGTATAATTAAAGATGAGTCTAGGATGAATATTTTTGGTTGTTACAAACAGCACCACAAAGTCATTATACCCAAACCACATAGTGGTATAGGGTATAAACCAAGGTTCAGAAAATACACACATGAAACACACAATGTTCTGTTCAAAAGCAGCCAACACATATCTTTATTTTCATATCAATTATGTGCGTTTCTAAATTTTCTACGGTGCCCAACACAACCATGACTGTGTTCGTTTTAATATTTCGTTATTTACACGAACATTTTTGTATCACGTACTTTTTGTTTCAATCACACATAAAGCACACATTTTTGAGTGTTGCTTTATTTGAAGTTCATGTTCTGGTACGTGTACTGAAAAAAAAAGAACATGTAGAATAAACAGGTTCGAGTTCAGTTATATTTTAAGACGTGTTGTGGCTCGTGTAGTAAGAAAAAACAGAACATGTACAATAAACAGGTTCGAGTTCAGTTATATTTTAAGTCGTTTCATGTTCTGGTACGTGTACTGAAAAAAAAAGAACATGTACAATCAACAGGTTCGAGTTCAGTTATATTTTAAGTCGCGTTGTGGCTCGTGTAGTAAGAAAAAACAGAACATGTACAATAAACAGGTTCGAGTTCAGTTATATTTTAAGTCGTTTCATGTTCTGGTACGTGTACTGAAAAAAAAAGAACATGTACAATCAACAGGTTCGAGTTCAGTTATATTTTAAGTCGCGTTGTGGCTCGTGTAGTAAGAAAAAACAGAACATGTACAATAAACAGGTTCGAGTTCAATTACGTTTTAAGTCGTGTTTAAAATATAACTGAACTCGAACCTGTTTATTGTACATGTTCTGTTTTTTCTTACTACACGAGCCACAACACGACTTAAAATATAATTGAACTCGAACCTTTTTATTGTACATGTTCTGTTTTTTTTTTCAGTACTCGTACCTGAACATGAACTTCAAATAAAGCAACACTCAAAAATGTGTGCTTTATGTGTGATTGAAACAAAAAGTACGTGATACAAAAATGTTCGTGTAAATAACGAAATATTTAAACGAACACAGTCATGGTTGTATTGGGCACCGAAGAAAATTTAAAAACAAACATAATTGATATGAAAATAAAAATATGTGTGTGTTGGTCTAAGTTATGTTTGTTTACATATATGTACGAGTTTTTTATTCAGTGTGTGTTTTTTTCTGAACTCTGGTATAAACTGGGTGGTGAGGATGTTTCAATTGAGGGTTTGGCGATGTTTCTATTGAGCTGAAAGCCGACTTTTTGCGTCGATTCGTTACCATGCATACGACATGGGTTGATAACTGAGAAAAAGTAACAGTTACAACAGTTGGCTGAAATGAGAGAATCGTGTCCAAAGAAGACCGATATAGTTCCTTCTGCAGGCATGGTTAATGCGTCTGTTTTTTTGGGATACGCATAGGCAAAGTTTTATTGACTATCTTCAAAAGGAAAACAATTAACGACGAGTACTATGCTAACTTACTGTAGCGTTTAAGTGATGATATTAAGGAAAAAATGTCATATCTTGGGGGGGGCGGAAAGTGTTATTTTATCAAGACAATGCACTGGCACCCACTTTCAATATTAAAATAGCCAAAATCTATTACTAAAGTTCTAATAACTTCATCACGTACCTTTCGCCCAACTAATCTCCCTCGGATTATTTTCTATCTCCAAACTTGAAATAATTCCACAGTGATAAAAGATTTTCCAACAATTAAGAGGTGGACTATGCTGTTGATGGTTATTTTAAGGAGTTAGACATTTATCTATAATAACAATAGGCAAGGCGATTTCTTATGGCCACTTATACGCTTTTAGTAATCAACTGATTTTGACAAAAAATATATCATTTGAAAGTTATTTTTTTTTGCAGATGTGCATCATCTGGTACATTGTTATTTTTATTTATACATAAAACACATAAAACTATACAATGCTGTGTGTGTCTTTATTAAATTTGTTAATGTATTTGCAAAAATTGTGTATCAAAAGCCCTGTGTTGAATTTTGAATTGGCTTAAATTGATGACGCTACCTTTAGGCTCTTATAAAATTACTCATTAGCAAGCCCATTTATACATCATCTGTGTGTCCAACAAATATTTATAACGAATTTTAATAAATTTTATTTAAAAATTAACAATTTAATGAATTTTATTCAAATATTCATAATTTTTTTATATATAAAGATAAAAAATTCCTTGAATTTGCACTCGAATTTCGACTATTGGGCTCTGGTAGTTAGTTTAAGCAGGGTATCGAAGCTATTGAATATCTCTGGGAAAATTGTATCGGGCTAAATGAAGAATATTTTGAGAAATGGAGAAAAATTTTCCCAAATTTATTGTGACAAAGTAAAAAAAAGTAAGTCTAGACCGGCTATACACTTTCCCTTAGGTCCAACTAATTAGATATAGAAAATAAGAATAAACCAAATTTGAGGGGCTTTGTTATTAATTTTTGTTGCCTTCGGATATGAAAAAGTTCATTTCGGATGCTATATTTATGTGCGGACTTGGTTGAAAAATGATCCTGATCCACCTATTTTTTGCCAAAACATATACAAACCAAATTTTAGAAAAATCTGTGCAACAAAAATTGTTCAGATAGCGGTTATTTATAGACTACAGACTCCACTGTATGACGAATTGGCTGTTATGCCAATTTTATGCGGTTTGAAAGGGATTATTTGTATGGGGGCTAGTTCTGAACATGCTTTGATTTTCACCATATTTGCGAACTGAATTTTACGTGGAGACACAGACGGACGGACAGACGGATTGAAAGATAGAGGATAGATGGCCGGAAATATAGAAAGAGAGATGTATGGTTGATGAAAAATGACACACACTGGGATCTAGCCATGCAGAAGACCGTGTTATGTTCTGAGGGAGCTTTTTGGAATTTTAATAGATATGTGTGGGATATCAAAACCTTTGAAACTCTAACAGAATTACAGGAATGATTTATCTGGAGATATTCTTTATAGGAAGCGAGTAGTTAATACCGATGCTACCTTTGAAGATGACACCTAAACGAAGCTCTATTTATTATTGATGACAAGTTGATATCGATAGTGGGGAAAGATATATGCAAGACTGGTATTCTGCGGCCAGTTAGATTATAAAATTTGGCCGACGAGTTGTCAAGAGAATAAAGCTTCAGCCTCACTGGTATTAATGCAGAAATCACTGAAAAGAGGCCTAGGTTACTTCCCTAACAACAAATTGTTTATAAAAAGATAATAAACGCAGACCAGTGGAGATGATGCCGCTCTTTGCTTCTTGGATGCTCCTGATGGCACAGGCAAAACATTCCTACTAAATATTTTATTGGCATACATGCTTAAACACCCCAACATCACCATTGCAGCTGCTTCCACAGGGATTGCGGCAACTCTTCTAAGCGGTGGTAGAACTGCATAATCTATTCTCAAATTAGCACACAATATTGTCCAGAACGAGGCCCCCAAATACAACATTCGTAAAAATAGCAGTTTGGGAGTTTCCGTACGAAGGTGCAAATTACTGGTATGGAACGTGTGTATTATGTCTCGCAAGCGTGTAATTGAGGCTATAAGCGAAGCTTGCAATACATCCGCAGTCGCTGAGTACTTATAGGTGGTTTGGTGATGATTCTTGCATGAGATTTCCACTAAAGACCAACAGGAACCATGTGGTTGACGTGCAATATGTGTTTGTAGACGTAAATTTTCGTGGTGAAAAACTTCTTCTTGGATGTGTATACAGTCCACATAAACGGATAAAGTTTGACAGTCTTATCACGAAGCTGGAGCTTTCATCAATATCATACTCCGAATTCATTGTATCAGGTGGTTTTAATAACAATCTTTTTGATGACTCAAATCTTACCACAATAATGTCGATGTTTAACTTGTCAGCTGTCAACACAAAAAGATCTACACACTTCACGTCAACAAATAGCACTTGGCTTGATCTTTTCTTTACCAGTAATGAAAGTAAAGTCCTTCATTACGATCAGTTAGCAGCACCGGCATTTTCGAAGCACGATCTACTCTTCTTATCATATGATTTTGCAATAGAAACCCAGCCCCAAACATTTACTTATCGTGATTTTAATAATATTGATATCTTGGCTTTGGGTTAAGATCTTCGCTCTACTCCATGGGATCAAATTTTCTATTTACCGACTGTTGGAGAACAACTGTCATTCCTTAATGGTAAAATTTTATGAATTTACAACAAACATGTCCTCAACAAAACGAAAACTGTTAAAAATAGAGATAGACCTTGGTTCATAATGGAAACAAAGATGCTAATAGAACACCGTGATAATCTGTATCAGAAGTGAAAACGTTACAGGATATCAGAATATCACGACGAATATAAGATGGCTAGGAAAGCGGTTGTTTCCAAAATAAGGCATGATAAGTCTTCCTATTATTTTAATAAATTTAATACAGCTATCGGAAGCAAAAAAAAAAAAACCTGGAAACAAATACGCGAAATTGGAATAAATAAGACAATTAATGAATCAATGAATGTTGACATTAATGCGCTAAATGAAGCTTTTGTAAATATTCCTCTACCAGCCGTAAATAACGAATTTTATGATGATTTTTCCTTGTAATAATTTAAACATTCCCAAATTTAACTTTCAGTGTGTAACACTAACAGAGGTAGTTGAAAGTTTCAATGCTATTATATCGAATGCAGTGGGCTTTGATAATATACACCCCAGATTTATAAAAATGATGTTACCATGGATTGTCCGTTTCATAATGTACTTGCTTAACTCCATAATCACTACTAGCATCCTTTCAACGAAGTGGAAACATGCCAAAATTATACCATATCTCTCAAAAACTTTCGATCACATTTTACACAGACAAATCTTTAGGTATTTAAACGACAACAACTTACTTACAGAGCTTTATCTGATGTAGTTGAGGAGTTAAGAAGTAACATGGATGATGGAAAAATACCTTTTTTGGTTTTATTGGATCATTCAAACGCATTTGACACGGCGCACCACTCAATTTTATGCATCAAACTGAAGAGGTTTTTTAACTTTTCTACATTAGCAGTTAGACTCATGTTTTCATATCTCACCAACAGATCCCAATCTGTTGCTAATGGCAGCTCCATCTCAAACTTACTGCAAGTTATAAGAGGGGTACCACAGGGTTCAATCCTTGGACCACTACTTTATTCAATATATGCCAATGATCTTCCACAACAAATTAAATTCTCTAAGGTTCAGATGTACGCTGATGACATTCAGCTATATTTAAGTAGTACCAAGGATTCAGTTATTTCCAAAACTCAAGAACTAAATTATGATCTCAAACGTATTCTAAATTGGGCAACGTATTCTAAATTGGGCAACGGCAAATGGTCTACGACTTAATCCAAATAAATCTAAGTGTATTATAATAAAGAATAAAGTGATGAATTTGGAGAATGAGATTAATGTCTTCTTTGGGGGCTCTAAAATTGACATCGTGGACTCTGTACGAAACCTCGGAGTTGTGTTTAATGGAACTCTGACTTGGTCAGATCATATTAATCAATCCTGTGGCAGAATTTATAGTATGATTAGAAGTTTATGGTTAACATGCACTTTACTCCACTCTGAAAATAAGATTGCTACTTGCTAAAACATATCTTTTACCAACATTGCTATATGCATCTGAGATTTTCATAGCATGCAACTCTAGGGATAATAGAAAACTTACTGTAACTTTCAACAACATTACTCGCTATATCTTTGGATTAAGAAAATTTGATCATGTATCCCAATACTCGTGTCATGTCTTACACATGTCATTTGACAACTATATTAAATTCAAGAACATTATATTCCTACATAAAATTATTTTAACAAAGGCTTCAAAATATCTTTTTGGACGATTAAAGTTCGCAAGATCTTCCAAAACGAATCGAATAATTCAATTTAAATACTGGGACCATGCCTCTGAATGTCAATTTTTTATTCTGATTATTTGTCTCTGGAATCAGCTTCCTAATGCCATGCAAAATACAAGCAACGCAATAGGGTTTAGAAAATTGCTATACCAATACTATAATTGATTTTATTTGATTTTTTTAAATGTTTTTTAATTGTAATTTATAATATTTTAAGTTTAGTTTTAAGTTACTGATATTAAATATATAGTGAAAAACTTATCTGATTCCATTACTGTAATTTATAAGATACTGTGTCTTGTTGTAATAGAAAATCGCATTTAATAAATAAATGCAAATATAAATACAAATTTATGTTTGGGAAAAGCATCAAATATTTGAAACCAACAGTGCAGATTAAGCCTTCGCACAAATATGCGAGTGCATCTATTTTAATTTTCCACTGCTGGAACACATGCAGCAAAATTATTAAATTGGATATGGTAAACTGGTAAAGGCATAAATGGGGAAATAGAATTCAAGCCAGCATTTTGCAAATTTGGTGTCCTCAGAAGAACAATTTCTATCCGAAGTCTATATACACAGCGAAAATTTTTGGATTAATTACAAAAACTCAACGGTTTATATTATAGATTTGATTTAAATTTAAAATTAATGCCGAAATAGTTTATATGTAAAACCAAAAAAAAAAAAATTGTGCGATTTTTTTAATGAGGAATAAAAATAACACCAAAATTGTGATTTAATTACACCCTATACCACTAACTTGTTTGCAACTACCAAAAATATTTGACCTGGGTCTAGGTTATTTATTATACCGATCAACTCAGAATCACTTTCTGAGTCGTTATAGCGATTTCCGCCCGTCCGTCTGTGTGTCCATGTAAATTTTTAATCAAACTACATGTCGCAAATATGAATATATTTTGATGAAGTTTGGGATATAAGCTTCTATCTATTGCATTTAAATCTATAAAAAAAAAATTGCACAGATTTTTCTCAAATTTGGTTTGTGTATATCTTTTCAAAATATAAGTGATTTTACCAAATATGGTCAGGATCGTTTTATTTTTCGACCTAGTCCCCATATAAATATAACACCCGATATGAACTTTTTCATATCTGCAGCCAAAAAAATTCAAAACATTTACACTCAAATTTGGTTTATGCTTATTTTCTATATCCAGCTAGTTGGACCGAAAAAGTAGGGTCTCTAAACTATGGTACAGGGTAGACCGACTATAATTTTCTTACTTATTATATTTAAAATAATACTTTGTTCAGTGTATAAATTAATCAATAAGGCTTACATTAATGCTTCTGACGTATTATTATTTATATAATATTTTAGTTTAATTGTAATACCAAACAAGAATACAATGTAATAAATATTATATTATTTCAATGCTCTAAAAAGTAGAGTGAAATCAAATCTCTCTCGCTGTCTCTCTTTATAATCATACTATACTGGAATAAATTAAATTCTTTTTTGGATTTGTTATATATACACACTGGCTCGGTATTAAAATTAATCTAAAACTTTTACTGTGTGGAAATTAACCCGAATTTTTTCAACGAATCCAATGCGAAACGGCATTGTTAGCACAAAAAAAAACAACTTCGGAAAACATTAACCTCCAAATTTTGTGTCAAGCTTCTGATAAGTCCACAGTATACAAAGCCATCGATTCCGAGTTTCTCAATTCCATTGATTTGTCAGGACAATCTCATCGGAGCGGCCGTATTAAGACGCCCAGCAAAAGAAGGAGATGTTTTCATGCCAGTTATGCTCCTCAAGTGATCGATTTGCACATAAAACCGAAGAATTGTAGACGTAGTTAAAACACTGCTTCATTTAAGTTTTTTCTCAATTTTTTCCAAATAAAATATTTACTTTGTATTTCAAGAAACAACTCATCAAATTACTCTAACGTTTTGAATTTCAGAAAATTCGAGCAATGTCACGTCGGAACACCTAGCTACAAATATATAAACCATTTTTAAAATATTTTTAAGTTTTTAAACTTTAGCAGGGAAAACAGTATATTGAAGGATTTTCAAATGACTTTCTATAGAAAAATTTCATATAGAAACAATCTATTCAATTATAACATAATAATTATCCCATGTTCAATTAAATCACTGATGAAGGTTCATATGCCAGAAACTAGTCTGATTAAACGGTACAGTGTAGATATGAATTTAAAAATGTATGCTTTCTTTTTCTCTATCATGCATCATTGAAACGAAACTTAAATTTGCATATTCATTACAGTATTAATTGCAATATGTCTGAAAAATGACGTCAAATCTAACAAAATTTTGGTAAATTTAGAGAGATAAAATATTGTTCTAAATTTATTTTATACAACTGTGTGACTACATTGATTTTTTTTTATTATTATTTTTTTAATTATGCAACAATTTGGTATTAAAACTGCTCTGTGAGTGAAAGAGACTTAAAGGACTCCATACAAAAAATAATCCATATTAATATGAAATCATAATAGTTTCATCAATGACTGTCATATATCTCCTGATAGTCATTACACGGGCCACGGCATAATTCCAATTGGGGGATGTCAGTAATATTATAATTAATATGCAATTTTATTATAAAAACTTTGTTTTAAATTCATATTTTCTTTTTTAAGTAATTTCCGATGTTTCCCTTTAAATCTCTTTTAAATAACAAAATTCCATACATGCGATATGCAGGATATTAAAAGATTCGGTAACGGCGATTACGTGTTTCATTTTAATTTAATTTTACACCTTAAAAACAACATAACCTTCATCAGCTGCATATATGTATATTTTAAGATATTGTTTTTGTTGTTGTTGTCAGGAATTAATTTATGTTAATCGAAAAAAGTTACACATTATTGAATTCAAAAATTGTAATATACACTTTCATATGAATAATAATAATAAAAAACAAGTAAGAAAATTATAGTCGGTCTAGACCGACCATACCATGGGTAAGAGACCGTACCTCTTCGGTGCAACTAATTGGATATAGAAAATAAGCATAAACCAATTATTATTAATTTTTTTGGCTGCATATATAAAAAACATCATATCGGGTGCCATATTTATATGGGGACTAGGTCGAAAATTGGACCGATCCTGAGCATATTTCGTAAAGTCAGTTACATTTTGAAAAAACATGTACAAACCTAATTTGAAAAACATCTGCGTATATTTTTGTTTTTTGATAGATTTAAGTGAAGATCGGGAAGCAGCTCTATATGGGGCCTATGACTAAGAATTGTCCTATAGGGATTATTATTGGACTACTGATTAATGGATACAATAAACACATACAAACCCAATTTGACTGAGATCTTTATGATAATTTGGATTTTATGGAAATTTATGTCGACTTCATAGGGGTCATTTGCATGGGGACCGAATTTAACCAGTTTTAATTTTAATAGCGTTCATTCTACGGCCGATAAAAGCTTATATACCAAATTCCATCAAATTATATTCATATCTGCGATCTGTAGTTTGATTACAAGGTTTACGTGGACACACAGACGGACGAATAGATGGACAGACGGATAGGCGGACATCCCTAAATCGACTCAGAAAATGACTCTGTGTCGAACTTTATAATAAAAGATAGGTCTACGTAAAATTTTTTTTGGTTGTTACAAACAGCAGCACCAAGTCATTATACCCAAATCACATAGCGGTATAGGGTATAAAAACAAAAACAACAAAAAAAAAAACGGAAATTAACTTTAGTGGTTTATATGGTGGAAAAATTTAAAAAAAAAATTATTCATTCCTGGGCTCATATGAAGTGGAAATTTAAAATTGAGACTTTATTGGAAATTGTTTAATATAATAATAAGCAACGTTGTAACAGATAATATTTTTTGGGGAATACATTTTATCAATTATGTGTGGTAAATTCTTTAATAATTTTTTTAAAATTGTTATGAAGCAATGATGAAATGTAAACATTTTAACTGGAATACGTTTTTTTCCTGTATAAAGTTTATATATTCAAAACAAAAGAAAAACTGACTTCAATTCAATTAATCTTAGACTATATTTAGTTCTACTACTTTTAACATGACGTTCTTTGATCCATACAAAGAAACTTTAATTGCTAAGCCATTTATAATAGAACATAAGAAAATAAGCCTCAAGCTGAAGTATACTTAGACCAAAGAAATCCATAAGCTGATACAGATGTAGTAGTAAAAACAAATGTTTGCTTAGAAATGCTTATACGAGCATGTGTGTTTGTATGTGTATGGAATGCTAAAAGCTACTTTATCTTGATAATCCTTGTTTGCTGTTGATTGCGTATAATTAAAAATGCATCCCAGGAATTTGCTACAGTGTGTTCATAAATGAGAGCACACTTTGGTGATCTGTGAATCAATGTTCTATAAAATTTGAACTATGCATGCTATAATTATCATATCTTTCTGGAATATAGTAATAATATTAATAGGCTAGGCGATTTTTTGTTACCGATATTTTGTTCTACCGTTTTGTCCCGATTTTGACCGAGCGTATATTATTTAAAAGGTATTTCTTTTTAGCTGTTCATCAGATTTACAGATTTTTAAATTGTTTCCTTTATTTCGAGCAAATTGCATTTAAAATTGCTACTAACACATACATAAATTTATACATATGCTATGTGTGTGTTTATTAAATTTATTATTGTGTTTGTTAATGAGTTTGTTATCTTCATTCATTTTGGTTTCTGAATTGGCTAAGTTGCAAAATAAAGTTGCCTAGAAATTGCATTCAAATATCGAGCGCTGGAAACTGCTAGTTTATATTTATATGTTATCTTTAGAAAAATGAACTTATGTTAAAGAAAAACTTCGATTAATTCGAAATAACATTACTAAAATCTCATACATCGCAATACCCAGCATATTAAAGCGATCAAATTGTATAGCACAAATCCAAAAAAGTCTTTGTTCTACAAAAAACTACCATTCTAGTACAACATACTCTATTTAATTTTATTAAAAACATTAGTGATAAATAAAATGCCACTTGGAAATGTACTAAGTGAGCTCGCAAGAGATAGAATTTTGCACAATGTTAGAAAATGAAGCATTAAAAGCGAAAATTGCATTCCAAATCAGCAGAAGTCGAAAGGTTGTTTATAATTATTTGAAAAATATTGCAAATTATGGCAAAAATTAAACCAGTGATAGAAAAAAGTTGAATGAATGCGAGCGCCGACTTATTTTGTATATAGCAAACAAAGATTTACTCAACTTGCTGAATGTATTTCCAATAATGTGTGTAAAATTTCAGTTTGGAATGTTCTTCACTCTTCCAAACATACTCAAAGACAAACAATGGAGAAAATTCCCTGTCTTTTGAAATGACATATTAATACATGGTTGGAATTTTTCAAAAATAATATGAATATAAAATTGGTCAAATGTAAATTACTTAATATTGTGTTACAAAATAATTACTTTGCTTTCTTTTAAAAAATAATTTTTTCAGATGTAATAAACACTGCCAGAAATTTCATCTTTAGAGTTCTCAATATCAGTGACGTACAATTTCACACCAAGAACATTAAAAAAATAGGAATAATATTAAGAAAAAAAACAGTTTCCCACAAAAACTCATAAAATATTTATTTAATAAATGATACCAAGATGAAATAAGTAAATTACATCACAAATAATCATAACACTAATTGGTTGCGAAAATAGGGGTGGGTAATGCAAAAAAAAAACCTAACAACCAACAAGTGTAACTTTTATGATGCTAAATAGTTTTTGTGTCTTAAGTATTTTATTACCATATTTTATTAAAATAAAAACCAGTCAATAAAAACAATTGTAAATAATTTCAACGTATATCACAAAAAAATGGCCAGTAAAATTTTAAAATATTTGACAATTGTAAACAATTTGCAACGTAAGTCATAAAAAAGGGTCAATAAAATTTTAATAAATTTGGTTGAAACAACTGTTGTCATTTTTATCGGGTTGTATCAGATCGCGAATTGATGTTTCAATTTTTCATAGTACAAGAACCAGAACACGAATTTAAAATATAACTGAACTCGAACCTGTTTATTGTACATGTTCTATTTCTTCTTAGTACACGAGCCAGAACACGACTTAAAATATAACTGAACTCGAACCTGTTTATTGTACATGTTTTGTTATTTCTTCGTACATGAGCCAGAACACGACTTAAAATATAACTGAACTCGAACCTGTTTATTGTACATGTTTTGTTATTTCTTAGTACACGAGTCTGAACACGACTTAAAATATAACTGAACTCGAACCTGTTTATTGTACATGTTCTGTTTTTTTTTTCAGTACACGTACCAGAACACGAACTTCAAATAAAGCAACACTCCAATATATGTGGTTTATGTGTGATCAAACAAAAAGTGCGTGATACAAAAATGTTCGTGTAAATAACGAAATATTAAAACGAATTGTGTTGGGCACCGTAGAAAATTTAGAAACGCACATAATTGATATGAAAATAAAAATATGTGTGTGTTGGTCTTAGTTATGTTTGTTTACATATATGTACGAGTTTTTTATTCAGTGTGTGTTTTTTTCTGAACTCTGCTATAAACCAAACACAACACTTAACACCATTTTCTCTAATGCTAAAGAACCTGCAGACAAATGTCAGCAGAATAATGTTGTTTACGAAATAAAATGCAAAGGCAACAAAGAACAAAATTGTGACTTGATATACATAGGAACGACAAAATGAACATTAGCGACAAGAATGAACGAACATAAAAACGATATTGCTAAACATAGAGAAAACACAGCACTATCACAACACATGCTCAAGTTTGGTCACATAGCTGATTTAGAGGGAATAAGAATATTAGATGGGGAAAGCAAAGAAAAAGGTACACTATTGAAAGCCTTATAATCAAAAAAACATAGCTAGAACTATGAACTTACAAGAAGACACAGATAAAATTAATACTAGCTACAGAGTTGCAATAAACTGACATCTACCTGTGATAACGAAATAATGAAACGCGCTAAATAATTTTATTCATATTTATATTTTTATTTTAATTTTAATTTGATCAAAACTCATAATACCGTAAGTTTTACACTAATTTTGTACATAAGAAACTTGAAATAATGTTATGTTTTTATAATTAAATAGACAACCCTTGAAAAATACAACAATAATTGTCGAAACGTTGAGTGAAATATGTAGTAAAGAACTTTTTATTTACATTAATACGTTAAGCCTGTTTAACTTGATAATAACCAATTATATAGGAAAATCTTTAAGTTTGATGTTCCTGACAATAATTGAATTTACTAGCATGACTTACGAAAAGTATCCCAACGTTTCTCTCGAAGAAACCTTCATGGCACTTCTGTTATAGTTTGGGGTGCGTTTGCTGAAAGTGTTGTCTGGAGTTCTAAATCGTATTAACCAAAATGAATTACTTACATGCAATTTATTGTCATTTTTTCTTGTAAATACAGAAAAAAAGGTTTATTTTCCAGCAACACAATGCAGTTTGTTATGCCAGAAAATTCATAAAAGAATGGTTAAGCTTGAATGATCTCCTTTATTTGAAATGACCTCCTTGCTCTCCTGATATAATATATAAGTTTATTTTTTGGAAAGAAATCATACTAATATAAACTAGCAGATTCCAGCGCTCGAAATTCGAGTGCAATTTCTAGGCAACTTCATCTTTCAACTTAGGCAATTCGGAAACCAACACATTTTGGTTTATTATTATTGTGAATGGAGATAATTAACTCATTAATAAAAACATTAACAAATTTAATAAACATACACATAGCATATGTATTATGTAAAAAAAAATTTTTTAAAATCTGTTAATCTGGAAAAACTAAAAAGAAATACTTTGATCAAAATCGGGATAAAACGGTAGAACAAAACGTCGGTCACAAGAAATCGGCTAGCCTATTAATATTATAGATTCCAGAAAGATATGATAATCACTGCATGCATAGTTAAAATTTTATGAGCATTGATTCACGGATTACCCAATGTGCTATCATTTATGAACGCACTGTATTATGTTGGTGTAGAATAAAGCTAAAATAAACTGCCTTAAACATATGAAATTTGAACACTAAAACTATGAGTACTTAATTTTATAATTTATTGAATCTATTGTATTAATAGGCAAGGCGATTTCTTGTGACCGATGTAAATTTCACAGTTTTTCCCTGACTTTGACAAAACATTTATTATTTTAAAGGTATTTCTTTTTAGCTGTTTACAGATTTACAGAATTTCATCCTCTGGAACATTTTTTTGGAGTTATGATCGTTTAAATTTGCTACTAACACACACATAAAATTATACAATGCTATATGTGTATTTATTAAATTTGTTAATGTGTTTGTGTAAATCTGTTGAGTTTGTTTTCTTCTTTTAAAATGAGTTGAATTGTGAAGCATATCTTTAGGGTCTTTATTAAATGAAAAAATAAAATGTCCTAGTATTTGCACTCGAATTACGAAGACTGCAATCTGCTGGCATATAAATGATTGTTGTTATTATGCGTTGTTTCTTAAAATACACTCCTGTGAGGTTGCGTGTGACATGTAGTTGACCATGCGCAAAGCATGGTATCTCAAAATGTACACCGGTGATTTTTTCTTGGGCGTTATTTTCTGTAATAAAAATGCTAACTTGACTGGGAATTTGAATTAAAATGGTAAATCTGCCTGTGTGAGAAGCATTCGTCGAATGAAAACTTTTTCTCCTATTAATACTGTCTCTCCAATGAAATTGGCGCATAGAGATTGCGTATATGAATAATTGCAACTACGACCCTAAGTACTAATTTGTGGGTTTGAACTCCCCACAACTCGCTGGAATTGAGAAATTCGAGGGGATACGGTATCAATGGATTTGTGACGGATAATGCGATCCACGATTTTGGTTTTGTGTTAACAATTCTCTTTCGCATCATCTGGATTCGTCGGACATATTTTGTTTAATTTCCGGATAGACTTCGGATAAAAGTTGTTTTTCAGAGGATATCAAATTTCATGATTGATGCTTTTAACCACTTCACCATTTCCAATTTTTAGTAATTCTGATGCATGTGTTCCAGCAGTGAAACCATTATACAGATGCACTCGCATATTTTTGGAAAGGCTTACCTACACTGTTGGTTTCAAAGATTTGCTGAGATCTTTCAGCAAGCATTATTTCATCAACCACATAGTTCATATTGGAATAACAGACATTGTTTGGCAGAAATCTCATACAAGAAGCATCACCAAGCCACCTACAAGTACCCAGCGACTGCGGCTGTCTTACTAATTTCGATTTAAAGCCTCAATTACATGCTTGCGAGACATGGTACACACGTTCCATACCAACAATTTGCATATTCGTAAGGAAACTACCAAGCTGCTTTTTTTACGAATGTTGTATGTGGCTGCCTTGTTCTGGACAATATTGTGTGCTACGTTGAGAATAGATGTTGCAGCTCTACCACCGCTTAGTAGAGTTGCCGCAATCCCTGAGGAAGCAACTGCAATGGAAATGTTGGAGTGTTTACAGATGTATGCCAATAAAATATTTAGTAGAAATATTTTCCCTCTGCCACCGGAGTATCCAAGAAGCAAAGAGCGCCATCATCTCCACTGGTCTGCGTTTATTATCTTTTTAAAAACAATTTGTTGCTAGGGAAGTAACCTAGGCATCTTTTCAGTGATTTCTGCATTAATACCAGTGAGGCTGAAGCTTTATTCTCTTGACAACTCGTCGGCCAAATTTTTTGCAAACCCTGGTTGGCAAAGATAAAATAATAGCTTTGCATAAAACCTGATTTCAAAAAGTTGGTTTTAAGTGGGGTGTGACATCGAACCGAGACCTTGTATGGTACAGTATTCTTCTGAAGCACCACTACATGTATGCGAAATTTCCAGATAATTGGCTCAGTAGTTAAGGCGTGCTTACATAAAAAAAATTGGTTTTATAATGTTACAATCTAGTGCAGCCCAAAACTCCTTCTAGAGAAACCCCTATCTGTGTGCCAAATTTCATATGAATCAGTTCAGTAGTTTTGTCGTGAAAAGTTACCAAACAAACAAACATGTCATTTTAATTATATTCATAGGGATACATTTCAAGTTATGAGCCAAAATTAAAAAAAAAAAAGTAAGAAAATTATAGTCGGTCTAGACCGACTATACGATACCCTATACCATGCGTTTAGAAACCCTATCTCTTAGGCCCAACTAACTGGACATTGAAAATAAGCAAAAACCAAATTTGAGTGGGATTTTTATTAATTTTTTTGGCTGCAGATATGAAAAAGTTCATATCGGATGCTATATCTATAAAGGGACTAGGTCCAAAAATGGACCGATCCTGATCATGTTTGGTAAAGTCTCTTGTATTTTGCAAAAATATATACAAACAAAATTTGAGAAGAATCAGTGCAATATTTTTGTTTTTTAATAGATTTAAGTGAAGATCGGGAAGCAGCTCTATATGGGGTCAAAGGGATCATTTTTGGACTACTCATTAATGGATGTAATGAACGCATACAAACCCAATTTGAGTATGATCTCTATGACAATTTGGATCTTATGGCAATTTATGTCGATTTCATATGGGTAATTTGTATGGGGGCTAGGTCTGAACATGGACCGATTCTCACCAATTTCAATAGCGTTCATCCTATGGCCGATAAAAGCTTATATACCAAATTTCATCAAAATATATTCATATTTGCGACCTGCAGTTTGATTACAAGCTTTACATGGACACACAGACGGACGGACGGACGGACGGACGGACATTGTTAAATCAACTCAGAAAGTGATTCTGATTCGATCGGTATAATTAAATATGGGTCTAGGTCAAATATTTTTGGTTGTTACAAACAGCAGCACAAAGTCATTATACCCAAACCACATAGTGGTATAGGGTATTAAAATATTTAATACAACAAAAATAAATTTTAATAATATTAAAAACAATAAATTTTTACAATTATTCCTCCATTTGCTCTGTTCATACACAAACCTGAGAAAATCTAATTTTTTTCTTCAAGCTGTGGCCAAACCGGTTTTTAATCATCTATTATGCGTAGCACATATTTTTTTGAGTAACGATTTCAGCACCTAATTTAAATTTGATCAATAACTAGGATATATATTTGTGGATTTAAAATTTCGTTATGTATAAACGTGAACGACATTTTATCTCTCTCATTCCATAGGGTGAATAAGTATAAATATGCAATAAATTTACAAGTGGTAATTGTTGAAAAAACAAATTCAGAAAATATAATTAAACAATGCAACAATGTGCTGAATACTCTGGTATAATATGAGTATTCATATACGAGAAATAATAAAAAGTGATAATGAAATAAACTTTTGTTTGTCACGTAATAAGAAATAAAATGAATGCGATTTTTTACCATTTGCTACAAACTATTACTTACTTACTGATATATGTATATACCTAACCAACACAGGGATAAAAATAAATATTAGGTATAAAATTAAATACTTGGCCTTAAATTTAGTAATATTTATAAACATCAAGACGAATACTTCAGTTAGATTATAAAGGGCATCCCGAAATTCTCGTCCGGTTTGAATTAACCACCATTTGTGCAGAAAATAGTTGGCAACTAAAGGAAAAAGTAATTTTGTCAGCCGAAAGTTTAGGTTTGGAAAAATTTAGCATTAAAGCTTCTTCTTTGTTGAAAAATATTTCTAAAATAATGACAGTTTTGCGCATACATTCCGAAAATTTCGTACAAAATATTCTCGGAATATGGCCCAAACTTCACGATAAATGAAAAACTGAAGAAGACCAGATCAATTTGTGCTGCTAAACATACTGCCACTGAAATGTCAATATCGAAAGATAAGGAACGTAATTTCGGTATCGTGTATAAGAATTGCAATTTTCAACAAGCACTATATAGCGCACATGCACTAAAAATGGTGGAGACTCCATGCTAATAAATTTGAACTGAAACAAAAACTGAAGCTCTATGGTAAAGAACAGCGAAGAGAATTCCTTTAATGGGGTATTGAACAAGTGAAAATTGCGTCATTTGTGGTTCAGAGAACACGCATATGTTTGTCAAAAAACCAATATACCCACAAAATGTCACAGTGACTTTTACTGGTGCTCGATATCGCGACATGAAAATAGAGTTCTTTCGCCTAAATTGGATACTACTGATGTGGTTTCAACAACAGATACCACAGGACATACAGCCCAAGAAATGATTTAATTATTGCATAGGATATTTCCTGATTGTGAACACTATTGTTTCGCCTTCAAAATTGGCTGCCTAGATCATGTTATTAAACACCATTGGATTTATTTTTTAGGGGGGTTTCGAAAAAAAAAGATCTATACCAACAAGCCCATAATCATCTGTGCATTTAAGAAGAAAATTCAAAGTTGCATCATCAGAATTCAGCGGAATGCGTCGGTGCCACCATAGCCGTCGAAGTAGTTTTCTCGATATGTTATCCTGTGTATATTATGATACAAAACGATAGCCAAAAATTCAACAAAACTCTTTAACGATTTCTTCTAATAATAGTTCAAGGTCCGTAGGGACTTTTTCAATAGACCTCAATAAAATGCAAACTGTTACTCGTATCGCATCAAAACAAGATTTGGTCGATTTAACACAAGTTTTCTTGGAACACATGCACCCGTACAACATTAAGGAGTTTTGAGAGTTTGAATATCAAAATGGTCGCCAGGGACCTTCTCACAAAGAGAAGAGTTAAATATTTCATAGTGGTTGGGTGACCGTTAGAGATTCTTTTTGAATTAAAAACTTATAAAAAGTCCGTGGATCTCTCCTAAAATTCAGGATAGATAACCGTAGTATAATTTGGTAATTAGCAAGTTCAGTAACTAAACCAGTTCCATTATAGTTTTTATACCTTTGGTGTTTTAAAATTTTGAGATAATTGTTTAGGCCTCCAAAGGAGACCAGATTATTGAATAGCAATAATTTTCTTCCATGTAATCCAAAAGGTTTTTGTAAAATAAGTCAACCATCGCACAGTGGACCATTTGACGAGAATGCGGTCAAAAATCTATAACTTTTGATTGGATTGGAATTTTGATATGCGGTTTTTTTTTTTTTTGTTTGGTAGGTAAGACTTTAGCCTTTAAGTTTTGCTATAAAACGTAATTCTCGACCGAAACTAAAAAAGTTACGGAGGGTTTAAAATACATTTTCATTTGTAGTTGTATTTTAGTACAAAAGTGAAGTGTTAAAAGGTAAAAAAAAGTTTTTTTTTAAACTAATGTCTTATTTTTTCAGTTAGTTTTAAACTAATACTTTTTAAAAATTTTTTAAGTTAATTTTTTTAGAAAATGTCAAATTTTGGCCCCCGTAAACTTTTTAGTCCTATTTGTGCACAAGGCCAAAGGTTGTTTTTTTTTTTTTTTTTTTTGAAAGATCCCGAGTTCAAATATAATATATTAAGCAGCGAACGTAAAAATTACCTTATATTGGTTCAAGATAGAGAAGTTTCAATGAAAAACTCGTATGTTTTTGCTTTAGTTAAATTTTTTTTTTATTGTCTTTTTAAATATTTCTATACCAATTTTTATGGTAAATTTATGAAATATAACAATTTTTATTGTAAATTTACAAAATATATAAATTTTTAAATCAAGAAAATTTTTTAACTATATAAAAAAAAAGTGTAACTTATTGTTAGTGTAATGAATAAGTACTTTAAATCAACCAATTTTAGTAAAAATTTCTTCTAAATAGCCTTGATTTTCATTTTCTAGAAGTTGTTTAGCTTCTCCGTCTAATTGAAAAGAGGTAGTTTTCCATTTTTGACGAATGTTGGCCATATATGGATCTAAAGTGCACAACAAAATAGTGATAAGGTCTTCATTAGTACAACAACTGGACATTTTCCTTGTGTTGTGCTCGCGAAAGAATCTGTAGCCTTTGTTCCTTTTTTCTTGCGCTTCTTCAGATAGATCTCCTATTGGTAGCCTATTGTTTTGAATTATTTGTTCCCCATGGTACAAAATTTTATGAACTGTGGATGGCATATATCTCCAAGAGTATTTTTCATTACAAAGTATAGCTGTTTTATTGGCGTACTCTCAAAATTTTTTTGCATTTATCTTTCTGCTGCATGCTAGAACTTGTAATATGATTTTGAATCGTCTTATTAATTCATGATCTACACCTGTGATAGATGCTGCACTTTCCGGATCGGAAAAAAATCTCTTTGCAGTATTTCCATCATTTCCTTCCCCTTGTTTTGGTTGGTCGATTACGAGGCCTAGCCGTAGATATTTTTGTTGAATTTGTTTTTTTTTTGCTTTCTTTTTTCTTAATTTTCTTTGTTTTTTCTCACTTTTTCGCCTAACGGACCAAATTCCAAATCATTACCCAATTTAAGAATATGCTCCATTAAACGTATTCTAGCATGAAGAGGGGACATTCCAAATTCGTAGGCTTCCTTAAAACGGTTGTCTTCTGGTGGGGGTTGGCTTAATTGACTTGATGTCTTTTGGCATAAAATGCAGCTTGACGTTGACTTTGTTCCAGTTAAAGCTTGTGCAACTTTTCCATCAATCATTGTGAGACACATTTTAAAATGTACTTCAATGTCTTGGTCATCAAATTTAAATATTACTGGTTGAAGTTCCTTAATTTGATCTTTTATTTTGTGAACTTCTTCAGTTATGACATCTTTGGTGTCCTTTTTGAATGCAAATTTTATTGGTCTGCAATACTTTGTTGAAGAAGGAATTTCATTTTTCCATATATCAATTTCTGTTGCTCTACTAGTTGACGGCTCTAAGACGCTATACCTTTTTGTTAAGCGCAATGGAACGAAAGATACCATAAATAAATTAGCATCCGATGAATTTTCGGCATTAAATTAAATTAAATTAAAGTAATGCTGCCATTACCAATTTTTTTTAAATGATCAGTATCAAGCGTATTTAGCAATCGTTCTGCAGTATGTTCAAGGAGATCTTGCAATTTTATTTCTGCTGATGTTGAGGTGACACTAATAGCAGATTGTGAAGGCAAGCATTCTTTTTTGGCAGAAACTAAATCTCGATACTCTGGAAAAATCCCACAATTCTTTTCATTGGTTCGCTTCCGCAATTCCTTATATTGATTTTTGATCAACTTCAAATCCAAAAATAGGGCAAACGCTTCTTACGGCGTAAATTTCTTATCTTCAATTGGTGTATGAATGCTTTTCAAAATCCTCTTTGTGCGCCTTGGGCTCGCCTCTACTATTTGTTCAATTATTTCAATTTTATTTATTTTATTTTGGGTTGGTTGAATTTGGTGAAAAAATGAATCCTTAATAATTCTTTGAGAAATTTCTGCATTGATATTCTCCAGCTTGCGCCTTCGAGATCTTTCACTACATCCGTCAATTGGTTTTGCTGGTCGACCCTTTTTTCCACTTTCGTTGGCAGTTGTAGATGCACTCCCAGAAATAAGTTCCTTTATTAACTAGTCTTGGTAACGTTTGTACATCTTTGCCTTGCTATGAGAGCATTAAATGTACCGTCTTTTCAAATTCGATGCAAAATTAGTAATTTTTCCTTTGTGCATTTCAATGTCTTCTAGGTTACAATTCTTAAAGAAAACTATATCGTCTACAACATTTCGTTAAAAATAAATATCTGCCAGATCTATGTAACAGTACTTAGCCATTACACAATTGTAATGAATAATAATTGTGGAAATATAATTATAAATACTCTTTCTTGCAATTATGTAAAATAAAAAGTTTTATCTTTTATTACCACTTTTAGAAGCATAAAAAACCCACACCCGAACTCCTTTTAAAATGCGAAGCATACCTGCTCATATCTTAAAGGGCTATGTCGCAATAGTTTTTTTTTTTACCATTTACCTGTTATTTAAATTGTTTCCCAATTTGTCAGGTATTTAAACTATACAACTCTAATTCAGACTATTAATGTTTTTGAAAGATACCTATGTAAATGTACCTGGAACAATTAAGCGCATTATATCTCAACCCTTTTTTATAAGTATATAACAACTCCTGACAACTCTACCGACACGCAAAAAAATACACCGCGGTGCACCGGTACGACCAACTTTTGTATTCATAACACTCAGACGGACGGACGGACATCGTTTAATCGACTCAGAAAGTGTTTTTTAGTCGATCCGTATAATAAATGATGGATTAAGGTCCAATATTTTTGGCAGTTACAAACATCACCTCAAACTTAATATATCCAAACCACATAGTGGACAAATTTTGTATTCATAAATTTTGCAGAAAATATCTAACCTTGGGTCAGAAAAATTGTTCTGGTGCATACGGGCGGAAACTGGCAGGTGTATAATGGGATATAGGAGTATAGGGGAGGGTTCGGACTATAGAAGAGTGCAAGATTTTTTCTGACTGCTTTTGACTGGCGGGAGTTATGCTCTATTAAGTAGGAGATTTTCGGAAAATTTGGACGTTTTTTAAAATTTTTTTTTAAATTTCTGAATGACTCAGTAATTTTACATTTTTGACGTTATTTGCATGGAAGCCACAAAATTATACAAAATTTATTTCACTTCAAAATCTTTTAAATCAAAAAAGTTACAGTCATTCAAAATAAAAATTTACGAAGAAATTTTAATTTTAGCAAAATACTGAGAAAGCCCATTTTCGAAGACCCTGTTCGCTGTGATATGGTTGAGATAGAGTCGCAATTTTTTGGCTCCCGGGGTTCACTAGTATTTTCTTTGAAATGAATGACATAACTTTAAAATCGGTAACAAAAAAAAAAGATTTTTGGCCGCCTTCTCAAAATATGGTCCACTGTGCATCGCATGAATGATGTTTTAGTAATATCAGCTATAGATGACAACTGAAGCCAATTTGAGTCCAATAAAAATTCATTTAGATCGTTGTAGCTTTAAAACAGAAAGCTGGAAGTTCGCTTAAAAATTCCCCTTTTTCTTATCAACAAAATTTCCAACAACAGCTGCTGGAATATAAAGCCCATTTATTTTACCATACACCTAATATTTTTATGAAGTATTAAAGTCTGCTTGCACAATTCGAATATATTCGCTGCAGGATGCATGACTTCGTTTTATTTTCAAAAGCTTACCAACAAAAACTATATATATCTCTTTGCATACATCAATAAAAAATATATGACAGGATATATAATGCAACACATACGCAATAAAACAAAATGTTTAAGAATTTTTTTCGCTCATGTTGTTTGTTGTGTATTATTGGTTAATATCAAAAAAATATATACATTTTTTGAAGCAGAAATTTAATATTTCGCTTGGTTTCGTTTTCATTTCATTTCGCTAGTATAATTTTTAATAATATTGCTGCAAAAACGAATTCATTTTCGTTTTTATTATGTTTTGTAAATGTCGGAATTATACGGTGGCACTTAAATTTTCCTTAGCAACTTCTACTGAGGCATTGAATTAAAAAAAGCCTAATACGAAGGAAAAAATAGCAAAATGGAATTAATCGGCTAATTTTTTTTTCAAAGAATTTTTTCTTCAGCAACAACTACGATATTATCTTCTATTTATGTTTCTTCTTACTTTTCTATAGAAATATTTCTTCTTTTGAAATATATTCCTACAAATAAATCTGAAGAATTAGTACAATGGCACATTTTCCATCCTTCACAATATATTCGCACGGAGCAGACTATAGTGTCAGATAATAACTTATCATTTTAGTATGCTTACATAAGGCAATAAAAGTTTATATGCTTTGCATTCTCGCTTTAATATGCATTTGCAAATAAAAAAAATCGTGTTTTTTTTCTTGCATTTTAATAAAAAACATTTATTTGTGGGTCAATTAAATCGTGTTGATTTTGCAGTTAAAAAGCAGCCAAATTGTATAATAAATAGCAATATGATGGTAATCCAATCGAATTTTTTAAAAATCCCGACAAAAAACAAATGGCAGAATATTGGAAAAATGGTATGTGTGTTGTTTAATAAAACTGATATAATGGCATAGTGAAACAACCAGAGACCGAAAGTAGCAGTTGGTTTGAATATAAAAAAATGTGTGAAAACTGAACCAAATGCAAAATTTAGGTCCTTCAGAAAATGCTTTGCTTGTTTGTACCCTATACCACTATGAGGTCACGGTATAATGACATTGTGCTGATGCTTGTAACTAGCAAAAATATTTGACCAAGACCCATCAGTCATCAAATGGCAGAATATTGGAAAAATGGTATGTGTGTTGTTTAATATTACTGATATAATGGCATAGTGAAACAACTAGAGACCGAAAGTAGCAGTTGGTTTGAATATAAAAAAATGTGTGAAAACTGAACCAAATTCAAAATTTAGGTCCTTCAGAAAATGCTTTGCTTGTTTGTACCCTATACCACTATGAGGTCACGGTATAATGACATTGTGCTGATGCTTGTAACTAGCAAAAATATTTGACCAAGACCCATCACTCATCAAATGGCAGAATATTGGAAAAATGGTATGTGTGTTGTTTAATATTACTGATATAATGGCATAGTGAAACAACTAGAGACCGAAAGTAGCAGTTGGTTTGAATATAAAAAAATGTGTGAAAACTGAACCAAATGCAAAATTTTGGTCCTTCAGAAAATGCTTTGCTTGTTTGTACCCTATACCACTATGAGGTCACGGTATAATGACATTGTGCTGATGCTTGTAACTAGCAAAAATATTTGACCAAGACCCATCTTTTATTTTACTGATCGACCCAGAATCGCTTTCTGAGTCGATTTCACGATGGTCGTCGGTCAGTCTATTCGTCTGCCCGTTTCTGTGTTTCCATGTGAATCGTGTAATCAAACTATAAGTCCCAAATATGAATATATATATATCTCAAGTTTCGTATGTGAGCTTCTATTGGCGAATCTCGCTGTGGGTTCAGACCTATTCGTAATATAATTGGCCCCTCTGAAATCGACTTATATTGCCATAAGATCCAAATCATCAATCAGATCTCAATCAAATTGAGTTTGTGTATGTTTATTACATCCATTAATAAGTAATCCTAAAATAAACCCTATAGAAAAATTCTTAATCATAGCCCCCATATAAAGCTGATTCCAGACAGACAGACGAACATTGCTGTATAAACTCCGGTGGTTATAAGGATCAACATATATATATTTTATAGGACCCAGATTTTTTTAATTATTACAAACGGAATGGCAAACTTGTACGGTACTTGTTCTTTTCACGAGGAAGTATAAGATCCCTACCTTCGGTCCTATTTCCCTCGATGGCACTGAAATCACCATCTCAGATGAAGCCAATTAGCTTGGCGTATTCCTGGCCAGGAAGCTGAACTTGCTGAACAGATGAAGTGGGCGAAGAAAGCGACCATAGCTTTATACTCCTGCAAGGAGTCCATTGGTAAGCGATGGGGCTTTAGCCCAAAAATTGCTTATAGGATCTATACAGCAGTGGTTCGCCCAATACTGCTGCACGGGGTCATAGTTTGGTGGCCCGCTTAGGAGAAGGCGTCTAATAACAACCTTCTCGCAAGGTTACAGAGAATGTTTTCTATGTATGTCACTGGCACCATTCATACTCCAACTTCGGATGCCTTGTACATCCTCTTACACCTAACACCATTGGACATATTGGGGAAACAGTCGGCCATTCGACAAAGTTGCACACCACAGGGTGATCCTGAGTGACGGCAAATTACCATTGAACGTGGATTACACTACTCCAAGGAGACGACACTACAACACTCTTATACCGATCAGACAATCTTGATCTGGGAGGACTCCAGGTAGCAGGCATTCCTTAAATTTCTACACAGACTGATCGAAATTGTGCAGTCAAATTGGTTTCGGACACTATTTATGGGAGCTTGGTTTAAATCTGGCTCGAAAGTTAACAAACTACTGTAGTGTGTAGCAGGCGGAGGAACTGGCAATAATGGAGGTTACTGATTGGCTTAATCGGAACCGCAGTCCACATCTACTCTGATAGTCAAGCCGCGGTAAAATCCATGCGATCAATGTTCCTGGGAACGAGAACTGCACTTAACTGCCACACGTCCTTATATGTCATGAACAAGCAGTTTAATATTAGACTCATATGGGAATGTACCGGGAAACTGCAAATATGAAGAGCTGGCAAGACCGAGTGCTATTTTACAGGTTCCAGTGGATTTGAAATATATTGGTACACCCCTGGAACAGTGTAAGCTAGAACTTTGACTTCACACCGATGCCATAACGAATAACAGATGTGATGATGGATAAACGTGTAGAATCACGAGACAAATCTGTTGGGTTCTAAATAGAAAACTCACAAGTGCGCTATTATCACTCCTCCGTGGGGGAGATATCGACGGTAGTTACTGTTATTACTGGGCACTGGGCCTTACCTCATAGGGAGACAAGCCAAATGATTTCTGTCGTAGCAGCGTGGATGTGAAGGAGATGCAGAGTATAGAACCTTTCCTTTGCTATTGTCCGGCGCCCTCCAGAACAAGACTTCGGACATTGGGATCGTCGTTTCTTCACCTTCCAAATGTGGAAATTTCACATTTCAAGGGCTTTATCAGGAGCTCAAACTGGTGCTGTAGTGGGGACTGAGGGGAAACCCCATTCGTCCCGTGGTATCACAACGAACCCCATAGTTTAAGTGTGCTTATCTGTGGTTAGCAGTCATTTCCAACCTAACCTAACCTATATGTTTTCTGCACGCTGGACTAGAGCGTATAAAGAACACATTTAAGTATTTAATGAATTTTTTAAAACCAAATTAATATTTTCTTGTTACAACTCATCAATGTCATCAAAACTGTTGCAACCAAAAATCATGTGGGCTTTTTTTATATTTTTGAATTTTATTTTACTTCGTATATCCCATAAAGTAACATTATTCATCATCAACGAATGTTGTTGGATCAATTTTATATTTTCAAAAGTTCTTTGATAAGAAACTACAAAGAAAGACATCATCCAACTTTAAAAATATTTTTTATTTGCAGTACTTGTTTCCGTACGAGATTACTTCTTTTGATGTCTCGAGTATTGCCGCAATAGTGTTTTTTTTTTAGTTATTGGCCAACACTCAGGCGATGCCCTATACAGATGCAATGCATTGTGTTGATGAAGGCAATTTTTCAGCATTTTAAAAATATGGTTTCACTCAAATATTAAAAATGGGTTATATCATTTTTTTCCTTCAAAATAATTTATAATTTATTGAGTTTTTTCTACTGTCAATCTCTGTTAGGTTACCATGCATTGAAAAAAAAATGTGAAAAGAGGCTTTAAAAATGGATTTTAATTTGTTTTTTTTTTTCATAAAAATTGTATTTATATTGGCTAACGATATCTATACTGTTCAAATGATTATCGAAAGGTTCTCTAACTGGTTAACTAAAAAAGGAAAATTTTTTTTTAAATTCAAGTGATCATGTCCATAGGATGACTCTTTTTTTTAAATATTGACCAACACTCAGGGTATGCCCCCTACAGATCCAGTGCATTATGTTTATCGCAGGCAAATAAGTAATGGGAAGTATGAAAGAGGGAGTAGTGTTCGACTTAAATTTTTTTAGATTACAATTGTCAGGAAAGACCTATGCGGAAGTTTATTCCACATATGGCTTCTTTGACTGATAAACGAATTTTCTCTGTAATGGGGTTTTTTTTTTGTCAAATAGACAATAGACGACAAACGGATGTGATCTACAAGAAAAGCGTCTAGATCATTTCCCATGGCAGTATCTATAGAATCTATAGATCTATCTACACAACCCACATTTCGGCGATGTAATAGCGAATCAATAGAGCTCGATACCTTATTTTCATTAACGGGCATCAACGCCCTCCTTTGTGCATGGTCTATTAGCTCCAAAATAGACTTTGAAGCTCCTGCCCATATATGGGAGTTGTATTCCATTTCCGGTTGGATATAAGTCGTACAGATATTAAGGAGAAGGAGAAAAATAATTTTTAGAAAACCAAAACAGTAGAATGCTTCTTTCGACATGCTCATTCCAACATGCTCATCCCAACGAACATCACAATGAATTCTAATACCAAGAACATCAAGAAAATCCGATTCCTCAATACCTATATCACCAATATCTACAGATGACATTGTTGAATCCATGGCCCTAGGGGTCAACAAACAACATTGAGTCTTCTACGCATTAAAATCAACCCTATCCCCTTTACCCCACTCGGAGATTGTTAACATCTCTTGATTGAGTGTGCCATTCATTATCCGCAGTTTTCCCCCAACCTCCAAGGGCTTGGGCTCCAATTAAAGGAAAATGAATGACAAATGCTGCTGTCATCTGCCAAAGAGTATAAAGAATATAAGTTTGACCAAGAGAGTCGTTCAGAAAGATAAGGAAAAGAGAAGAAGAAAGAACAGACCTTTGGAGTACTCTGAATTAAGCTGTATTGTTCGGTCTCTAAGAAAACTCGATATAAGTCGATAGACCCGAAACGTAGTAAGCTTTGATATTAGTGCACCATGCCACACACGATCGAATGTCTTGGAAATATTTAGAGCAACCACTTTACTTTCGCCAAAATTGCGAACGAATCGACTCCAGTGCTCAGAAAGTAGAGGTAACAGGTCTCCCGTGAAAGGATTTCTACGGAAGCCATACTGTCGATCATTAAGAAACGAGTTAGCCTCTAAGTAGTTCACAAGATGGAAATTGATCATGTTCTTCACCACCTTTGAAAGCGTAGAGCAGATTGCAATTGGACGCTAATATTCAGAGTTATTAGCCACACCCTTTTTAGGTTGGACATTAGCAGCCTTCGAGCAAGAGGAAAATTTTCGCACAGTACGAAATGCTGAAAAGGTGTGCCAATGCACTAGCTAGCATCGAAGAACACTGTTTCAGCATCAGTGCTGGTATAACATCCGGTCCCGGAGACTTATTTCTTATTTATGTTGAGATCCGAAAGAACTTTTTTAACTGCACGTGATCGGAAGAATGTTTTAAGTATAGCACAAGCTATTCTTTCGAGCTCGGGCAGCGGTTGATGGCTATCCGGCAAAGAGAAATTTTTTGCAAAAAGTTCAGCTAAAAAGTTGGCCTTATCAAGTGGGTCAGTGAATAATTGGCCATTCATTATAAGAGTTGGGATAGCATTACTCATTACTCTTACGCTCTTAGTTTAACAAGTTCATTTTATTTTGTGTGCATATACAACGGAGTACCTGATTTTTTATGGTGTTTTGAACTGAATGTAAAAAATATCTCTTAGAATGCAATCAAAAAGCATAACAAGCTTTAGAACAACAAAGGAAGCAAGAACAGGTATTAATAGCAAAGCAAAAACAAGTAAGAAAATTATAGTCGGTCTAGACCGACTATACGATACCCTATACCAGGCGGTTAGAGACCCTATCTCATAGGCCCAACTAACTGGACATAGAAAATAAGCATAAACCAAATTTGAGTGGGATTTTTATTCATTTTTTTGGCTGCAGATATGAAAAAGTTCATATCGGATGATATATCTATATGCGGACTAGGCCTAAAAATGGACCGATCCTGACCATGTTTGGTAAAGTATCTTGTATTTGGCAAAAATATATACAAACAAAATTTGAGAAGAATCAGTGCAATATTTTTGTTTTCGATAGATTTAAGTGATGATCGGGAAGCAGCTCTATATGGGGCCTATGACTAAGAGGTGTCCACTAGGGATCGTTGTTGGACTACTGATTAATGGATGTAATAAACACATACAAACCGAATTTGACTAAGATTTATATGATAATTTGGATCTTATGGCAATTTATGTCGTTTTCATAGGGGCCATTTGTATGGGGGCTAGGTCTCAACATGGACCGATTCTCACCAGTTTCAATAGCGTTCATTCCATGGCCGATATAAGATCAGACACCAAATTTCATCAAAATATATTCATATTTGCGACCTGCAGTTTGATTACAAACTTTACATGGACACACAGACGGACGGACGGACGGACGGACGGACGGACATCGTTAAATCGAATCAGATGGTGATTCTGATTCGATCGGTATAATTAAAGATGGGTGTAGGTCAAATATTTTTGGTTGTTACAAACAGCAGCACAAAGTCATTATACCCAAACCACATAGTGGTATAGGGTATAATAAATTTGTCTTCTTTGATCATAACACAATAGAGGAGGCCTTAAATTTGTGCAAAGAAATTTTAAAATTTTTCTTTCAACTTATATCCCACGTACCCAATTTAAACACAAATTTTATATTGGAAAGCTAAGCTGAAAGTATAAAAATGTATATTTTTTGACTGATAGGTTTAAAAACAAGTAAGAAATTATAGTCGGTCTAGATCGACAATACGACCCTATCTCTTCGGTCCAACTAATTCGACATAGAAAATAAGCATGAACCGAGTTTGAGTGGCATTATTATTAATTTTTTTTGCTGCAGATATGAAAAAGTTCATATCGGATGCTATATTTATATGGAGACTAGATCGAAACATGACCAATCCTGACCATATTTGGTAAACTCACTTATATTTTAAAAAAATATATACAAACCAAATTTGAGAAAAATCTGTGCAATATTTTTGTTTTTGATAGATTTAAGTTAAAATCGGAAAGCAGCTTTATATGGGGGCTATGACAAAGAATTGCCATATGGGGTTTATATTTTGACAACTAATAAATGGATGTAATAGACACACAAACACAATTTGACCGTGATCTATATGATAATTTGGATCTTATGGCAATTTATGTCGATTTCATAGGGGCCATTTGTGTGGGGACTAGGTCTCAACATGGACCGAATTTCACCAATTTCAACAGCGTTCATCCTATGGCCCATAGAAACTAATATACCAAAATATATCCATATTTGCGACCTGTAATTTGATTACAAAGTTTACATGGACACACAGACGGACAGACGGAAAAATGCCTTTTTGCATTCTGAGACAGTTACCAAAACATTTTCGACATTTCTAAGTAAAATATCTTTTACAGTTTTCGTTACCAACATTTTCAAAACTCAACTCATTTGACAACAATTATTACAATTTGTACAAATTAACATTTGACACTTTATGGTAACAAGTTGAGTGTATGTACATTGTTAATGCCACTCTACTATCTTTATCACCATCATCATATGGCTTTCACTCAATTCAGTCATCTATTCATTTAGACATTTATTTATTCGGTCGTTTCCTTTTGTTTCGTTTAATTTTCTGCCTTTTACCATTATGGCCCATCATTTATCACACTCAATTTATAAAAGGTAAACATTTATTAAGAAGGTGTGCGTGTAGCCAACCAACCAACCATAAACTACTAAAAGCCATAGATCCTTTCACCTAAAAACGTAGAGACGTAAACTACACGTAATAAAAAACGTTTAGTTTCAATTAATAACAACAGCAAGACGGAGTTAGCAAAACAAACTAAGACAACGTTAGTGAAATAATGAAAGACATACTAATCGCATCATGCTATAAAATAAATTATACAAGCGGAGAGCAAAAAAAAATGGAGCACACACACACAAAATTAAATATATATATAGTAGAGATATTTCGTCCCCACTAGAGTATTTGGAAGGAAAGAAGAACTTTTTGAATTGAATTTTTCAGCTTAAGTACAAGTTTAACCAAATCTTTGAAATATGCCAGTCTAGGTGACACTTTACAGGATATGGATGTTAAGGGCTTCCTTGAATTTTGATAACTACGGTTACTTCTGTACGTATGTTAAGTTTATAAGGAAATTCTTTGTTACACCTTAATCTTTATAGCTGTCAGTCTGGTTTACGTATTGAATAAAACATTAGAGAACGTAAGGAGTAGAAAACTAACGTAATAGGAAGAATTACATACAAGTTTATAAAAATAGGATTGATCTTTCAAAAAATAAAAACTTTTATTTAGAAAAAAAATCATGTTTTATGAAAATTTCTAGTTTAAATAAAAATATATATTCCAAAATACTGGGTGGTGCACCAATTATGGTACCATAAGATATTCAAATAATCTTTTTTTATTCAATATAGTTTATTCAATTTAGTTTTATGTAACTAATTGTTTTTGAACATGATGGACAGTAAATGACAACCATGCTCATCCGTGCTTCTAATCAGAAAATTATTCATTGCGACCTGAAGGGTTGAAGTCGGGATCGCTTCAAATGAAGAAACTTGTATAATGGAAAAACGAAAAAACTAGTAATAGGAAAATTTTTCTATAAGTTCAAATTAGAAGTTTATAACGATATAACAATCCTAAGTGATTTCAATTCTAACCTCCTAGTTGAATTATCCTTTAGTAACAGTAGGTTGACGAATGGAATCAATCATTCCAGCGAATATACCACCCCAACACATTGTACAACCCCAATAGCACACTTGATACATCTGAAGTTCTACTGTATGATTAGTTATCTGCCTCATGTTTCTCAAAGCACGACTTAATATTTGCAGCATATGAAATTTTTTATTCCTGAAGTAGATCATTTTACTCTTATCGGGATTTTAAGAATGTAAACTACAACTTATTGTATGATAATTTCTCTCAAATTAATTGGAGCAGCATTTGTTTGATGACTTCTGTAGATTGTCAATTATCTTTCATTGAAGAAAATATTATAAAACTATTTAATACTACGGTCTCGTTAAGAATGAAAATGATAACACCAAGGAATAGACCATAGTTCACCACAAGAATACAGAAACTAATACAGCGAAGAGATTTCGTCCACTCAAGATGGAAACGTTTCAAAACACTAGAACTGAAAACTGATTTCCGATCAGATCGAAGCGATGTCAGTCACCAAATTAGGATCACTAAATCAGAATATTACACCAATCGCTTTAGTACTGCGTTTAATTGGTATTGGCAATTTTGATAAAACTAGAAACTGTCCTGCTGATGCTGATGAACTCAATAAGATTTTCACTAATATACCCATGATACCAACAGACATTACAAGCCGTAATGATTTTTTCGCAAACGTCAGTAATAATTTGTTTCTAGAAGAAAACAAGTTCGAGTTTTCCTGCGTCCGCCAGTCTGATATTTTCTCTTGTATCTCTCAAGTAAAATCTAATGCTGTTGGACTTATTAAAATGCTTTTACCATCAATCTTGGTACAAAATCGAAACATGCAAAGATAACTCCACTATCTAAATCAAACTCAGAGCATCGTCCAATTGGCATACTTACCTTTCTCGCGAAAATTTTGGAAAAAACTACTGCACTTGCCAATGAGTACATACTTACATGTAAATCAACTTATGACTGACAAGCAATCTGGCTTTCGGGCCAACGATAGTTGAGTTACTTAGAAAACGGTAAAGTTAATTTTTCGGTTTTCTTGATCATTCCTTTGATATGGTCAATCATTCTACTTTATGTATGACGCTAAGTCAATTATTCAATTTTTCATTAACATTAATAAGCTAATATCAACATAGCTAAAAATCTTGGATTGGTCTTCAACAGCAACTTTAAGTAGCCAGGCCACATCAGCCTGATTGTTGTGCGAACTGTTTGCTAATTCCGATTCAATCATGTGAGTCTGATCACAGGGGCGATGTGTAAACATCTAGCAATTAAAGATATTTCTATTGCACTTTTTATTTTTAATTTTTAATTTTTAATTTTTAATTTTTAATTTTTAATTTTTAATTTTTAATTTTAAATTTGTAATTTTTAATTTTTAATTTTTAATTTTTAATTTTTAATTTTTAATTTTTAATTTTTAATTTTTAATTTTTAATTTTTAATTTTTAATTTTTAATTTTTAATTTTTAATTTTTAATTTTTAATATTTAATTTTTAATTTTTAATTTTTAATTTTTAATTTTTAATTTTTAATTTTTAATTTTTAATTTTTAATTTTTAATTTTTAATTTTTAATTTTTAATTTTTAATTTTTAATTTTTAATTTTTAATTTTTAATTTTTAATTTTTAATTTTTAATTTTTAATTTTTAATTTTTAATTTTTAATTTTTAATTTTTAATTTTTAATTTTTAATTTTTAATTTTTAATTTTTAATTTTTAATTTTTAATTTTTAATTTTTAATTTTTAATTTTTAATTTTTAATTTTTAATTTTTAATTTTTAATTTTTAATTTTTAATTTTTAATTTTTAATTTTTAATTTTTAATTTTTAATTTTTAATTTTTAATTTTTAATTTTTAATTTTTAATTTTTAATTTTTAATTTTTAATTTTTAATTTTTAATTTTTAATTTTTAATTTTTAATTTTTAATTTTTAATTTTTAATTTTTAATTTTTAATTTTTAATTTTTAATTTTTAATTTTTAATTTTTAATTTTTAATTTTTAATTTTTAATTTTTAATTTTTAATTTTTAATTTTTAATTTTTAATTTTTAATTTTTAATTTTTAATTTTTAATTTTTAATTTTTAATTTTTAATTTTTAATTTTTAATTTTTAATTTTTAATTTTTAATTTTTAATTTTTAATTTTTAATTTTTAATTTTTAATTTTTAATTTTTAATTTTTAATTTTTAATTTTTAATTTTTAATTTTTAATTTTTAATTTTTAATTTTTAATTTTTAATTTTTAATTTTTAATTTTTAATTTTTAATTTTTAATTTTTAATTTTTAATTTTTAATTTTTAATTTTTAATTTTTAATTTTTAATTTTTAATTTTTAATTTATAATTTTTAATTTTTAATTTTAAATTTGTAATTTTTAATTTTTAATTTTTAATTTTTAATTTTTATTTTTAATTTTTAATTTTTAATTTTTAATTTTTAATTTTTAATTTTTAATTTTTAATTTTTAATTTTTAATTTTTAATTTTTAATTTTTAATTTTTAATTTTTAATTTTTAATTTTTTAATTTTTAATTTTTAATTTTTAATTTTTAATTTTTAATTTTTAATTTTTAATTTTTAATTTTTAATTTTTAATTTTTAATTTTTAATTTTTAATTTTTAATATTTAATTTTTAATTTTTAATTTTTAATTTTTAATTTTTAATTTTTAATTTTTAATTTTTAATTTTTAATTTTTAATTTTTAATTTTTAATTTTTAATTTTTAATTTTTAATTTTTAATTTTTAATTTTTAATTTTTAATTTTTAATTTTTAATTTTTAATTTTTAATTTTTAATTTTTAATTTTTAATTTTTAATTTTTAATTTTTAATTTTTAATTTTTAATTTTTAATTTTTAATTTTTAATTTTTAATTTTTAATTTTTAATTTTTAATTTTTAATTTTTAATTTTTAATTTTTAATTTTTAATTTTTAATTTTTAATTTTTAATTTTTAATTTTTAATTTTTAATTTTTAATTTTTAATTTTTAATTTTTAATTTTTAATTTTTAATTTTTAATTTTTAATTTTTAATTTTTAATTTTTAATTTTTAATTTTTAATTTTTAATTTTTAATTTTTAATTTTTAATTTTTAATTTTTAATTTTTAATTTTTAATTTTTAATTTTTAATTTTTAATTTTTAATTTTTAATTTTTAATTTTTAATTTTTAATTTTTAATTTTTAATTTTTAATTTTTAATTTTTAATTTTTAATTTTTAATTTTTAATTTTTAATTTTTAATTTTTAATTTTTAATTTTTAATTTTTAATTTTTAATTTTTAATTTTTAATTTTTAATTTTTAATTTTTAATTTTTAATTTATAATTTTTAATTTTTAATTTTAAATTTGTAATTATTAATTTTTAATTTTTATTTTTAATTTTTAATTTTTAATTTTTAATTTTTAATTTTTAATTTTTAATTTTTAATTTTTAATTTTTAATTTTTAATTTTTAATTTTTAATTTTTAATTTTTAATTTTTAATTTTTAATTTTTAATTTTTAATTTTTAATTTTTAATTTTTAATTTTTAATTTTTAATTTTTAATTTTTAATTTTTAATTTTTAATTTTTAATTTTTAATTTTTAATTTTTAATTTTTAATTTTTAATTTTTAATTTTTAATTTTTAATTTTTAATTTTTAATTTTTAATTTTTAATTTTTAATTTTTAATTTTTAATTTTTAATTTTTAATTTTTAATTTTTAATTTTTAATTTTTAATTTTTAATTTTTAATTTTTAATTTTTAATTTTTAATTTTTAATTTTTAATTTTTAATTTTTAATTTTTAATTTTTAATTTTTAATTTTTAATTTTTAATTTTTAATTTTTAATTTTTAATTTTTAATTTTTAATTTTTAATTTTTAATTTTTAATTTTTAATTTTTAATTTTTAATTTTTAATTTTTAATTTTTAATTTTTAATTTTTAATTTTTAATTTTTAATTTTTAATTTTTAATTTTTAATTTTTAATTTTTAGTTTTTAATTTTTAATTTTTAATTTTTAATTTTTAATTTTTAATTTTTAATTTTTAATTTTTAATTTTTAATTTTTAATTTTTAATTTTTAATTTTTAATTTTTAATTTTTAATTTTTAGTTTTTAATTTTTAATTTTTAATATTTAATTTTTAATTTTTAATTTTATTTTTTTTTTTTTATTTCTCATATTTTATTTCTTATTTTTCCTTTTTTAATTTTAATTTTTTATTTTCCTTTTTTCATTCTTCATTTTTTATTTTACATTTTTCAATTTTTATTTTTTATTTCTCTTTTTTATACCCTATACCACTATGTGGTTTGGGTATAATGACTTTGTGCTGCTGTTTGTAACAACCAAAAATATTTGACCTAGACCCATCTTTAATTATACCGATCGAATCAGAATCATTTTTTGAGTTGATTTAACAATGTCCGTCTGTGTGTCCATGTAAAGCTTGTAATCAAACTGCAGGTCGCAAATATGAATATATTTTGATGAAATTTGGTATATAAGCTTTTATCGGCCATGGGATGAAGGCTATTGAAACTGGTGAGAATCGGTCCATGTTCAGACCTAGCCCCCATACAAATTACCCCTATGAAATCGACATAAATTGCCATAAGATCCAATTGTCATATAGATCTTACTCAAATTGGGTTTATATGCGTTCATTACATCCATTAATGAGTAGTCCAAAAATGATACCTTTGCCCCATATAGGGCTGCTTCCCGATCTTCACTTAAATCTATTAAAAAACAAAAATATTGCACTGATTCTTCTCAGATTTGGTTTGTATATATTTTTGCAAAATACAAGAGACTTTTCCAAACATGATCTTTTTCAAACATTTTCTATGTCCAGTTAGTTGGGCCTAAGAGATAGGATTTCTAAACGCATGGTATATGGTATCGTATAGTCGGTCTAGACCGACTATAATTTTCTTACTTGTTTCATTTTCGAACGTTATATAATATCATATTTTTTTCACCAATACAATCATAAGTCACACCGATTTTGTTTTACGCTCACGTGTTACCCTGTATTGATTGTATTGTGAAATAGAAATTTACCCCCTGCGCATATGATGTTTACATATAAAAAAAAAAACATGAAATGCTTTACTATAATAATGTTAGGTATACATATGTTTGGGTTAAGGAAATTTGAACACATATCGTCCTTCTCAAAAAGCCTGTACGGAGTATCACTTGAAATCCTACTAGAGTACAAATTGGGGTACTAATTTTTCTACATAAGATAATATACACTGAATAGCCACAATATTTATGCAATCATATTCGATTTGCCAAATCAAACAGAGATAAAAAAACATATTCCTAAACATCGATGCCTGGTATCAGAATGGCACGTTTTCATAAATGCAAAAAGCCTTATTTAAATTTTTTGTCTGAACCTAAATTTTTTTAAAACTATTTATTATTTTTAATTTTTAATTTTTAATTTTTAATTTTTAATTTTTAATTTTTAATTTTTAATTTTTAATTTTTAATTTTTAATTTTTAATTTTTAATATTTAATTTTTAATTTTTAATTTTTAATTTTTAATTTTTAATTTTTAATTTTTAATTTTTAATTTTTAATTTTTAATTTTTAATTTTTAATTTTTAATTTTTAATTTTTAATTTTTAATTTTTAATTTTTAATTTTTAATTTTTAATTTTTAATTTTTAATTTTTAATTTTTAATTTTTAATTTTTAATTTTTAATTTTTAATTTTTAATTTTTAATTTTTAATTTTTAATTTTTAATTTTTAATTTTTAATTTTTAATTTTTAATTTTTAATTTTTAATTTTTAATTTTTAATTTTTAATTTTTAATTTTTAATTTTTAATTTTTAATTTTTAATTTTTAATTTTTAATTTTTAATTTTTAATTTTTAATTTTTAATTTTTAATTTTTAATTTTTAATTTTTAATTTTTAATTTTTAATTTTTAATTTTTAATTTTTAATTTTTAATTTTTAATTTTTAATTTTTAATTTTTAATTTTTAATTTTTAATTTTTAATTTTTAATTTTTAATTTTTAATTTTTAATTTTTAATTTTTAATTTTTAATTTTTAATTTTTAATTTTTAATTTTTAATTTTTAATTTTTAATTTTTAATTTTTAATTTTTAATTTTTAATTTTTAATTTTTAATTTTTAATTTTTAATTTTTAATTTTTAATTTTTAATTTTTAATTTTTAATTTTTAATTTTTAATTTATAATTTTTAATTTTTAATTTTAAATTTGTAATTATTAATTTTTAATTTTTATTTTTAATTTTTAATTTTTAATTTTTAATTTTTAATTTTTAATTTTTAATTTTTAATTTTTAATTTTTAATTTTTAATTTTTAATTTTTAATTTTTAATTTTTAATTTTTAATTTTTAATTTTTAATTTTTAATTTTTAATTTTTAATTTTTAATTTTTAATTTTTAATTTTTAATTTTTAATTTTTAATTTTTAATTTTTAATTTTTAATTTTTAATTTTTAATTTTTAATTTTTAATTTTTAATTTTTAATTTTTAATTTTTAATTTTTAATTTTTAATTTTTAATTTTTAATTTTTAATTTTTAATTTTTAATTTTTAATTTTTAATTTTTAATTTTTAATTTTTAATTTTTAATTTTTAATTTTTAATTTTTAATTTTTAATTTTTAATTTTTAATTTTTAATTTTTAATTTTTAATTTTTAATTTTTAATTTTTAATTTTTAATTTTTAATTTTTAATTTTTAATTTTTAATTTTTAATTTTTAATTTTTAATTTTTAATTTTTAATTTTTAATTTTTAATTTTTAATTTTTAATTTTTAATTTTTAATTTTTAATTTTTAATTTTTAATTTTTAATTTTTAATTTTTAATTTTTAATTTTTAATTTTTAGTTTTTAATTTTTAATTTTTAATTTTTAATTTTTAATTTTTAATTTTTAATTTTTAATTTTTAATTTTTAATTTTTAATTTTTAATTTTTAATTTTTAATTTTTAATTTTTAATTTTTAGTTTTTAATTTTTAATTTTTAATATTTAATTTTTAATTTTTAATTTTATTTTTTTTTTTTTATTTCTCATATTTTATTTCTTATTTTTCCTTTTTTAATTTTAATTTTTTATTTTCCTTTTTTCATTCTTCATTTTTTATTTTACATTTTTCAATTTTTATTTTTTATTTCTCTTTTTTATACCCTATACCACTATGTGGTTTGGGTATAATGACTTTGTGCTGCTGTTTGTAACAACCAAAAATATTTGACCTAGACCCATCTTTAATTATACCGATCGAATCAGAATCATTTTTTGAGTTGATTTAACAATGTCCGTCTGTGTGTCCATGTAAAGCTTGTAATCAAACTGCAGGTCGCAAATATGAATATATTTTGATGAAATTTGGTATATAAGCTTTTATCGGCCATGGGATGAAGGCTATTGAAACTGGTGAGAATCGGTCCATGTTCAGACCTAGCCCCCATACAAATTACCCCTATGAAATCGACATAAATTGCCATAAGATCCAATTGTCATATAGATCTTACTCAAATTGGGTTTATATGCGTTCATTACATCCATTAATGAGTAGTCCAAAAATGATACCTTTGCCCCATATAGGGCTGCTTCCCGATCTTCACTTAAATCTATTAAAAAACAAAAATATTGCACTGATTCTTCTCAGATTTGGTTTGTATATATTTTTGCAAAATACAAGAGACTTTTCCAAACATGATCTTTTTCAAACATTTTCTATGTCCAGTTAGTTGGGCCTAAGAGATAGGATTTCTAAACGCATGGTATATGGTATCGTATAGTCGGTCTAGACCGACTATAATTTTCTTACTTGTTTCATTTTCGAACGTTATATAATATCATATTTTTTTCACCAATACAATCATAAGTCACACCGATTTTGTTTTACGCTCACGTGTTACCCTGTATTGATTGTATTGTGAAATAGAAATTTACCCCCTGCGCATATGATGTTTACATATAAAAAAAAAAACATGAAATGCTTTACTATAATAATGTTAGGTATACATATGTTTGGGTTAAGGAAATTTGAACACATATCGTCCTTCTCAAAAAGCCTGTACGGAGTATCACTTGAAATCCTACTAGAGTACAAATTGGGGTACTAATTTTTCTACATAAGATAATATACACTGAATAGCCACAATATTTATGCAATCATATTCGATTTGCCAAATCAAACAGAGATAAAAAAACATATTCCTAAACATCGATGCCTGGTATCAGAATGGCACGTTTTCATAAATGCAAAAAGCCTTATTTAAATTTTTTGTCTGAACCTAAATTTTTTTAAAACTATTTATTATTGTGTGCATTCTTTATTTTTTTTTTTTCTACCTTTTTATACCTTTTTTCTAGTCTTCTTTTATCTCTTATTTTCATTTAGCTTGATTTAATTTAATATAATCAATGTTATATACATTATAATTATCAATTGAAATCCTTGTATATAATGTAATCCTGCACTGTAATTAAATATATAAATAAATAAAAGAAATAACAAAAAAAAAACTGCTTGTATAAAAAAAAATTATTAATTTTTATTACTATCAAAATCTATAAATAGTAATTTAATTTTTTATATATAACTAGGAACTTTTTAAGAAAATTAAATTTTTTATTACAATAAAAAAATTGGTGTTTTTATTTATTTCGAGATAACGTTTAAAACAAGTATGGCAACACCACCTTAAACTAATATGACACGTGGATTATAACGAAACATACACACTCTTTAAGCAAATGCTACATACATAACAAACGTAACAACGATTACAGCTACTAGAGACTAATTACAAAATTTATAATAACAACAATAACAAGAACAAGAACAACATATTTTTTCAACAGCTTTTTACTCTTTAATTTAAATCTCGGGACCCATTTCACCAATGTGCAAGAACAGCCTACTCAGGATCTCAATAAATTATTTTCACTAAAAGTAACAACCCAGCTAACCTACCAAGCATTTTTTAAAAGCTATTTTTTCGAAAGGTATTTTTTTAATAAGTACCTATTTCAAAAAAACAACATTTTTGAAAAAATTACCTACTTCAAAACGTGACGTTTTCAGAAAAAGTATCGTTTGCACTCGAAGTATCTTTTTCGGTGCCATTAAAAATTGCCCCAAAGCGAAAATTGGGGTCAGCTTTCCTTTTTTAAAAATTTCCAAATTCGAGATTATTATCTGGGAAATAATTTTAAATTATTTTAGGGCCAGCTTTCATTTATCATGCAATAAGCAATCGATAAGACTACAAAATTTAAATTGAAAAGTCACCGTTACTATTTCGTGTGGATGTAAATCGTTTACATATCAATAAAGTCGCTAGGTGGCCAGGTTTTATTAAACTTATGATGTTCCTAAACTTCAAATCCATATTTACTATTTAATACGTGTATTTGTGTGCTTGTGTGTTATATTACCGTAAATTTCTTTTCATACTGTTAGCTTGTTGACTGGACGATATTTTATGTTATTCAAAGTTTGTCAGCATAAGTGACTACCTATCTGCCAGCCGGCCTGGCTGTCTGCCCACTGTATAGTCTATTTGTGTAGCTGGTGCCATATTATATATACATGTATATATATATATATGTATATTTTTTTGCTATTGACATTGTCGAAACTGTCAGTTGTCATTAAAATGTTAAAAAGATAAAAATTGATTTATTTACTAAATGTTACCGGTTGGTCTTGTTACATGTTTACACTGTTAACTACACAAACCTGTTATAAAAAAGCAGTTTAAATGTAACTTGGTTGGTTTGCATGTCATCTGTGACATACCCTTCAGGACCATAAACAAATAATTATTAGAAATTGTAGAACAACCATGTTTTGGTATTCTATTTCCATGATTTTTAAGTCCGGCCATATTTTGGACAGAGAATAAATAATGTTGTTTTTTTTTGCTGTTTTTGACTTGTAGATATAAACACCGCAAAAATATAGCAGCAACAAAAAACATAATAAACTAAAGCGAAAAGTAACGTAAAAACATCAACATTGCTACTGAAATGAAATTAAACTTTTATTTAAAGTGATTGATTACTGGTGTTAAAACTTACACATGAAATGTAAATTTTTTTCACCTCACGTACCTGAAATGTTTGTTTGTACATCATCATTCGTTATAATAAATCGTTTTATTTAAGTGATCGCTGCATAAGCTTTTTATTACACATTCTATATTCCTTTTTAATTCAAATGTAATTTATTGATTTGTAGCGAAAAAAAATTGGAAAATAATGTTTTTTTTAAGCTATAGATTTTATTTTTTAATTTGAAGTTTAAATGTGTAGTTTGGGTATTTTAACTTTACGGTTATATGTAGTAATTTCATATATACCAGGTGAGTAAGTTCAGAAATATATTGTCCAAATATTTTTATGACTGACCTAGTCATGCGGTTTTCGTTCGGTCATATTAATATCAGAATTTTAAACAAGTAAGAAAATTATAGTCGGTCTTGACCGACTATACGATATCCTATACCATGGTCTAGAGACCCTAACTCTTCGGTCCAATTAATTGTACCTAGAAAACAAGCATGAACCAAATTTGAGTGGCATTATTATTAACTTTTTTGGCTGCAGATATGAAAAAGTTCATATCGGGTGCTATATATATATGGGAACTAGGTCGAAAAATGGACCGATCCTGACCATAGTTGGTAAAGTCACTTATATATTGAAAAAATATATACAAACTAAATTAGAGCTTTTGGATAGATTTAAGTAAAGATCGGGAAGCAGATATAAATGGGGGCTATGGCTAAGAATTGTCCTATAGGGATTAGTGTTGGACTTCTGATTAATGGATATAATAAAGATATACAAACCCAATTTCACTGTGATCTATATGATAATTTGGATCTTATGGGAATTTATGTCGATTTCATAGGGGTCATTTGTATGGGGACTAGGTCTGAACATGAACCTAATTTCACTAATTTCAACACTGTTCATCCCATGGCCGATAAAAGCTTATACAACAAATTTCATCAAAATATTTTCATATTTCCGACCTGCAGTTTGATTACAACGTTTACATGGACACACAGACAGACGGACGGAGGGACTGACATCGTTAAATCGACTCAGAAAGTGATTCTGAGTCGATCGGTTTAATAAAAGACGGATCTAGGTCAAATATTTTAGGTAGTTAAAAACAGCAGCTCAAAGTCATTATACCCAAACCACATAGTGGTATAGGGTATAAAAAGTTTCAGTCAAATTGTCATATTAATAATTTGTTCAGGGGATACCCCCTACAAGAACGATACATTGGTAAATATTTTGCAAATGCATTATTTTGGTTGTAAAATTATTACGTATATTTTATATCACCTAAAGAATATTTTTTATAAATTATAGTTTCAACTCAAAATTAAAAAACTAAGAAATATTTTTCATAGAAAAATGTTTTATTCCCGAAAAATTGCTATCACCACAAACATAATTACGATACCGTTGACGAATAGCTCAAATGATGCATTTTATTTTATACTACAACAACACTGTCATTGTCTGGGGGATGAATTCTAAATCAGGGTGAAAGTACTAGGCCAGTATAGTGAAATCTCCAAAGCATTTGGTGTTTTCAGATTTCCACTATACCACTATACCACTATGTAGTTTCGATTTTTGTAACAAAAAATGACAAAAAATATTTAACCTAGACCCATCTTTTATTATTCCGATCGACAAAAAATCACTGTCTGGACGTGCGTTTGCTTATCCATCTATCTGGCTTTCCATTCGTCTGTCTGTCCATGCATAGGACGGACACTGTGGGAATTGGTAGAAATAGGTGCATTTTCAGACCTAGTCCCTATACAAATGGCCCCCATGAGATCGGCTTATATTGTTAAAATTTCATTTTTTTTTTTTTCATTTTAATAGCTCCCATTATTCAGTATTACAAAAATAAACCCTGTAGGAGATTTCTTAGTCATGGCCCCCATCTAAAGGTGCTTCCCGCACAAATTTTTCTCAACTGTGGTTTGTATATGTTTTTGAAAAAAATAAGGGATTTATTAAATATAGCGCAGATCGGTCCACCTTTCGATCTACTCCTCATGTAAATATAGCATCCGATATCATATTTTCATATCTGCAGTCAGAAAAATTAATACTAATTCTACTCAAATTTGGTTTATGCTTATTTTCTATATCGAATAACTTAGTCCCCCTCGTTAGTCGCATGTCATAGGATATAGTATAGTCGCCTAAGTCGACTAAAATTTTTTACTAGCTTTTCCTAATTTGTATGTTTGTTTGCTTAGTTATTCGAGTTTAAACATTCTTCTTAAAGTATAAAATTGAGTATGAATCTTAATGCATCTTACTGCATAAGACCCAGGAAAACCCTTCGGCCAGAAATTTGGAGCTATTGGCGAGTTAATGGTGAAAATTTATTGCAAAAATTTTGGAAAATGTCATTGGTTAGTCCAATTTAATTTTTTACATGGATATACTAAAATTATTTATTTATTTATTTAAGGCTTAGCTATACTTTTGCTGACGAATGAAATGATAAATAACCAACGATTCTTGGGTTATGGCTGCAAAACTACATAAATATAAAAGCCATAAATAAACTTCGGCCTGAGAACGCCAAACGCTTTGGTACTTTTACTATACTGCCCTAGTACTTCAGCATGATTTAGAATTTCTCAGCCACCAGAATGGCAGCACCCATTATGTAATTTTTTAAAATTTATCTATACACTTTGTATTTTTTTCCTATTTTTTGATGTGTAAACATCTATACGCGCAGGGGGGTAAATTTATATTTCACAATACAATCACAAAAACAACGTAACATGTAAGACGTAAGACAAAATCGGTGTGACTTATGATTGTATTGGTGGAAAAATTATGATGTGTAACAACCTGTTCGAAAATTAAAAATAAAAAATGAAAAATGAAAAATGAAAAACGAAAAATGAAAAATAAAAAATTAAAAATGAAAGCTGAAAAATGGGAAGTGAGAAGTGAGAAATGAGAAATGAGAAATGAAAATGAAAAATAAAAAATGAAAAATAAAATATGAAAAGTGAATAATGAAAAACGAAAAGCTAAAAATTAAAAATGGGGAATTAAAAATGAACAATAAAAAATAAAAAAATGAAATATGAAACATAAAAAATGAAAAATAAAAAAATTAAAAATAAAATATGAAAACTAAAAAAAAGATAATAAAAATAAAAAATTTAAAATTAAAAATAATAAAAGAAAAACGAAATATGAAAAATAAAAAATGAAAATCGAAAAATTAAAAATGAAAAACGAAAAATTAAAAATTATCCAGTTGAAACAATAAATAATAGTGAATATTTTTATATTAGCAGAGCCCTTGCAGTTGATTGCTATAAGTGATATATAGATAACGCTTTCAGTTTGATTTTAAAAAAGTGCCATAAAAAATCTTTAATTATTAGATATTTACACATCTCCCCTGTTATCGGACTCACATGATTTTTTTATTTATTATTATTTAGCTTAAGAATTTTTATGGCATAATTTTTTGGACCTTCAAAAACTTTTGATACATTTTATCATAAAAAGCTGGTGGATACATAAAAAAATGTTAAAATTTTCGACCAGTGAAAATATTGGCTTATATATATTTTAGACAATTAATTTTTTCACTGGAAGTTATCTTTTAGCTAAAAAATTTTTTTACCTCACAATTTTTTGGTTCTCATTTTTTTTTTTTTTTAATTTATTACAACAAAGTTCTTCTTGAATATTATTAATTAATATTATTAATCTTTCGTTTTTTTTTTTAATTTTTTTCATAAAAATATTTCGACTTATAAACATTTTTTCTCGGATTTAATAACTACAAATTTTTCGGATATCCCCAATGCTTTTAACCTCAAATTAATAACTTTTTCTAACTCTAATTTTTCTATATCTGGAAATATGTTAACTATGAAATTTTTTCTCAAAATGGTGAATATTTTTACCTAAAAATAATTTTTATTCATTTTTTCCACTCAAAAATTCATTTTTTTTGCTACTACGTTTTTCAGCGGAATTTTTTATAGCTTATATTCTCCTTTCACAAATTTTGAGTTAAAGAAATTTTTTCTCAAATGTTATCAAGACAGAGTTTATGAAGTCTACAATGATGCATATTGTTCCTCAAATTCTTTTAAAATTTTGATGCATTGTATTTAAATTTTTTTTCCTCAAAAAATTTTTTCGTTTTTCGTTAAAAAAATTTTTATTGTTAAAATTATTTTTCTTTTTTCATTAAAAAAATATTTACGTTAAAAAGATGTTATCGTTACAAAAATTTTTTCGTTAAAAAAATTTGTACGTTAAAAAATTTTTACGTTAAAAAAATTTTTACGTTAAAAAAATCTTTTCGTTAAAAAAATTTTTACGTAAAAAAAATTTTTCTTCCATTTCTATATCTACAATGTTGAGTGAGATTCCTCATGATACCTATTGTTCTTAACGTCAAAACAATAATTTTTTTCAACGTCTTTTTTTGGTCTGGTAATATTTGAACTACATATATTTTTTTTTCACTGATAATAGTTTTTACTTCAAAATTTATCCTCAAATTTAATTGCAAAAATGATGCATATTCTTTTTCGCTTAAAAGTACACTTTTCCGTCAATTTATTTTTGCTTAGAAATTTTCGATGGACACTTTTTTTTAGCTAGAATATTCGTACCTCAAAAATGCTGACTTGAAAATCAGTTATCTCTAATTTGATGACGACAAGGTTGATAGAATCCACAATGATTTATATTGTTCGTCAAATATTTTCTTACTTTACATTTTTTGCCTAAAAGTAGGGGGCTATACGAAATAATACATATTGTTTTTAACCTCAAAATAATTCATCATATTATCTTCTTCCAATAATTTTTTTCGGATATATAAAATTTTCATTGAAAATTTTTTTAAAACAATTTCTTTTGCCTAGAAGTTTTTTTGACTATTAAATTTTTTTATTTTAGAGTTACTTGATCTTCACAATTTGTTTTCTCAAAATTTTATTACGACAAAGTTGATGAAATCCAAAAATATTGCGTTTCGCCTCAAAATTTTATACCATCTATTTTTTTTTTATCCAAAAAAAATATTTCACGCAAAATTCTTTTACCTTCACACTTCTTTACCTCAAAATTTATTGGCCATAACAAGTTTTTGGTTACGATTAAGTAAATGTACGAGAATGTATATCCCAAATGACGCATTTTCATTTTCATTTAATAATAATTTATAAAATTTTTGTTCAACTTATATATTTTTTTACTTAATTAATTTTACCATAAAATTTCATTTATTTGATATTTTTTAGTTTGTTTTTTTTTTTCAATTCTATACGATTAGAAATTCAATTAAAAAATTTTCCATCTAAATACTTAAAAATCACTAACCGTGAAATCACTGTCTCGAAAGTGTATTCATTTTTAAATATATCTTTTTCAAAATAAATATACGATGGCAAAATATATATACGATGTATACGATATATATATATATATATATACGATGGCATATACAGATGGCACAATTGAAACAACAACGAAATAAAGAATATCTTAACACATCACAAATGTCAAGTCAAAAATTGTACAATAATATGTCATTTCGTACCCATTGAAAGTGTCATTTAAAGCTAAATAACGAATCATTTGTTTTACTCTATTTCAACAACAACTGATACTGATATTAAGCAATAGCTGCAAAAAAAAAACCTCTACAATATACTCATATTGAACCTTTATCTGGATACTTGAAAGGAAAATAAAACAAATAATATAAATTTGTAATGTAAATGTTCGTGTAACATCAAAAAAATAAAATACAAACAACCATTTGTTGTTGTTTTTTCTTTGCATTAAATGATTTTAGTATACAAAAAAAAACTGTAAACTAGATTCTATCTATTGTTGTTCCAAATATACTTAATAAACTCATTTATTTTAAATTGAACACAAGAGATAAACTGTTCGCAAAAATAAGGGACATCTAATCAAAATCACTAAATTTGTGACAAAAAATACTTCACAACAGAAGATTGATGGTAATACGTTTGGTTTGGAAAATGACTGAGTTTCTTCATTATACACATTTTCTCCTATATACATAGATATTTGAAAATGGGAATGTACAACAAAACGAAAGTTGGTACAGGAACAAAAAATCACTTTTTCATGAGCTTGACAAAGAACTGCAAATATATATTGAGTTTAAATAAAAAATCCTTTAAAACACTTTTTATACGTTCAATATATGATGGTATTTATTCTTTACATATCGATTACATTAAAAAAAAAAATAAACAACAACAAATACAGCACCGGCACTGGCCAGAGAAAGAGCAAAAGAATAAACATACACAATGGCCCTTGAATCGTTCTCTAAGAGTCAATAAGAACCAATTAAGAATAAAAAGTTGGAATATCCAAAATAAAATGTTTTATATTGAAAAAATAATCACGCAGCAAAACATTTTTCAAGAAAAAAAAATTATTTTAATTCAACCCAATATAAGCCAACCAAGTATGATAAAAAATTTTGTTGAAATAAATTTTGAGTTAAACAAATTTTGTTAAGGTTAAAAGGGAAAGCAAATTAGAAATCAAATAAAAATATCTAGAGATATAAACATAAAGATTACACTGAACAGCAAGCCGACAATGGTTGTAGAGTGTAATGCATTTTCAGATAGAAATTACACAAGGGAACAAAATTGAACTTTTTTTGTGTTGATTTGAAATTTATAGCAAATTTTTACTAATTTGAGGTCGCTGATTTCAAATCTGCACTTGGTTTTTTTCTATCAGCTCGACTTTTCGAGATATACCGTTATGTTCAAAATTAAGGCACTTCCGCTACATATATTGGAATAACTTGAAAACGGTTCACCATATTAAATTAAAAAAAAATCCGAAACTCGCAGACAATATTCTCTTAAAGCCGTGCTTACTTTGTTTTTAAATTTTCCAAGTAGTTTTAGAGATATCGTTCAAGTTTTGAAAAAAAAATTAAAATTTTTTTTTGTTCTTTAAAAATTCCTAAAAAATAAAAAAGGGACAAAAATCACAGTTTTGGTCTACAAACAGTTAGCTAAATATATCGAATAAAATGAGCTTTACTTCATTGCAATCGGTGCACAACTTTTGATTTTGTTCACGATTTACTGAATTGATATAAATCGCGATTTCCATACAAAAATAACATTTTCTAATGTGTAAGTGTTTGTATGTAATAAGTTAGTTTTTTATGATTCTAAGAATTAAAAAAATTAAGTAATAAAAGAAGATTATTTCATTTTTATGGTCAGCTATACTTTTTAATTTAACACAAAAAGAGAATTTTAAAGAAAAATAAAAAATTTTAATACACAAATATTACAATGTAATTACAACTCATCGAAAAATTTTCTTTTATAAGATTTTCTTAAATAACCTTGTTTAGAGGGATTTGTTTTAATGCTCCAGCAATAGTCCGCCATCATATGCTTATCCCAGTGACCCTGGTACCGCTCCTCTATAGTGCGGATATCTTGATGGAAACGTTCACCTTGTTCTTCACTGAAGTCTCCAAGATTTTCAGGGAAACAATCCAAATGACTGTGTAGGTAGTGCACCTTAATGCTCATATTACAACCAAGCTGCTTGAAATGTGACAACATGTTATCCACGTGGTCCGAATAGTGCTCACCCTTTTTGTTTCCCAGGAAATTGCGCACTATCCAAACAAATTCATTCCAAGCATTTCTTTCAATATCTGTCATGGAATTACTAAAATTTTCATCATTGATTAATTTTTTGATTTGAGGGCCATCAAAAATGCCAGCTTTCCGTTTCTCCGAACTCAAATTGTTGAACTTTTTACTGATATATCTAAAACAATCACCGTCCTTGTTGAGAGCTTTGACAAATTGTTCCATAAGTCCTAGCTTGATATGGAGAGGTGGCAGTATTATGCGATCCCTGGGCACAAGTGGTTGATTAACTATATAGTGGTTTCCTGGAACCATAGCTTCCCTAGAAGGCCAGTCTTTCTTACTCCAGTGTTCAGATCTGGCTCTGCTATCCCATAAACAAATGAAACACGGATATTTTGTGTAGCCACCTTGTTGGCCTAGAAGAAAATTCACCATTTTTAGATCCACACAAATTAGCCAGCGGTACTCGTTGTACTTTATTTTATTTATAACTGAGGCAATTGTAGAATATTCTTCTTTAGCTTTAGTTGAATGTGCAATGGGCAACGAACCCAATTTATTACCGTTATGCAGAAGTACACATTTTAGGCTGCGTTTAGAAGAATCTATAAATAGTCGCCAGTCATTTGGATCATACTCCTCTAATCCCATCGCTGTTACTAAACCAGGAACATCTGAACAATAAACAAATTCATCGTCTTCGGAAAAGAATGGAAGTAAGTTTTTTTCTCTGTTACGGTAGTATGAAATTGTTGTTCCTTGGGTTAACAGATTTTTTTGCTTTAATCGAGAAGCAAGAATTTCAGATGCTTTTTTAGAAAGTCCAAGGTCTCTCACTAAATCACTAAGCTCCTCCTGATTAAATTGCTCGCGTTCAGAAGAAATATCTAAATGCAAGTCATCTGATCCAAATTCAGAAATTGGTGAAGGAACATTTTGTCGTAAGTCGTGGAAATTGTGTGTAGATGTAGATGGTTGTGGTTCTGAATCCTCACTAGAGTACAGGACTGGTTGGGTAATAGACAACACGTTAGGATAAATCCATTTAGAACGGTTTGTTTTATTAATGCCTGTTATGTTGACAGCGCAAAAATAACAATCATCATAATGATTCGAAGGTTCCCGCCAGATCATTGGTGTTTTATACTTGAAGTGGGTCCGTTGCTTGTTTGCCCATAACCTTAAATACTCTACACAGTTTTTACATACAGTATTAGGAATCCAGTACTTGTCACGGGTTTCCATGGTAAATCCGAAGTAGTCAAAATAAATTTTTTTAATAAAATCTGACACACTTTTTCTATTTTTTATAAACGTGTATTCGCCACATATGTTACAAAAATAGTTGGGATTGATTTTACAGGTGTTTCTTGACGTAGCCATTGCACAATTTTGAAGTATATATCAAAGTAACACAATTTTCAATAAATAACACACGGGAACAAAATTGAACTTTTTTGTGTTGACTGATTAAATGTTCAATGTAAAATGATTTATATTTTTTGTCGTTATACTTTTCGCTTTCGTAAACACTTGTTGAATGAGAAAAATTGGTTGAATGAACCCATAAAAATACTTAGTAGTTTTTTACTGAAGTACCAAAAAAAATTATATCCACAATTTTATTGACAGTCACTTATGAATGAACACATGTGTTCAGGGGAATTCCTTTAAAAAATCATCCGTTACCAACGGTAAACCACAAATCAATAAAAACAAGTGGACTTTTCTTTTTTCTCTTTAATTGACTGTGAACTGACTAGGTGTCATAAAGGGACAATAAAATTTATAGGCGTTATGAGTTTGCTACCGCAACCATAAAAATGAAATAATCTTTTTTTATTACTTAATTTTTTTAATTCTTAGAATCATAAAAAACTAACTTATTACATACAAACACTTACACATTAGAAAATGTTATTTTTGTATGGAAATCGCGATTTATATCAATTCAGTAAATCGTGAACAAAATCAAAAGTTGTGCACCGATTGCAATGAAATAAAGCTCATTTTATTCGAAATATATTTAACTAACTGTTTGTAGACCAAAACTGTGATTTTTGTCCCATTTTTATTTTTTAGGAATTTTTAAAGAACAAAAAAAATGTTTTTTTTTTTTTAATTTTAATTTTTTTTTCAAAACTTGAACGATATCTCTAAAACTACTTGGAAAATTTAAAAACAAAGTAAGCACGGCTTTAAGAGTATATTGTTTGCGAGTTTCGGATTTTTTTTTTAATTTAATATGGTGAACCGTTTTCAAGTTATTCCAATATATGTAGCGGAAGTGCCTTAATTTTGAACATAACGGTATATCTCGAAAAGATAGAAAAAAACCAAGGGCAGATTTGGATTCAGCGTCCCAAATAACCTTAAAAACAATATTCAGTTCTTAATCAACAGAACCATTGTTCCCTTGTGTTATTTATTGCTATGAAAAAAATTATCATTATCAATAAGAAATTTTAAGAGATAACGGTCAAAAAAGAAAAGCAATTAACTTTAAATTTAAATGGTATTAGAATTAAGTGGATAGTCCAGAAATTGTTGTACTGTGTTATTGGTAAAAGTTGTATATCGCTAATTGACCTGACTTTAGGTAAATGTGTTTAAGCCAATGAAGAAAAATTGCAAGCACTCAATTTCAATTTACAATATAATGGCATCGATTTAACGTTACATACATTGGCATTTTTGGCGTAAATATCTCTATGATTTAATAAATTTATTATCCAACCATTTCAACTTGTAGTTGCATGTTTTTGAAAATCTGTTCATAAATGTTTCTCAGATATTATAAGTTTCAAATAAAATGCCATCTATTTTTGGTTGGATATTTTTGCATATTTTGCTTATTTCCGTTAATTTTCATAAATAATTTTCATAAATATCTTTTTATACACCTATATATCTGTGGTCACAAGCGATAACCGCCTAAGTCGATTTAAGAACAACTTGAGTTATGTATGCTATCATATTCCTGTAGCAATACATTACATTTACGTGTAATCCCCATATCTCTAACACAGTTTTGTAAAAAAATTTTAATGAAAACATACTGACCTAAGTCGTAGTGAAGCCGCATTACATTTATATAAACCGTTATTTTTCCCGAAAGCATAATTTTCGATTTAGGCAGTTAATGCTTGTGACCACAGTCATCAACGTTGGCCATTCTAGTTCTTTTTAGTGAGCGCTCTTTCTAGTTCAATTATTTTAAAAGAACTAGTTCGTTCTTTTAGTTCAATCGCCGCACATTGGACTATTTGACGAGAAGGCGGTCAAAAATCTATAACTTTTGATTGGATTGGCATTTTGATATGCGGTTTTTTTTCTTTGGTAGGTGAGACTTTAGCCTTTAAGTTTTGCTATAAAACGTAGTTCTTGACCGAAAATATAAAAAGTTACGTAGGGTTTAAAATACATTTTCATTTGTAGTTGAATTTTAGTACAAAACTTAAGTGCTAAAAGGTAAAAAAAGGTTTTTTTAATATAATTTCTTATTTTTTCAGTTAATTTTACAACTAATGCTTTTTAACAATTTTTTAAGTTAATTTTTTAAGAAAATGCCAAACTTTGGCCCTCGTACACTTTTTAGTCCTAATGTGCACATGGGCCAAAGGTTGTTTTTTTTTTTTTTTTTTAAGATCCCGAGTTAAAATATAATTTATTAAGCAGCGAACGTAAAAGTTATCTTATATTGGTTCAAGATAGAGAAGTTTCAATGAAAAACTCGTATGTTTTTGCTTAAGCTAAATTTTTTTTTATTGTCTTTTTAAATATTTCTATATCAATTTTTATGGTAAATTTATGAAATATAACAATTTTTATTGTAAATTTACAAAATATATACATTTTTAAATCAAGAAAATTTTTTAACTATATAAAAAAAAGTGTAACTTATTTTTAGTGTAATGAAAAAGTACTTTAAATCAATCAATTTTAGTAAAAATTTCTTCTAAATAGCCTTGATTTTCATCTTCTAGAAGTCGTTTAGCTTCTTCGTCTTATTTAATAGAGGTAGTTTTCCATTTTTGACGAATGTTCGAAATATATGGATCTGAAGTGCACAACAAAGTAGTGATAAGGTCTTCATTAGTACAACATCTGGACATTTTCCTTGTGTTGAGCTCGCGAAAGAATCTGTGGTCTTTGTTCCTTTTTTCTTGCGCTTCTTCAGATAGATCTCCTATTGGTAGCATATTGCTTTGAATTATTTGTTCCCCATGGTACAAAATTTTATGAACTGTGGATGGCATATATCTCCAAGAGTATTTTTCATTATAAAGTATAGCTGTTTTATTGGCGTACTCTCCAAATTTTTTTGCATTTATCTTTCTGCTGCATACTAGAACTTGTAATATGATTTTGAATCGTCTCAATAATTCATGATCTACACCTGTGATAGATGCTGCAGTTTCCGGATCGGAAAATAATCTCCTTGTAGTATTTCCATCATTTGTGTTTCCTTCCCCTTGTTTTGGTTGGTCGATTACGAGGCCTAGCTGTAGATATTTTTGTTGAATTTGTTTTTTTTTTGCTTTCTTTTTTCTTCATTTTCTTTGTTTTTTCTCACTGCTTCGCCTAACGGACCAAATTCCAAATTATAACCCAATTTAAGAATATGCTCCATGAAACGTATTCTAGCATGAAGAGGGGACATTCCATATTCGTAGGCTTCCTTAAAACTATCGTCTTCTGGTGGGGGTTGGCTTAATTGACTTGATGTCTTTTGGCATATAATACAGCTTGACGTTGACTTTGTTCCAGTTAAAGCTTGTGCAACTTTTCCATCAATCATTGTGCGACACATTTTAAAATATACTTCAATGTATTGGTCATCAAATTTAAATATTACTGATTGAAGTTCCTTAATTTGATCTTTTATTTTTTGAACTTCTTCAGTTATGACATCTTTGGTTTCCTTTTTGAATGCAAATTTTATTGGTCTGCAATACTTTGTTGAAGAAGGAATTTAATTTTTCCATATATCAATTTCTGTTGCTCAAAGATACCATAAACACATTAGCATTTGATGAATTTTCGGCATTAAACTGCTTGTATTATTTCTGACCGCAGGATCCATCACATCCCCATTTAGAAATTAAAGTAATGCTGTCATTAGCAATTTTTTTTAAATGATCAGTATCAAGCGTAGCAATCGTTCTGCAGTATGTTCAAGGAGATCTTGCAATTTTATTTCTGCTGATGTTGAAGTGACACTAATAGCAAACTGTGAAGGTAAGCATTCTTTTTTGGCAGAAACTAAATCTCGATACTCTGGAAAAATCCCACAATTCTTTACCTGTTATTTAAACTGTTTCCCATTTTGTCAGGTATTTAAACTATATAACTCTATAATTCAGACTATTAATGTTTTTGAAAGATACCTATATAAATGTTCCTGTAACAATTAAGCGCATTATATCTCAACCCTTTTTTATAAGTATATAACAACTCCTGACAACTCTACCGATACGCAAAAAAAAACAGCGCGGTGCACCGGTACGACCAACTTTTGTATTCATAACACTCAGACGGACGGACGGACATCGTTTAGTCGACTCAGAAAGTGTTTTTGAGTCGATCCGTACAATAAAAAATGGATTAAGGTCCAATATTTTTGGCAGTTACAAACATCACCTCAAACTTAATATATCCAAACCACATAGTGGACAACTTTTGTACTCATAAATTTTGCAGAAAATATCTAACCTTGGGTCAGAAAAATTGTTCTGGTGCACACGGACGGAAACTGGCGGGTATATAATGGGGAGGGTTCGGACTACAGAAGAGTGCAAGATTTTTCTCACTGCTTTTGACTGGCAGGAGCTATGCTCTATTAAGTGGGAGATTTTTGGAAAATTTGAACCTTTTTTAAAAATTTTTTTTTTTTAAATTTCGGAATGACTCAGTGATTTTACGTTTTTAACATTAATAGTATGGAACCCAAAAAATTATACAAAATTTATTGCACTTTAAAATTTTTTAAATCAAAAAAGTTACAGTCATTCAAAAATTAAAATTTACAAAGAAATTTTTAATTTTAACAAAATACTGAGAAAGCCCATTTTCGAAGACCCTGTTCGCTGTGATATGGTTGAGATAGAGTCCAATTTTTTGGCTCCCGAGGTTTACTAGTATTTACTTTCAAATGAATAACATAACTTTAAAATCGGTAACAAAAAAAAAAAAAATGATTTTTGGCCGCCTTCTCAAAATATGGTCCAATGTGCGCCGTTTTTTGAGCTTTTGTTTTTTGAACTTTGTTTTACGAGCTAATTCAATAAAAATTGAATGAGCTACAGCATTTAAGTCACGATGAGCGTGCGTAATATATATTTTTTTTAAAAGACGTATACTAAAAAATATATATAAAAAAAAAAATAATGTGAATGCTTGTAACAGTGAGTAAATATAACAAAATAATTTTATTGGATAAACCTTAGATAGCAAATGTCCAGAACTTAGATTGAAAAATGGAGAACTCAAGAATTTGTTTTATACTATTTTATATGCCCTTCGGTATAAATTAAATTCATGTGTACTTTTGGCATTGCCAAAAGCTTGGTGCCTGCCGATATAAAAAAGTTCGTACCGGACCCTATATTTATATGGAGACTAGATCAAAACAAGGACGGATCATGACCATATATGTAAAATCAGTTACTTTTCGCAAAAAAATAAAATTCAACTAAATTTGATAAGGAAATTATATATGTATATATTTTTTTATAGACTTAAGTGAAGATCGGTAAACAGGTAATTATGGGGATTGTGACTAAAAATGGTCATACGTGTAATAAGCGCATACAAACCAAATTCGACCGAGATCTATTTTAGAGCAGTTTGAGTCAATCCCATAGGAGTCATTTCTGTTGGCATAGTTCTGAACATGTGCCGACTTTCACAAATTCCAGTAACGTTCGTGCTATCGCTAACAAAAGATTACACAGTACAACACATGATTTTGGGACTCAATTCTGACAATTGCACCTGAAAGTAGCCCCAAAAATGAGAACTTCTGCATCATTCGTATTGTCAAGTTGGCTGCCATTTGATGGCCTTTTTGTATATTTGACACGGTTATAACTCGGTAACCGTACGCAATATCTCTTTTGTGTCTGATCCAAATTGAAGATATTGAATAAGAGAAAAAACAGCCGCACAAACCTACCCGGAAAAGAGCATCCAGTGCCTTAAGAAAAGCAAAAATACCCATTTCCCCCCCATTTTTCCTCATTTTCACCTTTTTTGCTAAATAACTGGAATATCTATTTTGCGTCTGAAACAGAGTTTTAGATATTGAATAGGAGAAAAAAAAAGCGAAACAAGCCTACCAGAAAAAATCGCAAAAATGCCAATTTCCCCATTTTTCCCCCATTTTACCTTTTTTGCTATATAACTGGAATATCTATTTTGTGTCTGAAACAAGACTGTAGGTATTGAATAGGAGAAAAAAAAAGCGGAACAGACTTACCCGAAAAAAGTGCATTCAGTGCCTCAAAAATTGCAACAATTCCCATTTTTCCTCAATTTTTCCCCATTTTCACTTGTTTTGCTAAATAAATGGATTACAAACCCACAATCATGCCATTTTTTTTCTTTACAAACTTTATTTCGCCTGAAAATAAAAAAATATTAGATTTTTATTTGTTATCTATGCATGGAAACAAATTTTAAAACATTTTCAAATATTTTCAATATCCATCCTCGTTGAAGTTGACGCTTGTGATTCTGATGATCTTGTTTTCTTCGTCGGTTATTCATATTCATGGTCTGAGCCTGCATCATCATCCCAGTTAGACGTAATATTCAAGGACATGTTTTCTTCAGTGTGTCCATCAATTTCAGTGTCATCTTCATCTTCAAACTGCATAATTTTAGACCTCCACAAACAAACCTCGGCAAGCAATGCTTCTAATTTTTTGCCTTTGAGTCGCTTTTCCATTGGCATCGTTACCTAGTGGAACTGCTCTTCTTGTTCGTCCGATTACTGAAGTAATTGTGCCAACCTACTGTAAGATGATTAATACAAACTCCCCGTATGAGTTTTTCGAAGTACTTATCGAAACTAACAAAATACCATTTGAGCTTTACTAGTTTAGCTGCTGTTTGGATTTTATGGCTTCATGTATATTTTGGCTAAAACTTGATTTTTCCGAAAAATATGCAATATTGTCACGGCCATATCTCGGTAACAAATTGGTTGTTTTCCCGGCTTCAGCACAATTTTGGCCATAGATTAGGTGAAAAAAGCATAAAACAAACTGGTCTGAAAAACTGCAACAAAATTGGTCACATGTCTAAATTTTATTATCCACAAAGATCTCCTTTTTTAATTTTTTTTTCCATAAAAATAAAAGAAACTTATTAATTTTCTAGCAGTATTTAACATCGAAAATTCGAAAAATATATAAAAAATGCAGCAAAAACCAAAAAAAAAAACATGAATTAACAATGTGTTACTGTCTTGTCACATTAATGGCAACATGTGGCAACATGACATTTGTATTGACTGCTCGGGCTAGTTCAAGTTTTATATGCACTTGAAACAGCGCCATCTATGGGAAAAAAAATTGTTCATAGTTAATAAACTGAAATCTCGAATATTCGATATAAAATACAGCTGGAAATATGTATAAAGCATTTTGGAAGTTTCGTCTGTTTGTTTGCTTGTTTGTGGCTTATAGTAAACTACACCGTTGGACCGATGGTCTTGAAATTCTTAGGGCAGATAACTAGAACCTCCCATATAAAGTGAATTTTTAACACCTCATTTTAACATATAATATCTGGAGTACTATGACAACAAGAGTTATGAAACTATGTATGTACATATCCCAATTAAACTAAATTGAAATATTGCGGAATAAAATGTGAGAGATGTTATCAATAGAAGTGGCACCCTCCATATAAAGTAAATATTTAATACAGTATAACTGGAGTACTGTACAAAATGTATTCCCAAATTTGTATTTCGTTACGTAGCATAGCTCATCGGGTTAAAGTTAGTTATATTATCAAATGGTGGAAAGAGATAAAAAAAATTTAAATTTTTCGACATTTTAAAATCGGAACAACAGCCATACTAGCACCACCCAAATGGAATTTTTTATTTTCAATAAGTAACTCAAAAACCGTATACCGCACTGTGTTATTAATATTGATCGTTACAATACCTAGTTCTAATAAAAAACAAGTAAGAAATTATAGTCGGTCTAGACCGACTATACGATACCCTATACCATGGTTTAGAGACCCCATCTCTTCCGTCCAACTAATTCGATATAAAGGGTCCGCCAAATAACTTTTTTTTTTTGATAATGCTTTAAAAGAAACTACTGAATATTATCTCAAATTTCTATTTTTATTTGAAAGTACAATCCATCCGGTTAATAATGGAAAATAATTTCATTGTAATGGCTGCCTCGGCTGGCCATGCAGTAGCCTACACGATCGGTCCAATTTTTAAGTACATTATCGATTGTGTGCAGCTGTATTTCACCAATGGCTTCACGAATATTGTCCTTTAAAGCGTCAATTGTTTCTGGCTTGTTGGCGTAACACTTATCTTTGAAGGTACCCCACAAATAATAGTCCAACGGTGTCAAATCGCAGCTCCGAGGTGGCCAAACGACATCAGCTCTACGGCTGATAATGCGATCTTCAAAAACAGGGCGCAAAACATCGAGTGTAGCTTCGGCTATGCGGCACGTAGCGCCGTCCTATTGAAACCAAGTGTTGCCAATATGCTCCTCTTCAATGTTTGTGAACAAAAATTCGTTCAACATGGCCCGATAACGATCGCCATTGACTGTAACGGCCACTCCTTGCTCATTTTCGAAGAAAAATGGCCCAATTATGCGTCTGGACCAAAATCCGCATCAAACAGTGACTCGTTTTGGGTGTATCGGCTTTTCAATGTATGCGTGCGGGTTTTCTGTGCACCAAATGCGACAATTTTTCTTGTTTACATACCCGCCAAGATCAAAATGAGCTTCATCTGAAAAGATGATTTTTTTGGCAAAATCGGCATCTTCTGTAAGTCGATCGCAGGCCCACCAATTGAACCAATTGGACTTTGTATGGCGTCATACCAAGGTCTTTATGCAAAATTCGTCTCAACGATGCCTCCGAAATGTTCAATTCATGAGAACGACGCTGAATTGATGTTGATGGCGCTTCACGCACACTTTCTGCCACAGCAGCAATATTCTCGGGTGTACGCACTGTTTTTGGCTTTTCACGCTTTGGTTTATCGATGTGGATGCCAGTTTCTTTCACTTTTTTCACAAGATAACGAATATACGGAGCTGACGGTGCTTCTCTTCTGCCAAAATCCGTACGCAATTTTCGCACACATTCTGCAACATTACCATGATTTTCAAAGTAATGTCACAATATTTCCCAGCGTTGCTCAAGCGTATACACAACCCTATTCGTTCAGCGGAAGGATAAAACTAATTATCTGTCAAATCAGGCATGAGCTAAGTGTTACCATTCACGAAATAAGCACTAGTTGAAAAAAAAAAACGTTAGATGGCGGACCCTTTAGAAAATAAGCATAAACCAAATTTGAGTGGGATTTTTATTAATTTTTTTTGGCTGCAGATATGAAAAAGTTCATATCGGATGATATATCTATGTTTGGTAACGTCTCTTGTATTTTGCAAAAATATATACAAACAAAATTTGAGAAGAATCAGTCCAATATTTTTTGTTTTTTGATAGATTTAAGTGAAGATCGGGAAGCAACTCTATATGGGGCCTATGGCTTAGAGTTGTCCCATAGGGATCATTTTTGGACTACTGATTAGTGGATGTAATAAACACATACAAACCCAATTTGACTAATATTTATATGATAATTTGGATCTTATGGCAATTTAAGTCGATTTCATAGGGGTCATTTGTATGGGGGCTAGGTCTGAACATGAACCTATTCTCACTAATTTCAATAGCGTTCATCCTATGGCCGACAAAAGCTTATATATTTAATTGCATCAAAATATATTAATATTTGCGACCTGCAGTTTGATTAAAAGCTTTACATGGACACACAGACGGACGGACGGACGGACATCGTTAAATCGAATCAGATAGTGATTCTGATTTGAACGGTATAATAAAAGATGGGTCTAGGTCAAATATTTTTGGTAGTTACAAACATCAGCACAAAGTCATTATACCCAAACCACATAGTGGTATAGGGTATAAAAAAACAAGTTAGAAAATTATAGTCGGTCTAGACCGACTATACGATACCCTATACCATGCGCTTAGAAACCCTATCTCTTAGGCCCAACTAACATGGACATAGAAAATAAGCAAAAACCAAATTTGAGTGGGATTTTTATTAATTTTTTTTGGCTGCAGATATGAAAAAGTTCATACCGGATGCTATATCTATATAGGGACTAGGTCCAAAAATGGACCGATCCTGATCATGTTTGGTAAAGTCTCTTGTATTTTGCAAAAATATATACAAACCAAATTTGAGAAGAATCAGTCCAATATTTTTGTTTTTTAATAGATTTAAGTGAAAATCGGGAAGCAGCTCTATATGGGGTCACAGGGATCATTTTTGGACTACTCATTAGTGGATGTAATGAACGCATACAAACCCAATTTGAGTAAGATCTATATGACAATTTGGATCTTATGGAAATTTATGTCGATTTCATATGGGTAATTTGTATGGGGGCTAGGTCTGAACATGGACCGATTCTCACCAATTTCAATAGCGTTCATCCCATTGCTGATAAAAGCTTATATACCAAATTTCCTCAAAATATATTCATATTTGCGACCTGCAGTTTGATTACAAGCTTTACATGGACACACAGACGGACGGACGGACGGACGGACGGACGGACATTGTTAAATCAACTCAGAAAGTGATGCTGATTCGATCGGTATAATTAAAGATGGGTCTAGGTCAAATATTTTTGGTTATTACGAACAGCAGCACAAAGTCATTATACCCAAACCACATAGTGGTATAGGGTATAAATATATATTGAACCTAATACATATTTACAGATGTAGTGAGAAGTTGATGGTAAATATAATATAATAAATAAAAACTGGAGTCATAGATTTCGGTTACGACTTCTAACTTGTTTGGGTAGTTTTAACTGAAGGGAAAGTGCATGCATCAAATTCTGTTAAAAGTTCTAAATAAAAATATAATATAATGACAAGACCAACCAAATATTCATATTGATTTTAAAATTTTTTTTTTTAATTTAAATATAACAAGTAAGAAAATTATAGTCGGTCTAGACCGACTATACGATACCCTATACCATGCGTTTAGAAACCCTATCTCTTAGGCCCAACTAACTGGACATTGAAAATAAGCAAAAACCAAATTTGAGTGGGATTTTTATTAATTTTTTTGGCCGCAGATATGAAAAAGTTCATATCGGATGCTATATCTATAAAGGGACTAGGTCCAAAAATGGACCGATCCTGATCATGTTTGGTAAAGCCTCTTGTATTTTGCAAAAATATGTACAAACAAAATTTGAGAAGAATCAGTGCAATATTTTTGTTTTTAATAGATTTAAGTGAAGATCTGGAAGCAGCTCTATACGGGGTCAAAGGGATCATTTTTGGACTACCCAATTTGAGTAAGATCTATATGACAATTTGGATCTTATGGCAATTTATGTCGATTTCATATTGGTAATATGTATGGGGGCTAGGTCTGAACATGGACCGATTCTCACCAATTTCAATAGCGTTCATCCCATGAGCGATAAAAGCTTATATGCCAAATTTCATCAAAATATATTCATATTTGCGACCTGCAGTTTGATTACAAGCTTTACATGGACACACAGACGGACGGACGGACGGACGGACGGACATTGTTAAATCAACTCAGAAAGTGATTCTGATTCGATCGGTATAATTAAAGATGGGTCTAGGTCAAATATTTTTGGTTGTTACAAACAGCAGCACAAAGTGATTATACCCAAACCACATAGTGGTATAGGGTATAAAAAGGAATAAATAAATACTAATAGAAAATATAGAAGTTTTAAATAAAGAATACAACAAATTGTAAAATATCTTTATGAAACTGGATAGGATTTTTACGGATTCATAAATTATCAGCACAAAATATAGATGCATCAAAATGGAATATTTTTAAATATTTGCTTTAATATCCAATTTTCATACAACAACACCAGCACACATTTAGAATCGACCCTCCACAACAGTATATTAAAGCTCAAATTCAAATACGACAAATACGCTAGTAGCAATCTTCCCTGAACCACCAACGAGTTTTACTTCTCCGCCGCCCGCCTTTTCACATTATTTATTAAGCGGTCACCACGGTCACTGCTGGAACATTTCCATAAGCTATATAACCTGCCTCGGCTAAAGAATTGCATGGTTAACGACTAATACAGCATGTTCCATAATACTAGTATTCGGTATATTTCACTAACTGCCTCCCGATAATTTTAAAGTTAATTTTTTTCCACTTAAAATATCTATACACAAAGAGGAACAGACTGGTCCTTATTTGTCATATACTAGTATAAAAGCTGCAGTTAGTAGTTATCCGGATCAATATTTAAGATAATTTCACATTCATCGTTTTTAATTTGTAAATGTAAAATATTATATTTAAAATTATTTTTAGGTTTAGCTATAGTTACTGCAGTTATACATTTGAAATGGACTATATCGATAAATCAAATCTAGATTCAAATGTTTGAACTAAATTCAACAATTCGCCCAATCGTATTTACTTGGAAAATAAGTAAGAAAATTATAGTCGGACTAGAACGACTATGCGATACTTTTACCATGGTTTAGAGACCCTATCTCTTCGGTCCAACTAATTTTATATAGAAAATAAGCATAAATCAAATTTGAGTGGCATTGGAAATAATTTTTTTGGCTGCAGATATGAAAAAGTTCATATAGGTCGTAAAATGGACGGATTCTGACCATATTTGGTAAAGTCACTTATATTTTGAAAAAATATGTATAAACCTAATTTGAAAAAAATCTGTGCAATATTTTTGTTGTTTTGATAGATTTAAGCGAAGATCTATCATGATATTTATAACATATGTTTAAAATTATCTTAAAGCATTATTTTATTTTTATTTTTCTCTATGTTTTTATTTTTATACTTCAAAATAACTTACATTTAACAATGTCTGTACTTCTACTACTTTAAAACTCATGTTTTGCTGTAGATGTTACCAAAATGAAATAAATAAATAAATAAATAAATAAAATAAATAAATCGGGAAGCAGCTCTATATGAGGCCTATGACTAAGAATTGTCCTTTAGGGATTATTATTGGACTACTGATTAATAGATATAATAAACACATGCAAATTCAATTTCACTAAGATCTATATTATAATTTGGATCGTATGGTAATTTTTGCCGATTTCATAGGGGTCTTTTGTATGGGGACTAGGTCTGAACATGGACTGAATTTCACCTATTTCAATACTGTTCACTGGATGACCGATAGAAGATTATATACCAAATTTCATTTAAATATATTCACATTTGCGACCTGTAGTTTGATTACAAGGTTTACATGTACACACAGACGGACGGACGGACAGACGGACATCGCTAAAGAATCACTTTCTGAGTAGATCGGTATAATAAAAAATGGGTCTAGGTCCAATATTTTTGGTAGTTACAAACAGCAGCACAAATTCATTATACCCAAACCACATAGTGGTATAGGATATAATTAGTTGCCTAAAACTTTGTACGGTTATTTCGAAATTATAATTTAGTTATCAAAATAGAATAACGTGATATTAATTGGGATTATCAAAATTGGTTTGGTAGAAAATTTTATCCCACAATGCAGGTGTGTAGTTTTATGAAAAAAATCTTTTTTAAACGCATACATCTTTAATATTTAGTGCAGCATACTTTTCATATTATTGATAATTTGTTCCCAAATGAAACAACTACATACAACAAAGGAATGGAATATATAAACTTCAATTTCATGGTTCATCTTGCCTATTGTGCAGAGATACCAACTATCTGAATTACCTTTCATAGTAATATCCACACATACATACTTACAGCCATGTTTTTATAACAACATCTGATGCCCGGAATACTATCATCAAAATGACAATGACCGTCATTCATCTTATAGAACATAGTACAAAAAAAGCACACACACACTCACACTCCCTACAAGCAAACCCAGCCATAGAACCCACCTCCAACATCAACCAGCCAACTTCATACAACACTCCTCTATCATTTTTGCACTTTAAAAGCAAACTACACGTACATACGAATATAAGTTAAGCTTATGAGATGAATGTGTTTAATGTTTTTATTTTTCCCATTTACTTCAGTTATTTGTCTTCCTTACCTTTACGCTTCCCTCAGTCTGCCTCCATGGCTGATAAGGTGCTCAGATGTTAAGCATTTATGGTGCAATAGCAAACCGGAGAAGGGTATACAAAATACCGGATGAATCTTTCGTAAGAGAAATTCCATTAGATAAAAGTTGAAGGTACATATAAGTGGCAAAATGGACAACAAGCAAAAACATTTCGAAATTGCAAATTTCTTGTCATAAAAACTATGGTATTATTGTCTTTGTTTATTGATCTGGACAGGTGTAAATATGTGAGTTTTCTTGTTTTAATTTTGGCCGTAAAGAGGTTTCATTTTGTATATCTTTTTTTCCTTTTTTTTTTTTTGGTAATAGCTTAGCAATTGTAATTGGGATCTTCAAAGCAAAATATTGCCAACAAAAATGTCTGTGAAGATGTTTAGGTATGAAAGACCTGCAGCTTAAATTGCTTAAATTCGCAAACGTGGCTTTTCGCATTATTTTTATGAGATGATTAAAGTTTTTTTTTTTTGAATTTTTTTTAATATTAAAACCATGATGTTCCTCCCTATTCAATTCCATTGTATATTACATAGTTTTATAAAATACTAGTATGCCCTGTCTTGCTTCGCTATGACTTACCGAGACTTATTGCCATAAATGTTTTCATAATAAATTTTTTTCTTTGAAGTTTGTATTGCACAATTAAAACATTATATCTTATTTACTTAATGTTGTTTTTATTTCAATTCTTACTGATAAATAAAATTTTCGGTTTTTCATTCGGTGCAAAAATTATAAAATTTTTCGAAGTTGCTACTCTTGTGCTGCCCGTGAGAAAAACATGGATTTTCCAAATTAAATCCGGCAACATTTAACTATTGGCCTTGAATTAAGAATGTCATTTGACAACTTTTTCTTTTAGCGATTTTTAATTTAGGCGATTTTTAATTTTAGCGATTTTTGATTTTGAAGATTTTTGTTTTTGGCGATTTTTGTCTTTCGCGATTTTTGGGTTTGGCGATTTTTGATTTTGAGGACTTTTGTTCTTGGCGATTTTTGTCTTTCGCGATTTTCGGTTTTGGCGATTTTTAAATTTTTTCTTATTTTCCACGACTACACTCACATTGGTAATTCATGTACTCGTAAACAGTTTAAAGATTGCCATTTTCATAGACCATCGTATTTTTTTTTTTGTATAGGAGGTACCACGCTCAGCAAACCTCTTCCGACCATTTCTTATCTGACTACTCACATAAATATCTGATGGAATCGTACAAACTGTCAAGGCTAGGGGTCGCAATTTTACCGATATTTAAAAAAACCGGAAAGTCGCTAAAACAATATTTTTACCAGTTCACCGCTAATTTACCGGGTTTCTGATAAAAAACTAAATATTAATACTATTGACTGAGTACAGAAAAAAAACAATAGTAGTAAATATATTTGTAAAACGGGATCACTTACAGCACAGCTTATATGGTATTTTCTTGACTGACTAAAAATAAATTAATAAAAAAATATTTTTTAATAAAATAAATTATAAACCATTTAAAACAAAAAACATTAATACTTTACACATAAAATAAAAATAGTTTGTGAAACTATAGCCTCAAACCTCAATTTTCGTGGAGCATAAATTGTTTATTAAAATGTGCTCTTAAAAAACTCATAACGCTTATTGTTTCGTCGTTCAAACTTATTCGGTATTTTCTGGCAATAAAACGTGCTACCGAAAAAGCTCTTACCAACTCTACGCTGGTTGGGCGAATTTTGAACTTTTGTAGCTTGTTTAAATATCTTCCTTTAATATATTGCTCCTTGAAATATGCCAATTCTTTCCTTGCTATATGTAAGAGACCGGGTGATGTCTTCGGATTATTAATCTCATAGTGAGCAATAGTTTCTATTTCGTCTTTAATAATTAAATTTAGTCTTTCTTTTATTGACATACATATCTTGACATAATGTCGCTTCTATTGATGAAACCGTAGATTCAATAGTCGACTTTGCTTCACACTTCGACAACCTCAGGTTCTGTAGTTTTGAAATTTTTTTTTTAAATTGTTCAATGAATTCAACAATTTTTTTCCATAGCCAATTTAGTTTGTGTATTACACATAAGAATATACGATTCTTCACTCTTATTCGAAGCATGAAATCTTGCCTCAATTCGGTACTTAAGGCATTATTTTTATGGCTTAGTTCATCCAGCATGAAACTAAGTGTCAAATCTGCAACAATTAAATTAGTGTCCCTTGAACAGAGAGCTTCCATTGCTAATTTAACAGGTTGCAAAGCAGCTATATAATATTTGGTACAACATTGAGATCATTTTCTGATAAATTCATATCGGATTTAATATCGATTAGACTCTTCCGAACACAATTTTTAATTTCATAAGTTCTTTCCCACATTATTAACAAACCAGTCCACCGCTTTTTTGTGTCAATGATTAGCGAAATTTCTTTTTTAAATTCATCCTTAACATATTTTTCAAGGATGTCATTTTTTGTCGGTGATTTACGGAACATGACAACAATATTCCAAATTTTTGTAATTATTGGACCAAAAGTTTCATGCTGAATTGAAATATCAGCAGTTGATGTATCCTAAATAATGTCGAAAAGCTCAATATCTTCCATAGCTTCTTCGTCCTGACTAAGTTCAAATTCTGTAACAGACACTTTTTGATTTTCGATTATAGATCTTTTATACAGTACCTTAATTACTGATAACTGGATGCCATGGGCTAAACATAGTTGATGATTTACATTAAGTAATCTGCCAACCTTTTTCATTACCGCGGCCCCATCCGTTGAAATAGAAAATATATTTCCAATCGTAATACGGAGTTATTTAAGTTTATTTTCAAGATATGTAATACATTTTTCAGCAGGCCACGATCCTTCAATCCTAACCATTTCCAAATTCCAAAATACATTACCATACGAGTGGACGTTCACATTCATTCACCGCGGGCTATTCTTTCGGATAATTCTGTAACGGCTTATTTGCAGATTTTTTTACCATACCGCAATACTATTTTATTGATTGTATTTGGAGACTTTGGGCATTCATATCCTTTGGACTTTAACAATTGCTGAAGATCAAATGACGTGCAAATATTTTTAAATGATAATCAATCTTTTGCTGCCAGCCGAGCTAAAACAGCTATAAAAGGGTCGTCAATCATTTTAATAATATTGAAATAGTCAGAAATTTTGGATCGAGAATTCTTATCACTCGTAACGGAAATTGTAGAAAAGATATTAGAGCAGCTAGCTTCCGCATCATCATCTTGAACACTTTATAAAAGATTAATTTTATGTTTTCACTTGTGCTTCCGCCAGAACATTTTAAATTTTCTTTGCATGCACTGCATACAGCTGAATCGAAACTTTCGTACGTAAAAAATTATTCCATAATTTATTCGGTCCCTTAGACATCATATAAGGTAGGTTATTTTTTGAATAATCTATACAAATATTGAATATGGCTTTTATTACAAGGCTTTTTTCTGATATACTTACTCAACACAATAAAACTATTATTATTTTATTATTTTGAAGGTTTTTTGTTTCTGCAAAACAAAAACAATTAATTCAAAACACTCCCAAACTCATTATTTAACAATTTAACTACGTTACCAGACGCGAGCACAAATAAACTGAATACGATTAATAAAAAATGCAAAAGTGCACTTGCTCTGCACTTTCAAATTTAGATGTTTAGTTAATGCATGTTATATAAGAAAAACTATAATTCTGTTTCATTATAAAGATACTATTTTGTATTTTAATCTGTCTTTTTTTGATGTGGACAGAAGTCATTTATTTTTGGAGAATTTTTTTTGTTAGCCAACATATACTACTAATGATTTTTCAGGAAAATCCGTAAAATTCTAAACAATTACCGGTAAATTATATGAAAATAACTGTTAAAAGTAAACACAATTTTTTACCAGTTTACCAGTTTACCGGTATTGCGACCCTTGGTCAAGACTTTCCATTTTCATACCCTGCACCCCAGTGGGCAGAGGGTATATATAAGTTTGTCATTCCGTTTGTAATTATTAGAAAAAAAATTTTGGACCCCATAAAATATATGTATATATTTGCGATCCTTAGAACAAGCGGAGTTTATATAGTGATGTCCGTCTGTCCGTGTGTCCGTCACGATGACGGCTTTAGTCGGGCAGCTAGGCTGCCCGTTGGCATAAATAATGATTCACTAACATCCTGAGAAGTTTGCTGTCTAAAATCGTCCAAATCGGTTGATTAGCTCCCGAGAACTGAACAAAGAAGTAAAAAAAGTCTCGAAAATATATGATTTGTCTATGTTATTCTTATCACGATCAAGCCCTCAATATAACACTCGTTTTTAGTGATTGACCAACATCATGAGAAGGTTTCTGTTTCAACAATCATGAAAATCGGTTTAATAGGTCCTGAGAAATCACTGAAGAATTAAAAAAATTTAAAAAAATATATGTTCCTGTATTGTTCTTGTTGTTATTCTAAATGTTTTATTGTTGACGTAGCTGGACTTGTTGTTTTTCTGGTCGTTGTGGTAATAATATAATAAAAACTAACCCTTTGTACATTTTTTTTATCAACTCTGGTGGAAAAATTTTAAAGTTTCTATTGTTTTGGCATCACAAAAAAAGTTTGTTAGATCATTTTTGTGATCGCCACGAGTCCGCCTGCAAAGTTTGGACTGGGTCACAATAAAGGGGTTAAAAATCGATCCAAAATTTTGGCTACAAGCAGACACGACGAGTTAATAATAAAGGGAGTAACAATTCACAAACATCTAAAGCAAATAAAGCTAAACTACCTCTTGTTAATAAAAAAAAAATGTAAATTTACCGAAAAAAATTTTATGTATTAATTTACTTAAAGAAAACACAACAATAACTTTTGATGTTGTATTTTTTGTGTGTAATATTTACATATACATACATACATACATACATATATTAAATAATAAAATAATATATATATTCTATATATTTATTTATTTTATTTATATAAAATTCTGCAATACCTTGTTTTAGGGAAAACACATTTCTTTTGCATTAACAAACAGAGTGTCATTTTATTTTGCTCAGTGTGACAGTGTGTAGATGGCGCCACAATATTTGTTCTAATTAGCTTTGCAATAGCTATTTCTATTTTAGCATGAATGTCAACATTTTCAATTAGATATCAAACAGAACAATCTTAAAAGTATACACAGAGCTGAGTAAAGATGAAGCACTATTTTTTTTTTGCTTTCAAAAGAGTTCTACATAGTTATGAAAAATTATTATTCTGCTTTACCTACAAAATATCTGATTGCGATTACATATAATTTTTAAAATTTGTTTATCTATACTAATATAATAAAGAGGTAATGTGTGTTTGTTTGTTTGTTTGTTTGTTTGTTTGTTTGTAGGAGGTAATCTCCGTAACTACCCATCTGATCTTCCTGAAATTTTCACAGAGTCTTACTGCGGATATGGGAAGTGCTATAGGCTATAATTTTTTAAATATTTTTGGTGGGCGTGGCACCTCCCACACAAAGTAAATTTTTAATATCATATACATATATTGAGTACTGTGATAGGGAGAGCTTTGCAAATTTGTGTGAGGTCACCCCTTGTAAATATAAGTAGCTACGCCGGAAATGGGCGGGATCGAATAAGTGGGCGTGGTACCTCCCACACAAGTAATAGTTCAATATTATATATCTCGAGTACTGTGATAGAGAAAGCTTTTCAAAATTTTCTGATGTCATCTATTATTAATGTGAGTAGTCAGATGCGAAATGGGCAGTATCGGACCAATAGGCGTGGCACCTGCCATACAAAGTAAATATAAAATGCTATATATCTAGAGTACTGTAATAGTGAGAGTCTTGGGACTTTGTGTGAGCCCGTAAGTTATTCATTTGATAAGTTACACTAAAAATGGGCGTGATAGGAGCAGTGGGCGTGGCACCGCCCATACAAAGTAAATATATATCATATAACTGGTGTGCTAAAAAAGGAAGCTTTGACACTTTGCACGAGCCTATCAGTCGTCGAACAAAAAATTGGCGGGTTCACAACAATGGGCGTGGCATTCCCCATGCAAAGTAACTATTTAATGTCATATATCTGGAGTACTGTAAAAGAGAGAGCTTTGTTGCTTTCATGAGCCCATATGTTCTTTGTGTGATTAGTCGTACAAAAAAAATGGGCGTGATCGGAGCAGTGGGCGTAGCACCGCCCATTCAAAGTAGATGTCTAATATCATATAACTGGTGTACTATAAAAGGGAAAGACTCGACATTTTGCACGACTCCATCAGATATTAATGTGAGTAGTCCAATATGTAAAAAATATGAAGCACTACGAAAGCGGCAGTCTTTTGACAAGTTCATTAGTTATCAATGTGATTTGTCGTGGAAAATATATCGCCAAAATCAAAAATCGCAAAACGCAAAAATCGCGAAAAATAAAAATCGCCCAAAAACAAAAATCTTTAAAATCAAAAATGGGCAAAAGCAAAAATCGGTAAAAACAAAAATTGCCAAATGATATTCTAAGTTCAAGGCCAATAGTTAATTGTTGCCAGATCTAATATGGATAATCCATCTTCTTCTCATGGGCAGCTACATGTACTTTGCTCCAGGGTAGGAACGCCGAAAAATCTGATAATTGCTGTACCGAATGAAAAAACAAAAAACATTGTATATCACCATCAGCAAGCATTGAAAAAAAAATCTATACTAACATAACATAGATGTAATATTTGTTTGTTTGTTTGTAGGACAGAATCTCCGTAACTACTCATCTGATCTTCCTGAAATTTTCACAGAGTCTTACTGCGGATATGGGAGTGCTGCAGCCTTAAATTTTTTAAATATTTTTAGTGGGCGTGGCACCTCCCATACAAAATAAATTTTTAATATCATATATATTAAGTACTATGATAGAGAAAGCTTTGCAAATTTGTCTAGGTCATCTATGATTAACGTGAGTAGTCAGACAAAAAAATGGGCGCGATTAGACAAATGCGCGTGGTACCCCCACACAAACTTAATAACCAATGTAATATATCTGAATTACTGTATTAGTGAGAGACTTGGGACTTTGCGTGAGCCCTTTCATAACGATTCGGAAGGGGGGGAGGGGAGGGTGTAGCGAAGCACACCGGGTTACATCTAGTAATAAATAAAGCATTATTATATTACATAAATTCAAAATTGCACCTTTTAAATTTTCCATACATATTTAAGAAAATATCAATTGTAAAAACTGGAATTCAGATTTCCAATTATAAATCAGAATATATCAACTGAATTTCAGAAAATCATATTAAAACGTTGGAAATAATAACTTGAAATTTGGAAGACATCGATTGAATTTTTAAAATAATAATTTTATTCTTTAAACACAAATTGAAATTCAAAAAACACCAAATATGTCTACATTTAAAAAATCAACTGAAATTAAAAAAAAATATATTGCGATTTAGAAGACATTAATAGATTTCAGGATCAGAAAATATTAATTTAAATTCAGTGAAGTTCAGAAAACCTCAAATGATATTAAGAATTGTGAACATAAAATTTTTTACATAAATAAAGCGCAATTTGATGAGATTGTTTTTTATATATTATTTTTCCCAATTTTGAAATTATTCAGAAAATAATGATAACAAATTATTTTAATTAAAATTTTTGAAATTTTTGGGATATAAAATAGAAAAATATATTATTAACATAATTCAATTCAAAGTCAAAAGTTGGCATCACTGGGTTAGATTTTGTATTGCATTGTGTTATTTTGTGTCACCACAATATCTAGTAGTAAAAACTCCCGTTTAATATGTAAAAAAAAAATTATTCTCTATTTTTTCCAAATATGTGACCTTCTCCGAGAAAAGGGACCTAGTGTACCAAAAAACGGCTTATGTCAAAAACGGTGGATTCTGGTACCTAAAAGGGTGTAGAAACTTTAAATGCGTTTTTTTTTTTTCTCAAAACTTAATTTTCACACACTAGGTCCCTTTTCTCGGAGAAGGTCACATATGGCAATAGTTTAACAAAAAAAATGGGAGAGCTTTTTTTGGATATTATTTTGTAACTTCATCCGACCTAAACGGTAGCAATAAAGAATTATTTGGCCAGTTAGAAGAAGCAGCCATCTCCACTTAGCACGATTTAACGTGTATAGCCACCCTACACAACCACTACCTTCGCAATGGAGGTTAGGGTGAGCTACTTAATTTGCAGAAACTTAAACTAAAACGAGAGGTCACGTCATATAACCGGAAACGCATGCATATAGGTATATAACCTAAATGCACGCCGATCAGCAATCAAGATGACCAAAAAGCAAACACCGAAACGTGTTCTCTTTTCTCCGAGATAATAGAAAAGAAGAAAACGATCTTTCCTCGTTGGAGCGCGAATAAATAATGTGAGAGAGCTTTATAGTCCAACTCCTGAAATAAACAAAAATTATCTGTTAAGCAGATCAACCCAAAGAATTTGCTGAAATAATTTCGTATTAAGTTTAATAAATTACTCAAATACTCAAACCGAGTTGAAGGGTATCAAAGATTCGGCACAGCCGAATTTAACACTCTTACTTGTTTATATTGATCCAGTTATATGATATTATCTATATTCCCGACTACTCACATTAATAATAGATGACCGGATAAATTTCAAAGCTATGTGTCTGTCAGTTTGTATGGGAAGTACCACACCCGCTGAAAATATCGATTAAATAAATAGCCTATAGTCCAATAGTTTTGCCTCTTATAAGCTACAAGCAAACAAACACACATATATACCTTTGCTCTTATACCCTATACCACTATGTGGTTTGGGTATAATGACTTTGTGCTGCTGTTTGTAACTACCAAAAATATTTGACCTAGACCCGTCTTTTATTATACCGATCGAATCAGAATCACTACCTGATTCGATTTAACGATTTCCGTCCGTCCGTCTGTGTGTCCATGTAAAGTTTGTAATCAAACTGCAGGTCGCAACTACGAATACATTTTGATGAAATTTGGTATATAAGCGTCTATCGGCCATGGAATAAACGTTGTTGAAATTGGTGAGAATTGGTCCTTGTTCAGACCTAGCCCCCATACAAATGACCCCTATGAAATCGACTTAAATCGCCATAAGATCCAAATTATCTTATAAATCTTAGTCAAATTGGGTTTGTATGTGTTTATTACATCTATTAATCAGTAGTCAAAAAATAATACCTGTGGGACAACTCTTAGTCATAGGCCCCATATGACTAAGAGTTCCCGATCTTCACTTAAATCTATCAAAAAACAAAAATATTGCACTGATTCTTCTCAAATTTTGTTTGTATATATTTTTGCAAAATACAAGAGACCTTACCAAACATGGTCAAGATCGGTCCATTTTTGGGCCTAGTCCCCATATAGATATAGCATCCGATATGAACTTTTTCATATCTGCAGCCAAATAATAATAAAAATCCCACTCAAATTTGGTTTATGCTTATTTTCTATATCCAGTTATTTGGGCCTAAGAGATAGGGTTTCTAAACGCATGGTATAGGGTATTGTATAGTCGGTTTAGACCGACTATAATTTTCTTACTTGTTTTTGTTTAGATAACTTCTCTAAATTAAGACCTTTTAAATTAATAACAATTTTCTTTATTACTATTTAATTTTCTTCTTTTCACTTGTAACTGAACTCTTTAACAACATTTTCATTTAACGTTTTTAAGAGAATACACGAATTTGAAATATAATCACTCATTCACTTACGACGATAGTTGTTCAGCTCCTCTTGAAGATGGACAAAAAAAAATTTATATTATGAAGTTTAAACGGCGTCCATGAGATACTTAAAACGATGAAGTGCACTTTAGCAAGAAACAAAAAAATAAAATGAATCTTAGTTGTAATATACTCGTATTTTAAGCCAAAAAACGGAAGTAATATTTGAAATTTTTAAATTTCTTGGAGTAACTTCAGAATAATAATACAAGGATTTTTCTTATAATGAGATCTGTGAAATTAAAATTATACTTATAGTCAGTCATCTAATGCTAAATAATTTTAATCTGGCCTCTTCAAAATCATATTTATATACAAAACATTTTCTTATGAAACTTTTAAATTGCTTGATACAAAAAAAAGTTAAAGCAAAGGATAATTTCACAAAAATATTTTAATTAAATCTCAAAAAAAAATAACAGTATTTGTAGAAATAAATAGATATATTTATAGATTTTAATTGGTTCAAGTTTTACTTACCATTGTTGTTATTAAAAATTTAACATCTGTATAAACAATAGTATTGGATAGGAAAATATTAAATTTGTGTTTGGAAAAATGCAGAATTGTTTTCGAAAAGCTCTAAGCAAAACATGTTGATAAATTTTTTTTAATTCTCATTCGCATTTATTATAATAATCCAAACAACTGGTGTCCAGGAATATAAATACAAATTTGTAAATTTATAGCAGAATATATCAAAACTAAGCAAAATTTTTCCTAATTATTTCATCATATGGCATATGATTCGATGAAAGGTTAAGTTTGCAACTGCCCAACCCAACAAACACACACAAAATGTGTTCGATAAATAGTGTTTATTTTTGAACATTACCCATCAACAGCAGACTCCATCCCACTGAGAAAATCATCCGAGATGGTTAAACCTGGCGTACAGGGGACGCGTAATAAGGAAATGTGAAATTTAACTTACAGGTTTTGCTCATCGCAGTAGCGGATGTGTGAACTAGTGAATAGTTTTGATAAAAGAATACCTCACCATTTTTCTGAGTTTGATCACTTGCAATCTACTAAACAACAAAATGAGGGATTTTGAAACTTAGTCTGAATATTCCAACCGAAATCGAAAGATGGTTTAGGGGGCAACTTTTATATATTTCGATCGCTAATGAAGCATAAATGGCCAAAAATGGGAAAAAGAGGAATTAGTACCACTTGTGTAGTACCACTTGCTTGAAAAAAAAAATCGTGTGAGTTCGATCACAGGGGAGTTGTGTAGACATTTAGTAATTAAAAATTTTTCTATGGCACTTTTTTAAAATCGAACAGAAAGCGTCATCTATGTATCACTTGCAGCAATCAACTGCATGGGCTCTGCTCATATAAAAATATTTATTACTGTTTATTATTTCAACCGGTTAATTTTTAGTTTTTCGTTTTTTATTTTTCATTTTTCGTTTTTCAATTTTCGTTTTTAATTTTTTAACTTTTCATTTTTTATTTTTCTTTTTTAATTTTTTCATTTTCATTTTTCATTATTTTTATTTAATTTTTCATATTTTATTTTTCTTCCGTTATTTTTCATTTTTTTGTTTTTCGTTTTTTATTTTTTATTTTTCATTTCATATTTTTCATTTTTTTTTTTAATTTTTTTATTTTTCATTTTTCATTTTTTATTTTTCAGCTTTAATTTTTCGTTTATCATTTTTAATTTTTTGCGTTTAATTTTTTACTTTTCATTTTTCATTTCTTATTTTTATCTTTTTATTTTTAATGTATTATTTTTCATTTTTCATTTTTTATTTTTCATATTTTAATTTTGAGTTCTCATTTTTATTTTTTTTTTCATTTTTCATTTTTTATTTTTCATTTTTCAGTTTTTATTTTTCATTTTTTTTCATTTTAAATTTTTTATTTTTTAGTTTTCATTTTTCATTTTCAAACATATCATAATTTTTTCACCAATACAATCATAAGTCACACAGATTTTGTCTTACGGCTTACATGTTACGCTGTTTTTGTGATTTTATTGTGAAATAGAAATTTACCTTCCTGCGCGTATAGATGTTTACACATCAATAATCGTGAAATATTTGCTGAATCGATTTAGTGAACTCCGCCCGTCCATCTGTCCGCCCGTCTATGAGTCCACGTAAACATTTTACTCATACTACAGGTCGCAAATATAAATATATTTTGACGAAATTTGGTATGTTAGCTTTTCTCGAGTAGGAAGAACGCTATTGAAATTTGTGAAAATCGCTGCATGTTCACACCTAGTACCTTTAGAACTGATCCATATATGATCCACTTAAGTTGCCACAACATCCATTTTAACATATAGATCTTGCACATTTTATTTTTTCTATGTAAAAATAAATCCTTTATGACGATTCATATTCATAGCCCCCTATAAAGCTCCTTTGGTTGATGGAAAGATATTTCACATGGACTCGCATACACAATTTATAAAATTTAAATATTTATTAAATAAAAAAAATTAATAACACAGAAATGTTAATAATATACTATGTATGTAGTTGTTGCAATTGTAATTGAAAATTGAAAACAGAATGAAAATATATTCTACAAAAAGGAAAAAATGAAAATCAATTAAAATCAAAATATACTTAAATTAAAAAAATATTAAAATTTATAATAAAAATTTAGTTAGTATATAAATTTAAAGTATAAAGAAGTATATGGCATGATACATACACTACAGCTCCTTTTCGATCTTTACTTATATCTATCAAAAACGAAATTATTGCATAGATTTTTCTCAAATTTCGTCTGTCTATATTTTTTTTTTTTTTTGGCAAAGATAAATCTTTTTGCCAAATATGGTAGGGATCGGTCCATTTTCCAATTCATCAGATACGTACTTTTTCATATCTGCAGGCAAAAACTAATAACAATTCCACTCAACTTTTATTTATGCCCATTTTCCTTACCCAATTAGTTTGATCGAAGACTCCTTCATTAAAACAGCAAAGGAACTTTTCTTAAAATTAACTTTTTCTTAAAAAGTACCTTTTCTTCAAAATAACCTTTTCTCAAAAAAGAAACTTTTCTTAAAAAAGTACATTTCCTTAAAAAAAAGTACGTTTTCTCATAATAGCGCATTTTCTTAAAAAACGTGCCTTTTCTTTTACAACATTAAAAAGTACCCTTTCTTAAAATTGTGGCTTTTATTAAAAAAGTACCTTTTCTAAAAATAGTATATTTTCTTAAAAAATAACCTTTTTAACAAAATAAAAAAGTAAATTTTCGCAAAATCGTGCATTTTCTTAAAAAGTACTTTTCTTACCTTATCGTAAAAAAGTAAGTTTTCTCAAAATAGTACATTTTCTCAAAAAGTAAATTTCCTGAAAAGTACCTTTTCACAAAATATTTTTTTTTTTTTTTTTTGAAAAAAGTGTCTTTTCTCACAATTTTTTAAAAAAGCACATTCTTTTAAAAAAAGCACCTTTTCCGAATATATTTTCTTAAAAACGTGAATTTTCTCAAAATAGTACATTTTCTTAAAAAGTGCCTTTTCTTAAAAGAGTACCTTGCCTAAAAAATAACCTTTTCTTAAATATAGTAAAAAAGTAAATTTTTTCAAAATAATACATATTCCCTAAAAGTACATTTCCTAAAAAGTACCTTATCTCAAAATATTTCCTTCTCTGAAAAAAGTACCTTTTCTTAAAGAAGTACCTATTGTTAAAATATAACCTTTTCTTAAAAGAGCATATTCGTTTAAAAAAGTACCTTTTCTTAAACTGTTACATTTCCTTAAAGAAGCGAATTTCCTCAAAATAGTACATTTTCCTAAAAAGCATCTTTTCTTAAATTAATACTTTTTCTTAATATAGATTCTGCCTTTTCTACCTTTTCTTAGAGAAGTATCATTTATTAAAATAAATAATGTTCCTAAAAATTTATTATTTCTAAAACTGTACATATTCTTAAAAGATTACTTCTTCTTAAAACGTAAATTTTCTCAAAATATATAGCGCCTTTTCTTGAAAAAAATATCTCATCTTAAAAAGAGCATTTCCTTAAAATGTTACCTTGGTAACTAAAGTGTAGTTTCTAATATAAATTTATTTCCTTAAAATAATATATTTTCTAAAAGTATGTTTTATTTAAAAAAAACTTTTTTAATTGTAAATTTTCAAATACGGTACAGTACATTTAAAAAAACGCGCTAAAAACGTGCTTTTCTTAATAAGAGTACCTTTGGCTAAAAAGTTCATTTTCTTAAGAAGTGCCTTTTATTGAAAAATTAATTGCTATTTGAAAAATTATATTGTCTTTCTTTAACTAGAGTAGAAAACCCCTAAGACTTCATCGAACACCAATGAAATTCATTATATAACGCAGACCCGTAATTACACCCAAAATTTGATCCCTATAAGAATGTTGTGAGACCTTAGAAATCATTAGTTAATTAATTAACGTAAAAAAAGTTAATTTTTAATTTTAATTTTTCATATTTCATTTTTCATTTTTCGTTTTTAATTTTTCATTTTTCAAATACGGTACATTTTCCTAAGAGTACCGTTGGTTTAAAACTACATTTTCTTAAACAGTGCGTTTTCAAAAAAAAGTAAATTTTCTTGAAAAGTATATTTTCCTAAAACACTAACTTTAAATAGTACTTTTTCTTGAAAAAAAAAAACACATTTTCTTGAAATGGTACATTTCCCTATAAGAGTATATTTTCTCAATAAAATACCTTTTCTTAAAAAGTACTCTTTCCTAAAAAAGTACCTTTTCCGAAAAAGTACCTTATCTTAAAAAAGTACTCTTTCTTAAAAACTATATTTCCTTTGAAACGTATATTTTCTTAAAAATTAACTTCTCTTAAAATGGTACCATTTCTTAAAATAGTACCTTTTCTTAAAATAGTACTTTTCTCAAAATTTTACCATTTTCAAGGAAATACCTTGTCTTAAAATAGTGCCTTTTTTAAAAAAGTTAATTTTCTAAAAACTTCACCTTTTCATAAATAGAACCCTTTCATCAAAAAGTTCCTTTTCTTAAAATAGTTCTTATTTTATAATGGTACCTTTTTAAAAAGTAACTTTTCTTAAAAAATACATCTTCTTAAAAAAAGTACCTTTAAAAACTACATTTTTCTAATAAAGTATCTTCCTAAAAAATTAACTTAGTTCAAAATAGAACCTTTTTTAAAAAAGTTCCTTTTTTAAATACCCTTGCTAAAAAATTTACTTCGTTTTAAATAGTACCTTTACGTAAAAAATTACCTTTTTTAAATACGAACTTTTAAAAGAAAATAATAACTTTTCTTATAAAAGTACCTCTTCTTTAAATACATTTTCTTAAAAATAACATTTTCTTTGAAATTTACGTTTTCATAATGATTTCTTAGGCCCCTTACAACTAAATAGTTTACGATATTTCTTCTTAATTTATCTCTCAATTTATGTTTAAAGAAGACTAATTTAATATTAACCTGTGTATTAACTATTAGTCTAGTATTATACAAATTTATTGTAAAAGGTGTTTGAGAACGATTTTTTTATTGTATTTTTCTCAAATATTAAATATAATGTTTGTTGTAAATTTTATTATTAAATTAAATTGCACCTGATAATTCTGCTCAGAAAGAGAATGGAGGAAAATATAGTTATAAAACCATACAGAGATTATAATAAAGGAAATGAAGGAAATGGGTGAAATTTTATTTAAAAAAGGGAAAAGGGAGCAGCGTAAATGATACAGTTAAATTGTAAAATATTTAAGGCCGTATGCAAAAAAGTTAAAGGGTACTTCAAGTAGACTTTATCAACAAATTTTGTATAAAAAACATATAATAAAGTCTACTTGAAGTACACTTTAATTTTTTTGCATACGGCCCTTAAAATTTAACAAATTATTTTCTAGTTATTGAAGTGTTATTGAAAACGAAATTGGTGTTTACTTTAACTAAGATATTCATCATGCACGACTTAATATTATTTTATTTGTAATTTTTTCTTTCATAATCAATATTATGGTTGTCGCTTCTAATTTAGTTTGCTTAGCGACTTTTGTAAGCTACTTAACTTCTATCATAATATTACCTTAAAGCGCTTCCTTAGAAAAATGTTTATTTATGCTTTTGAGAATTCGTTTGCCTTTAAGGCAGCCAAGAATTATGTGTGTGATTGTGTTTGGTAACATATTTGCTCTGATAAAACATCTTGCTCTCTACTAACGGCAGTAGCTTAGTTATTTAAAAAATATAATTTAAAATTAAAACTTTTGAAATAGGGAAACCATTTCTACATATATTGTAAATGCTACACGGCATGAGTTTTATTTAATACAATATCTTTTTATGTTAAACAACATGCTTATCACCCTTTATAGGAAAACATGAGGAGCTGGTATATAGGAAAAAAATATTGTAAATACAAAACAAACACACCCATGTATTACAAGTACTACAGATGGTTCCTGATTTAATGGCAGAAGTTATGCTCAACATAAATTCAAAATTCTGTGATTTTTTTCTCCAACACAATCATTCTTATACACAAATCTATTCATTCTTTTTTGACTTACACATTTGTACATGTGATTTTTTTAAGATATATTAATATTTAATAGACACATACGTGAGTGGTATTATGTGTCTGTGTTTGAGTTTTTTTAGGAAAATATTTTCATTTGTATGAAATATTTTCCAATTTTTTGTTTACCAAAATTTATATTCTTGTAAAAGTGTTTTGTTAATTTATATGAATGTTTACAGATGTTTGTTTTCCATCTTTTTCTTCCATTTTCACAATTGCCAAATGATGTATACTTTTGATTTTAATAATTCGTTCAAAACAAACATGAAAATAAACGATACATATTTGTAAATACGAATATTGTGAGGACTTCTGAGAATTTTGGAATAAAAAAAAGTTACGCTGAAAATAAATTTGAGAAGTAGAATTAATGATTTATGGGTGCAAAAAAACACCTACAAACCAATCAAGAAGTATATGATAACTGGAGTTTAAGGTAATCTTAGATTTACTCATAGCGGTCATATATACGGAGTGTGATTCTACAAAACCACAGATTTTCACGAATTTTAAAACTTATATTCTAAATCTTATTTTTTGTAGCTTAGAGGAGGCTAAACCATTAGATCGATCTCTCCGAAATTTTTACAGAGTGTTACTGTGTATATGGAATGAACTCTGGCTATAATATTTTACATTTTAGTGGGCGTGGCACCACCTATACAAAGTAAATGGTTAATATTTTATACGTTTAATAAAATGACCGGGAGAGCTGTCTAAATTTGTGTGAGCACTCCTACTATTAATGTTGGTAGCCATGCTGCAAATGGGCGGGATCGGATAATTGGGCGTGATACCAACCATGCAAAAACTATTCAATATCATATAGCTCGACAACTATTACAGAAGCAGACTTGCAAATTTATCGGAAGTCATCTATTATTAATGCTAGTAGTCAGACAAAAGATGGACGAGATCGGAGCGATGGGCATGGCACCCTCCAAACAAATGTAATATTAAGTGTCATAAATGTGGGCGCGGCACCTCCAATCAGATATTAAAAGATGGACGGTATAGGTTTATTGGGTGTGGTTTCTCTTATACAAAAACAGATGAAGCATTATAAATATGACCGTCTTGAAAAATATGGGCGTGGAAAATATGGGCGGAAGCGAAAATTGCGAAAAAACAAAAATTGCAAAAAACAAAAATATTCAAACTCAATAACCGCCTAAATAAAAATCGCTAAAATAAAAAATTTCCATATTATGTTTAAATTCAAAGCCAATCGTTAAGTGTTGCCAGATTTAATTTGGAAAATCTTGGCTTTTATAACAGGCTATAACAGGCTATATGTAGTTTGCTCCAGGGTAAGAATGCTGAAAAATTTGATAAAATGTACAGTACAGACTCCTTCAAAATCAATAATCGACAAAATCAAAAATCGCCAAAAATTAAAATAATCAAATTCAAAAATCCCCTAAATCAAAAATCGATAAAATAAAAAATTTTCAAATGATATTCAAAATTCAAGGCCAATGGTTAAATGTTGCCGGATTTAATTTGAAAAATCTAGAAAAAATTTGGGAAAATATTTTAATTGTAGAACATAAACTTCTTAGGAAAATTTGGTGATGAAAACTTGTCAGTAAGTTTCGGTGAGTGGCAGATAAGCAAGTGAGGGTCCTTAATTAAATGGACATTTTTAAAATTGCGATTTTTGGGGCAGGCGGGTTCCAGTTTGTTACCTTTCCACATAATCGAACAATCGGATAAAGAAAAGTCGCGCCGGAAAACTATTGAAAATTTCAAGTGTGTTTATAGGGGAAAATATGACTTTTTTTTTAGAGATTTTACGAAAATTTCATTCTATGGTTTAATTTTTCTGACAAGTTGTTGTAAGAATCGGGATCAGTATTGAATTATCTCTTCAAAAGCTATAAAAATTATAAATTCAAAATGAACAAATGACCCAAAGCTAACAAAATCAAATTTATTCAAAAGAATAGAAAAACAATACTTATTGCAAGGCGTAAGTTATTACCGAAAACAATTTCAATCACACACTAAATCATCATAGAATATATTTTATATTATATTCTTTTGATTAAATTGTCTTTTATTAGCTTTGGTTCATCTGCGGGTCTTCTTGTTTTATTTAGAAAAATATAGATAGTTTTTATACATATAATATTTTATAACAAAATTGGTTAAAAGTTGTTTTAATCAGGGCTCCCCATTACTCGAGCTTCGAGCTACTCGAGCTGCTCGAGTAGTTGATGACCTACTCGATCTCAACGAGTAGCTCGAGTAGTAAAAATTAGCATTTTTCACTTGAAAGCATGTAAAAAGTTAAATATAAGTATTTAGTATAACAAATGTATCATTTTTAGAATCGTATAGATACCAGGAATATCATCGTTAAATTTCACTTGAATCGGAGTGTCCTACTTGACGACTTTCCATACAAATGTATGAAAATATTAACTTCATAGATCTTTGACGTCATTTAAGAAAAAATTTCCAAAAAGACTTGGTATGATTTTACGTATTTTGAAGTCAGTTATATTGGTAGATTAGTCTCCTGAAATATTGAAGCACTCTGATAAAAACTATGGAGTGGGCTAAGTACTACTCGAAAAAGATCATCCATGTTCCACCCAAATGTATGGAAATAAGGTTCTTCATATATGTTTGATGCATATTTACAACAAAATTTTTCAAGAACAGTTGGAAAAAACTTTCAGTATTTTATTCTGAATATATGTAGAGGATATGTTTTCAAAATTTCAAAGCATTTGGACAAAAATGTTGGCGTGTGGGAACAACTACTCGAAAAAGATCGGAAATTTTGCAAAAAGTGTAAAAAAAATAAAAAAATTTTTTTTTAATTTTTTCACTGTCTGTAATTGACTATATTCAGAGATTACTCATAAAAAATTTTAAGCCATTCTGACCAAAATTGTGGCGTCGATATAGCACTACTCGAATGATATTGGCCACTTTCTATACAAATGTGTGAAAATACGCTCTTATTTGAAGTTTGATTATATTTTCCAGAAAATTTTCCACAACGACGTAATAAAAAATTACATTCGTTAGAGGTGTATATACAAGGAGAACACTTCCTTCAAGTTTCAAAGCATGCCGCCAAAAATTGAAGCTTGGAGGACTACTACTCGACGAAAAACAAAAAATAAAAAATAAATTTTTCCAAAAAAAAAATTTTTTTTTTCTTTTTACTGCCCGTAATTGACCTTATTCACAGATGACTCATTTAAAAAATTAAGTCATTCCGATTAAAATTGAGCTCTGGACGAACAACTACTCGAAAAAGATCAACTACCTTCTATACTAATGTGTGCAAATTTGATCTTATTTTAAGTTTGATGTAACTTTAAAAAAAAGTTTCTATCAGGACTTGCTAAAATTTTTTACTGTTTGTAGTTGCAAATATATCAAGATAATCTTCCTAAAATTTCAAAGTATTCTGACAATAATTGTGTTATTGGCGAACTACTGCTCGATAAAGCTCGACCACTTTCCATACAAATATATGAAAAAATTCACTTCATGCAAGTTTGACATCGATTTACATAAAATATTTAAGGCACACATGGTACAAATTTATTTTTTTTAAAGTTGAAAATTACATTACGTACACGAAATTTCAAAGTAATCTGGCCAAAATTGTGGCTCGGACGAGCCACACACAAAAGTGTGAAAATTTGCTCTTATTTCATGTTTGATATAATTTTACAGAAAATTTTTTAAAATGACATAGCCAAAAGTTATATTTTTTAGATTAAGGAATGTATGGAGAGTATTTCTTTTAAATTTCAAACCTTTCCGACAATAATTGTGGGGTGGACAAACTACTACTCGAAAAAGCTCGACCACTTTCCTTACAAATGTATGAAAACATTCACTTCATGGAAGTTTGACATCGATTTACAAAAAAATTTTCAAAAGTATATGGTAAAAATGAATTGTAGTCCATTATATCAACACACTATTTTACTCAAATATTGGGACACTCGGGTGAAAGGTGAAAGATCAGTAATTAAAATAAAATCATTTTTCAAAAAATATTTAAGGAACACTTGCTACAAATTTAGAAATTCTAAAATAGCATATAAGAGGACATAACGTCCTTAAAATTTCAAAGAATTATGGCAATAATTGTGCTGTTGCCGAAATACTACTCGAAAAAATCAGCCAAATCCTTCAGCGAAATCCTTATATGTTTTGAAGTTTGAGGACATTGTATCCTTCAAATTTCAAACTATTCCAAGGAAAATTATGGAGGCGGCGAAGTACTACTCGAAAAAATTCAGCTACTTACGTACAGTGTGCGCAAATATACTCTTCTTTCAAGTTTGAAATAAGTTATTATATTTATTTTAGTGAATATTTCATTTTATTTAAGTACATAAAAACTAATAATTTTTTAACAGTGAATTTTGAAAAATAATGATAAATAATTTTAATCGGAATGACTTAATTTTTTAAATGAGTCATCTGTGAATAAGGTCAATTACGGGCAGTAAAAAGAAAAAAAAAATTTTTATTTTGGAAAAACTTTTTTTTTATTTTTTGTTTTTCGTCGAGTAGTAGTCCTCCAAGCTTCAATTTTTGGCGTCATGCTTTGAAACTTGAAGGAAGTGTTCTCTTTGTATATACAGCTCTAACGAATGTAATTTTTTATTACGTCGTTGTGGAAAATTTTCTGGAAAATATCATCAAACTTCAAATAAGAGCATATTTTCACACATTTGTATAGAAAGTGGCCAATATCAGTCGAGTAGTGCTATATCGACGCCACAATTTTGGTCGGAATGGCTTAAAATTTTTTATGAGTAATCTCTGAATATAGTCAATTACAGACAGTGAAAAAATCGAAAAAAAAAATTATTAAATTTTTGATACAAAGTATTTAGAAAGAGTACATTTACAGAATATTTTACAACAATCCCATTTTTCTCGAAATCCGCAAAAATAAAATCCTTGTCAAAAAAAATTCTGGTGCAGGGATTTACTTAAAAATCCACACAGTTAATCTACAGTATGTATATAGCAAAACGTTAAGGTGCCAGATCAAGTTTTTTAAATTTCGTTTAAGAAAATTTTTTAAAACTTGAAACAGGAGTTTTCAAAATTTTGTCAAAAAAAATTTCCCATTTTCGGTCTCAATGCGCAATAGGTTAAAAACATGGTAATAAAACAATACTTCAATTCTGATTAACTATAATTACAGAGATAAAATAAAATTATGGCTTTAATAAATTTCTCAAAGTTGAAAAAAATGCTATCAAATTACTCGACCTAGTTTTTTTTGGCACAAAAGTGGTCTGGGGCATTTGCTATTTCTTGACGAATTTTTCTTCGATTTTAAATATTTGTAGCTTTCTGGAGAGACAATTTAATATTGATGCCGATTCTTACAGCAACTTGGTAGAAAAATTAAACTATAGAACGAAATTTTCGTAAAATCTCGAAAAAGTCATCCCCATATAAACACACTTGAAATTTTCAATCGATTTCCGGCGCGGCTTTTCTTTATCCGATTGTCCCCAAACTTCACATTTATTAGTTTTATATTAAAAGGTAACAAACTGGACCCCGCCTATTCCCAAAATCGCATTTTCATTTTTAAAGACCACTCTAGAGAGCATATTAATTTTATCATATAGTATCCATATTTGTGCCACACGGAGGGCGGACATAGGTCTCAATATTTTTCGCCTACAGAGTGAATTTTTGACTGCTAACTGATTTTCAAACTCCCCCAAATACTGTTGTGGGCGATGGTGAATCCTAAACCACATTTTTAAGTCACAAAAATTTATATATCTACACAGTAGGGCGGGTCGATTAAAAGGGAGGCAAAAAACTCACTCAAGTGAATGGGGAATGTGGTTGCCCCATGGCAGACAGACAGACAGACAGGTCAAAAGTCGGGACATCAGACTTCGTTTTGGAGGTAAGGTTCCTCGGGCAAAGTTTCTTATTTTGATCCCTAGAATACGATTTTCCTTGTCACTTGGGAGATTTTAAAATCGACCTGCCCTACACAGTGTGGAAGAAATGTGTACCCCATAATAATTACTTCAATATACTGCAAGAATCTATTTAAGGCATACTCACAGATACTTTGCTAAAAATTATGAACAAAATTTCTTACAGGATGGAGCACAAACTCGTTATTCGATAACTGACTTCACTGAAATTTGGTTGGCAATAAATTCGGCAGGCACAAACAATCTATTTTATGTATGTAGCATACCCCGGCCAAAACCCAGACCTGAAACCGCTCGACTTTTAATTGTAAGCCTATATTAATAATTAAATATCCGCCAGAAACCAATCGAAACCAAGAGTACAAAAAAAGCAGCAATTGAAATTTTTGTTTGTGAATCAAAAGCCCATAGTAGACAATAGTACCTTGCCCAGATTTGTAAATATTTCGAACAACTTCGATACTTACAAATTTTATAAAATTGTGTAAATTTGCAATCAAAATGTTCATTATATGTGAGTGAAAACTTAACTTAAAATTATATATATGAGATGATCTGAATATGATAAAAACTGTCTTGTAGATATATTTGAAAAGGGTTGACATCTATAAAATCTTTTTCTTTTTAACTTAATATGACTGTTGGAATTTCATTTCATTTACTAATTAAATTCTTAACATTTGTTATAATAATGAGCTCCAAATTATCCCTACTTACACTCTGATATAAAATATTTTTCAAGGTATTCATAACACAAAATCTCTGACCAACTGCTTAATACATATAAATAATATTTATTTAATATAAACATTCACGATAATGAATGACATGGCTAGAGCAGTACTTTATATGTATTTAACGCTTTAATAATAACACAAGAGTTTGTTCATACTTAGAAGAGTAAAGTACTTTTGAATCAGTATAACTCTTACGCACTGGTGAACTTTGTATGATATATTACTGTTATGCTTTCAATCACGGCAAGTAAATTATCAGAGATATTATCATATTATGTTTTACATTTTAAAGCAATTATAAGCTGTATGAAGACTACAAGATAAGTCCTCAGCTTGAACTAATTACAAAATGGTGCGTATTAGCCTTGGATTATACTTTGACTTGTATCTTTTCTTTGACGAATAAAACTATTGCCTGATTCATAAGAACTTAGTAGCAAAGCACCTGCTCAATAAAGGATACGGAATAGTTTACTTATTGTTGGAATAAATTTGCTCTTATCAGTTTATATTTGTAAGAGTTAAAACTTTTAAGCCATAATAAGATTGGAAAGTTCTATGGCAGCATAAACAGAATTACAGCATTACACTAGTTACTAGTTACACTCATCTTCGACATGCAAATTTGCAAATTCGATAAATGTATACTTCTTATTTTAATTTTGTATATTTTTAACATGAACAATTAAAATATACGGTTAATCGACTATTTTTAATTTAGTCATACAAAAAAAAAAAAAAAAATGTTTTTATAAAATATACAGAAATTCAATTAAACACTCATGGTCTTAGTTATACATAAGGACTCTAAAAAATCACTCAAAATAAACTAACCCATAAAAACAGATTTTATTAAAACTCTTTCTTTCCTTATGCATATGAATCTCTCTGTGACTGTGAGTGACTATTCGTGACTGTGTGTGACTATCATAACTTAATCTTTGGCCACAAGAGGTCTGTGGACAAAGTTTCAGATCGATTGGATGAGGGGAAGTGAGGTTTTAATCTGTCCGTGACTGTGCGTGACTAAGTCAAAGTTAATATTTTTGAACAACAAGTGTATGGACCAAGTTTCAGATGGATGGGATGAGGGAAATGACATTTAGATCAGTCCGTTACTGTGCGCGACTATGCGTGACTGTGCGTGACTACCCTAAAATTAACTTGTAGTCACCAGAAGAACATTGGCTAAGTTTTAGATGAATTGGATAAGGAGAAATGGGGTTGAACCACGACAGACAGACAGAGAGCATGATTAAAAGAAAGAGTTTAAAAATTAAATTAATGTGAACAATGTGACTGGTTGTTTGAGCTTTCAATGACATTCTTTATATTTGCTTTGAAACTAGACACCCTTATTATTAAACTGGTAAGAAAATTATAGTCGGTCTAGACCCTATAATATGCGTTTAGAGACCCTATCTCATAGGCCCAACTAACTGGACATAGAAAATAAGCATAAACCAAATTTGAGTAGGATTTTTATTAATTTTTTTGGCTGCTGATATGAAAAAGTTCATATCGGATGCTATATCTATATGGGGACTAGGCCCAAAAATGGACCGATCCTGACCATGTTTGGTAAAGTCTCTTGTATTTTGCAAAAATATATACAAACAAAATTTGAGAAGAATCAGTGCAATATTTTTGTTTTTTGATAGATTTAAGTGAAGATCGCGAAGCAGCTCTATATGGGGCCTATGACAGTTGTCCCATAGGGATAATTTTTGGACTATTCATTAATGGATGTAATAAACGCACACAAACCCAATTTGAGTAAGATCTATATGACAATTTGGATCTTATGGCAATTCATAGGGGTCATTTGTATGGGGCTAGGTCTGAACATGGACCGATTCTCACCAATTTCAACGGCATTCATCCTATTGCCGACAAAAGCTTATGTACCAAATTTCGTCAAAATATATTCATATTTGCGACCTGCAGTTTTATTACAAGATTTATATGGACACACAGACGGACGGACGGACGGACATCGTTAAATCGAATCAGTTAGTGATTCTGATTCGATCAGTATAATAAAAGATGGGTCTAGGTCAAATATTTTTGGTAGTTACAAACAGCAGCACAAAGTCATTATACCCAAACCACATAGTGGTATAGGGTATAAAAATACTTCAAATGGTCATCCGTCAGTCTTGATCATAATTATACCCTATACCACTATGTGGTTTAGGTATAATGACTTTTGTGCAGCTGTTTGTAACAACCAAAAATATTTGACATACACCCATCTTTTATTATACTGATCGAATCAGAATCACTAACAGATTCGATTTAACGATGTCCGTCCGTCCGTCTGTGTTTGCATGTAAAGCTTGTAATCAAACTGCAGGTCGCAAATATAAATATATTTTGATGAAATTTGGCATTTGTTCTTTTTTCGGCCATGGAATGAACGCTGTTGAAATTGGTGAGAATCGGTTCGTGTTCAGACCTAGCCCCCATACAAATGACTCCTATGAAATCAACATATGTATATTGCCATAAGATCCAAATTATCATACAAATCTTAGTCATATTGGGTTTGTATGTATATATTGCATCCATTAATCAGTATTCCAAAAATGCTCCCTATTGGACAACTCTTAGTTATAGGCCCCATATAGAGCTGCTTCCCGATCTTCACTTAAATCTATCAAAAAACAAAAATATTGCACTGATTCTTCTCAAATTTTGTTTGTATATATTTTTGCAAAATACAAGAGACTTTACCAAACATAGTCAGGATCGTTCCATTTTTGGGCCTAGTCCCCATATATATATAGCATCCGATATGAACTTTTTCATATCTACAGCCAAAAAAATTAGTAAAAATCCCGCTCAAATTTGGTTTATGCTTATTTTCTATATTCAGTTAGTTGGGTCTGAGAGATAGGGTCTCTAAACGCATGGTATAGGGTATCATATAGTCGGTCTAGACCGATTATAATTTTCTTACTTGTTTTGATTTTATATATTTTATCCGAGAAAAGGCTTTCTTGCAGATGTGGGTACTTCCAAACATTGAAATTATTTTCCTGGCAAAATTTTAAATATTGCTGAAAGTATTTTCCGGCAAAAGTGAATAAAATGTCCTTAGGTTTTCATTATTAAAAAGTGATTTCATTGAATCGTTTGATTGCACATCAATTAATTCTAAATATAAATTGGGATCCATGTCATCCATGTTTACTTCAAAAAGATTTTGGAACAAAGTAAATAATGTTTAATTTCGAGAGAAATCGGAAAAGCGTTTGTTAAGTTCATCTTAGAGCAATGCAATATAATCGATACTTCTATTAATAGAGAAACTGTTCTAATTTTTTTTATCTATTTTCCCGTAAATATGAACAATTTTGAAAATATGTGAAAATATTTTATTTAAATTGTCTTTTAAAAAATTCCAATCCTAGTCTGAAAGATTTGACATCGATAAATAATTCATGTACAGGTTTACCTTTACCTTGTAATTTTAAATTGAGGACAATGAGATGTTCAGTTGTATCTGCAAACAAAAAGCTTGATTTACAACCAGGCAGGATCAGATAGTTCAGCAACAGGTTTTAACCTTTCTGTCATAAAAATGTCAATATCAGCTTGAAGTTCCAAAAACCGTGTCAGAAATTTGCTGCGACTTAACCACCTAACTTCACTGTCATAGAACAAATCATCATATTCAGCTTCAACAATTTCCAGGAATGTTCTAAGCTGGCGGTGATATAATTCTTTTTTACATATAAAGTTTATTGTAGAAATGACAACTGACATGACGGACCTTAAACTCAGACTTTTTCCACAGAGTGATTGCTGATGAATTACGCAGTGTAACTGTATTGACTTCACATGTATATTACTTTCAAGCACAGTGTTAGTACGTCCTATTAATCCGATATATTTTTAGCGATCATATTTTTGGTCCCATCTGTAGTAATACAAGAAATTGATTCCCATTTTAATTCGAGTTCTTCCATCATTTCCCATACTTTTAAAAATATGATGGTGATCTGTAGTATTTTTCAAACTTTTTAGTGCAGCTATCCCTTTAGTTACCTCAAAATTCTTATTAATGACTCGAATAAAAATAAGTACTGAGCAGCCGCCTTTTCTTTGAGCTAGCAGCACATATCAGCACCTAAGTCCTCAATTTGCATCGTGATGGTACTCGAAGATAAGCTAACAGCAGAAAAAAGTTTCACTGACTCTGGACATAGCTCTTCAGCCATTTCGAGAACACATTTTTTGACAAATTCGCCATCAGTAAAAGGCCGGCGTTCTGCAACAATAACGTTTGCGACTCGGTAACATGCTTTGACTGAGGAAAGATTTCGATTTGTGAATTTTCGTAATATATTTTTCTCGCCATGAAAATCGTTTTTAAGCTTGCTTAACATTCTCTTACGTAAATCATCTTTAAACTAATCAAACTTCTGACTATGTTTGGTAGTGTGGTGCCTTTCCAAATTGTAATATTTTAGTACTCATATTTTATCTCTATAAATCAGGCATATATAATTATCATTAGCCATTATGCTGCTCATTAAATATGCGGTATTCATTAACTACTTTTCTTTTTCTCGACATCATTATAAAACCGTTATTACTATTTTAATATACTTAAATTTTAATTATTCTCACAATTAATTAACAAACAACTGAACCTTATTACGTCCTTAAAAAATTGAGCACTAACTGATCTACCAGTAATCACTTAATTTGTTCATGGTAATATATATGATAAATTCGCGCTAAATATAGCCTACTTAGTTCTAAGAAAATAATGTTTTTTTTCCAAAAAAAAAAAAAAATAAATCAATGTTCTGAGAAATATTCTTTGCGAATTTAGCAACAAATAAATCTTATGAAACGTAGGAAAATTAGCAGACGCCTAGATGTTAAATTTTACAGGAAATGTGAATGGAATAGTAATATAATATAGTTAAGCTTCTAATGTGTTTAAAAATACTAGCAGATTCCAGCTCTCGAAATTCGATCGCAAATTCCAGGAAATTTTATTCGTTCATGAAATAAAGACCCTAAAAGTATGTTAATCAGTTGTAGCCAATTTACAAATCAATCCAAAAAAAAACAAGTAAGAAAATTTTAGTCGGTCTAGACCAACCATATGATACCCTATACAATGGTTTAGAAACCCTATATCTTCGGTCCAACTAATTCGATATCAAAAATAAGAATAAACCAAATTTGAGTGGCATTGTTATTAATTTTTTTGCTGCAAATATGAAAAAGTTCATATCAGGTGCTATATTTATATTGGGATTTGGTCGAAAAATGGACCGATCTTGACCATTTTTGGTAAAGTCACTATATGTTGAAAAAATATATGCAAACCAAATTTGAGCAAAATCTGTGCAATATTTTTGTTTTTTGATAGATTTAAGTGAAGATCGGGAAGCAGCTTATATGGGACCTATGACTAAGAATTGTCCTATAGGGATTATTTTTGGACTACTGATTAACGGATATAATAAACACATACAAACCCAATTTGACTGCGATATATATTATAATTTGGATCTTATGGCACTTCATGTCGGTTTCATAGGGGTCATTTGTATGGGGGCTAAGTCTGAACATGGACCGAATTTCACCAGTTTCAATAGCGTTTATCATATGGCCGATGAGAGCTTATGTGCAAAATTTCATCAAAATATATTCATATTGGCGACCTGTAGTTTGATTACAAGCTTTACATGGACACACAGACGGACGGACGGACGGATGGACATTGGTTAATCGACTCAAAAAGCGATTCTGATTCGATAGGTATAATAAAAGATGGGTCTAGGTCAAATGTTTTTGGTTCTTACAAACAGCAGCACAAAGTCATTATGCCCAAACCACATAGTGGTATAGGGTATAACAAACTCATTTTTATTACAAACACATTAACAAATTTAATAAAAGCGCACATAGCATTTTATGTATGCAACTTTAAATGCAATTTAAAGGAAAAAATTTAAAAATCTGTAAATTTGCAAATCGGCTAAAAAGAAATACCTTTCAAATAATATACGTTTGGTCAAAATCGGGCTCATATGGTAGAAAAAACCATCAGTCACAAGAAATCGCCTAGCCAATTATTTTAAAATATTTTTTTAAAAACTATAGAAAAAAATTTTCTTAGAGCGCTTAAAATTTTAGTTATTTATATTTGCGTGGGACTAACAAACTATCGTTTGGGATGCGGCCCGTGGATCTTAGTTTGGGGACCCCCTGAATTGCACTACAGTCTGCAATCTAATTTATTAATTTATCACTTAGGAATCTAAAGTTATACCAAAAATTGCGAAGCAAGGTATTTTTTTCCAAAAAAAAAGTGCTTTACAAGCTCCAAAAAAATTTTAAACGGTAGGTTTTAATGTATTAATAATAATTTGTAAATATATTTATAAATATATATATATACTAGCTGGACCCGGCAAATGTTGTTTTGCCCTCAATTAATTTTTAATTTTAGCTAGAATCTGTATATATCCATATAAAAAAACGTTTGTGCATTTGTTAATATTAAAACTGTTAAAGAAAAACCTTGTTTTATTTATGAAAATTAAAATAAATATTTATTGTAACATACATATGTATAAGAATGACTAATATATTTCTTCATTGTAATTTTAAAAAGAGTGAACAATATTTTTAGTTTCCTTATTCTGGCAGTAAATTAATAAATTTGCTGGCTTTCCGACACGGGAAAAACAACTGTTTTCGAGGTCCAAACCACATATTTGTAATGATTGTCCTTGAGATTTATTGATGGTCATGGTAAAGCCCAATCTGTTCGGAAATTGCAATCTTTTGAATGTTATCGGTATGTCGGTAGGGATCATAGGAATTCTTGGCAGCAAGACATGTTTTCCTTTAAATTTGCCTTTGAGAATTGTGGCCTCAATAACATTGGGTATTATTCTCTCAACAATTAACCTGGTTCCATTACATAGCGTTGAGGTTACGTAGCAAAATTATTGGATAACCAACTTTTAATTTTAATAAATGTGGAAGTAAATCGGGTACATCAAGCGAATTCAAAAATTCTGTTGGATAATTGACTGCTTCATTTTCTTCAACAACACTATCCATAGATTTTAAATAACACTTTCGGAATCAATGATGTCCTGAATAATAACATTAATATTATCGACATCGAAATTTTTTGCGGCTTAAGTAGTTCTTTCACTTAACCAAGTAGTTGTTTTGAAAACTGGTCAGCCGTTGGATGATGGATAATAAAATGAGAGCTCCACCAAAAAGTCTTTCATTGCCTTTCAAATCTTTTAAAGTTCTATATAGTGCTTCTAAGCAATGTTTGTAAGCCATGTTATATTCATCCTAAATAATAATATTGCATTTTTGCAGAACTTTTGCCATACCGGAATGTTTTTTTATATTACATACGCCATTCTCATTCGTTTGTACATTTAACGGTGATTTGAGTGCTGAATGAGCTGTACGACCACCATGCAATAATGGTGGGGCTATGCCGGATAAAGCAATAGCTAATTAAATTTTTCCTTATTTTTTGGTTAGAATATTTATATATAAAAACATTTGTGAATCTTGGAACTTATAAAATTTAAATAAATTTGACAACTCATTATTTTTCGAACGCCAGCGCCATCTACCGGGTCCAACAAAAAAATTTTTGGCATCATCTAACATACATATATGTACATTATTAGCTTCAGTAAAATCGCACGGTAAATAAGAATATTCGAAATGACTTTACCCCAGCGCCACCTATCAGGTCCATTTATACATACAAAAATTTCCTATGATAAAACATACATACATTCTGAATTGCAGTCAAATCGCACTAAATAAAAAAATAAAAAAAAAACATAAAAAGGAGTTTAACTTCTTATATATAAAATTCTCGTGTCGCGGTCTCTGTAATTGAACTCTTCCGAAACGGCTTGACCGATTCTCATGAAATTTTGTGTGGATATTGGGTAGGTCTCAGAAACGGACACAGGTATTTTTTTTGATATCTCAAGTGGGCGTGGCACTTATGGCTATCATAGTACTCCAGATATCTGATTTTAAAAGTTCATTTTGTATGGGGGGTACCCCTACCAGTGGCCCTATCAAAAAAAAAAAAAAATAGACGTTGTCTGATTCTGAGACCAAGCCAATATGCGCACAAATTTTCATGAGAATCGGTGGAGCCGTTTCGGCGGAATTTTACTACAAACACCGCGACAGAAGATTTTTATATATAAGATATATATATATATATTAGAGTTCGTTTGGCGACCAGGTCACCTGATTTGTTTTTTGGGTATCAACATTTTTTTTAAGGTTTTTGGGTGAATAAAAATAATGGCGGTCTTTTTTTTTTGAAAATTTTTACTCCTTGGGGTGGTTCAGCCCACCTAAAAACGCGGATTTTGAGCTCATTTTCTGCAGTGCAAAAACGGTTAAATATATCTGATCTGATAAATCTGATTTCACCAGTCGATTCTGCAGCAAAAATTAATACAATGTACAAAGTTATATGGCTTTAAACATTTTTTGTTAAGGCTAAATAATAACTTGTTAGAAAAAAGTTAAAACTGTTGAAAAAAATTTTGCAAAGAGTTTCCTGTCATTTAAAATTTTTAAAAAATTAAATCTTAAACATTTGTTTGCAATTGATAATAATTTATCGATATGTCGGATCTGTTACATTTGGCAAATAAAAATCACAGAAGGGCGGATCACAGAGAAGTGGCCGAACTTGCACTTGTTCATTTAAATGCGAATCCTGGCTATAATTTAAAAGCCTGCGGAGCAGATCACCACGCCCGATGGCTCTCAAAAGTAATATATATTTTCAAAATAATGTTGTACAAAAATCATTTTTACATTTCGGAAACGTTGTTGGAGCAATTTGAAGCTATGCTTCTCTATTTTATAACCGTATACCTAAAGTATTGGTTCACAATTTATGTTACAAAAAATGACCTAGACTTTTTGTCCGAACTTGAGAAATTTTCGCAGATGGAAGGAAAATATTGTTCTTTAATTGCAAACAGTGCTAAAGCCACTCAGCTACGGCATTTGGAATACCTAAGCGAAGATAACGCAGTATTTTCAATTTTTGACGAACGAATTTCATTAGAGGAAAAGGAAAAACTACGAAAAAAATTGTTACCAAGTAAAATCAAAGATCAAACTCAAAAGTTGTTAGAAATTGATCCAAATTGTTATTTACACGATTTCAAAGACTATGATGCCGACACTGTTACATATTGTACACCGGATGAAGAAGCTGAAGTTTTTGTTAACTTGATCCATTCAACCGATCAAATACTTTATGAAAAAGATTTCGTTGATGTCGATGAAAATGAAAATGTATTAAACAAAACTATCGATGTAACTAGCAAATTACCAAATTATGATTCTTTTTGTTCTAAATCGCCTTTTGATTATGTCACTCTTCAGAGCATAAAAAGTTTAGCTAATTTTGGTATAAATATTTCTTTTATGGGTCATAAAGCCATTGATTGGCCAACTAACAAAAGCTATGTAAATGCAATCAAAATCGCCAATAACATTAAATCTACAAGCATTTATACGGAACAACTAGTTGGCCGAATTTCAAGACTAAACGATTCGTGTTTGCTTAAAAATAAAGATGGTTTAAATCGTTTAGCTATAGCCGCAGTAGGTAGATAACACTGAAATTGTTTAAAGTTATTTTAAATGAATCATTTGAAACAATAAAAAAATTTGTAAACTTTTTTTATCAATTATTTTTTTTTTTTTTGTTATAAAATAATTTTGAAGTCTCATAACTTTTTAACGGGTTGTGATAAAAATAAAATGTTGGTACCGTTTCGCAAAGCTTAAAATACGTTTTCATCGTGCATGTTTAAAAAAACCAAATTTTTTTTTTTTTAATGAGATTTGCACCCTCTGCTGTGGGTTTTTGGAACTTTTTTAAGGGTTCAAAAAACATACATTGTATTAATTTTTGCTGCAGAATCGACTGGTGAAATCAGATTTGCAATATATTTAACCGTTTTTGCTCTGCAGAAAAACGGGCTCAAAATACGCGTTTTTAGGTGGGTTGAACCACCCCAAGGAGTGAAAATTTTCAAAAAAAAAAAAGGCCGCCATTATTTTTATTTACCCAAAAACCTTTAAAAAAAAATGTTGATATCCGCAAATCAAATTTTTAAAATTTACTCTAATATATATATTCTTTTTAAATACAGCTTCCCTGAATTCATCCTCATTTTGGCTGTCGCTCAACCCACTGTGCAGCGCAACAAAAAATTTTGAATAAATTTAATATGAAAGAAATTGAGCAGAAAATGTGTAAGCAATGCTAAGAAACTTAGAATAGAAAAAATTCTCTTGTAGTTGTGTGAAACAAAAATCTATTTTTAAAATACTGTGACAGTCGATACATTGAAATTCTTTTTTTTTATGTAAAATAGATTCTTCTTTTGCATAAAAAGACACAAATAAAAGAAATTAATAAATAACAATAATAACAAAATACGGAAAATTAACTTGAAAAATCAGTTTAAATAGTATGGCCTATTAAAGTATATTTTTCCCTTTAAACTGTTCCTTTAATTTTTAAGGACTTTCTCCATTAGTATATTTCTGCAAAATATATAATTTAAAAGTATATTCTGTCGGTTACTAGCAAACCAACTACTATGTTGACGGAATATGATACAAAATATTCATTTTGTTAACTTTGTTCTTTTCTATTATATATACATATTTTTTTTCAAGTACAACTTTGTATAGAGCTAATAAACAAATCGGTTTGCTTGGTTTTTTTTTTTTTTTTTTTTGTTCGTTTGGTTTTCCAGCTTATTTATTGCTTGACATTTGTACGCTCAATTGATTTTCAATCATAGTAATTTGTTTTCGTTCCCCAACATTACTACGTACTAGTGTACGATGTCTCGTTTGTCTTTTTAAAAATAATCCAAACTGTTGTTGATTGGTTTGTGTTAATGATGAGTGGAGGCGGCTGAAGACCAGCAATATTTTTTATATATTATTTTCAAAAATGACTTGGAAAAAAATATTTTTTTTTTATATTTAGGCTACTGAATACTTAGCTCTAAAATTTATTTTATTTAATTTCTATCAGTTTGGCTATAAGCCTGCTTTGAATTTTATGAATTTAAAACTAGACAATCGGTAATTTAATTAAATATTAAGGACTAAGGAAACATTTTATCATTATGTGCTGAGCTTTTTTTTTTTTTTTGATTATGTTTCTTATTTTTCTTAACTAAAAAACAAATTTTGCTGGGTTAATTTGTATTGTAATTATATAGTTTTAACTTTTTTCCAATAATGTAAATGCTAATTGTGATGTGGCATGCAACCATCATCGTAGTCGTTGCGGCAGCCAACATGATCTGTTTGAGGGAATGTTCAGTTCGTTTGTTTTTAATTAATGTCAATGTTATTGAAAATGTTTTCACTTTTTTCATTGTGGTTTGGTTTGATTTTTTTTTTTTTTTTATAAAATATTGTTATTGAAAATAGATAAACAAACCTATAAATATTATCTGATTTAGGTTTTTTCCAAGTACTAAGGTTTAATATTAATTAGTATTTAAAATACGACTAGACATATGATTAATTAAATATGAACTTTATCATATGTATGGTTTTATTTGAATTTTTCTATTTAATTAAAAAGTTTTATAAATTGCTTAAGTAATATTAATAATCCTATGACTTAGATTAAAAATTTAAAAACGTATAAACATCTCTTTGGCTGCCTTTGTCTACACCATTAAGATATCAAACAAAATTATTTACTCTGCTTAGACTTAACGACCCTCAAGCAACTTTATGAGATTTTTGTTTTATTTATCCTCGGCTAAAAGCCTAAAGTATTTAATGTCAAATACTTGACTCGAACAAAATACCACAGCAAATAAACTTATGTTTTAGAACAGCAGCTTTAACACCATGTTTTCTTTCGTTTTGTTTTTGCTTTTTTTTTTTTTTTTTTAATACTTCAAATGTGTTGGTTTTACTTTCCCTTCATTTATTTGAGACATTATTTACTTAGCTGTTGGCTGGTTTTGTTTTGGCTGCTGCTGTTAATAAAAAAAAATCAACACTTGGCATTAACTTGAAAGTGGCACTCGAGAGACATTTACTTTTAAAATGTTTTGCCACCTTCCATACTCAAGTTGTTGTTGCTGTTTTTGTGTGTTATTTTTTTTATTATTTTTTTTTTTTTTTTTTGTAAAGTCCCAAAATATAAAGATGTAGTTGTGGCAGAGATACTCTGTTTTTTTTTTTTATCAGCAATTAACTTAAGTTAACTTTTAATTTTATTTAGATTTTTGGTTGTTCTCAAACTGCTTGACTGAACACAACTCCGTCTTGTTATGTTACAGTTATATGACATTATACAAATAATTGTTTCACATACAACCATATAATTTTGTGGGTTATAACATGGTATACAGTGTCGGGTAAAATATATTTGAGTGAACAGAAATTTTTGTTAAGCCTCACAAACATGTCAAATTAAATACGATAAAAATGTCATTTGCATTTGAGTTCAAATTATATGTTTTATTATTAAAAACTTAACGATATTTTTACATTTTATTTAAATCTTAAAAATATTTAATAAAAAAAAAAACTGGTAAAAATTTTCGCGACGCAACATATTGAACTAAATGTTAGGATCAACATTTTGTGAAATACCTCTTGTTTTTAAGGATGGCAGTATATCATCTTGGCATTGAAGCAATAATTTTTATCTATTGTCGTTTTTTTTATTGCAAACCAAGCATAAAATTGTTTTTTTTTACCTCCTCCTACATCTTCTCTATTGTTGCTTTTATTTACTATTTCGCAAACGTCCTCAGTTGGGTTGAGGTATGGAGATTGCGCCGGCCACTTCATAATACGAATTCCTTCCTTCTCAAACCAATCTCTTACTTACCATACCTTAAGGTATATTTTGGATCATGGTCCTATTTAAATTGCCAGAAAAAATGTGGCAAATTCCACTCTGCATGAGGAAGCATCACAATTTGCAGGAGGCTTTGGTACATAAATATGTCCATAATCATATCTTTTTTGCGAAAGGGCCCTAAACCATTTCCAGAAAAAAAAAACTCCAGACAAGAACTGAAACGCACACATATATCCAACGTACCATGTTGTAAAATCTGCGAAAGAAAAGTGTTATTCCAGGGGTCTTTGCAATGCTTAGCCGATAAGATAATTGAAAGATTAGGAGGGCTTCAAATTGCCTGGAATAAACTACACAACTTGAAATGTATATGACTTACAAGTGGGATGTGATGGAAGTAGTGGTCATTCAAACTGTAAGCAAAAGTTTACTGATACTAATTCTGATAACTCCGGCCAACATCGTTTTGCAGTATTCTGGTGCCTTTTCAAGTTAAATCTAATGATGCTCTTTTATAACAAAATTCACGTCCTTCATCAACACGATTTTCCAGGCCTATCAAAATAATTATTTCAACAAAAGTTAAGGTTTAATAAAGCAAGAAATTTTAATTATTAAAAACCAGATTTCTGCAATCCTTAACTATGATAGATGGAAAAGTTTTCAGCACTATTTCGGACTCGTCATCCCAAACATGTGGAATATGTGCAGCGACACCGAGTATAATTAACGAATTATAAAATCTCATACAATCAAAATTTGTTTAAGTTTGGGATTTCTATTTAACATGCCTGGATTCGTTGTTTTGAATGTGTTTCACATATTTCGTATAAGCTTGTTATACAAAGATGGAAGCCTCGTAATGCTGAGGACAAAGTTAAAGTAGAAAATCAAAAAAAGATTGTAAAAGAAAACATTAAATCCCAAATGCATTTACTAGTGGATGCCCCAAAAACTGAAGTGGTTTTAACAAATGGCACAAATACGGCTAAACGTTTTTTAGTCAAACATTCTTAGCATCTATTATAATTGGAGTAAGTAAGCCTTCATAAAGAGACTATAAATTATTTTAAGAACAATGTCATGTGAATACACCGTAAATGTTGCAGCTTTTCGCCATTGCTTATTAGATAATACGTAACTATACGTTGAACTCTACCCCTGGTACTATATGCCCTCCAGCCTCCACAAAATATTAATATATGGGCGGATATAATTCAGCAGATTTCATTACCGATTGGCGTGATATCAGAAGAGACTTTAGAGTCAAGAAATTAAGATATTAGAAATGTACGCGGGTTTCATATACGAAAGATTTCGCGTGAAAAAACGATGCAAGATTTATTTCAATATTTAATATTATTATCGGATCCCACCATGTCATCTATTTCAAAAAAGTCTTTCAAATACTGAAAGTCGGAACCTCTTTGTGCTGATGTTGTGTCTTTACGTACTGAACCTGTCTTGCAAGGAATTAAAAACAATGTAGATGGGGACTATTTATGTGATTAAAATAGTGACTAAAGACGTATTGCGACTGTATACGCTTACGTTGTAAGTCACTAACTCCATGTACAATGTATTGCAAAGTGTTTTTTAATAAAGTTTTACATATTCTATTTTTCTATTTTACTTTTGCTTTCGAAGTAACTTTTTATAACTTACTGAATGTTTTGATTTTAATAAAAAAAATTTACTATGCGAGTTTCTATATTATAAATTATTTATAATATTATATAAATTTATGTAAAGAACAATAAGTGATGACACAAATCTTTTACTTATATTTTATTTTGACAAAGTTACAATAAGTGCCACGCCCCCATCAATATCTCCCACATTTATATGATATAGTGTTTCATATCGTTTTCTTGTTGCATTTCGAATTTCACATTTATAGGTGCTCTCTATGCCAAATTATACTCCCTTTCACGCCAGATTAAGCATTTGGTCCACTGTCTGTTATATTTGTTACCAGCCATTTTAGACCTGGCACTAAAAATGCTTTAATATTAATTGCTTGTACTATTATCTTCTCTTTTGAATAATAACACTGTCCAACAAATTAAGACTTTTTGAATGGAACAGAGTAGCGACCCCATAATTCTGAAAGGGTATGTTGAGTAGATCATTTTTGTAGAACAAACTTATGGTCCAGCACGTCTGAGTATTTTTTTACAGTGGGTCAAAGTTTTCATTTTTTGGTCGAAGGAAGCATTATACTTTATGAAAAAAATGCTGTAAGTTAATGTCTGAGAGAATTCTTATGGTCAGAGTTGTATTGCGGAATTGTATGAGGATTATTTTTGTGGAAGATCTTAACCCTCTAACTGGTCTCTTTATGGGTCAATTTGACCCTTTTTTCGAGAAAATCAAAAAATATCCTTTAAGAAAGGACATTTAAGGATTAAAATATTCTACGAAAATGTTTGCCGAAAAATTTCAGTGGGGGTCACCAAAGACACCATTGTTGTAGATAAAGCTCTTTATGCTTAATTAGTAAAATTATACACCAACATATACAAAACAGGTAAAAAACGGCGGTAAGTTCGGCCGGGCCAAACATTGAGTTCTCGCGTCTAGTCAGCTGTGACTTACAAATCGGGTGTGATATTTATTAAAATTAATAATAAAAAATAAAAGAAAAAATTCAATCATAATTGAGCTACTAAGCAGTACATATCGGGTGTGATTTTTACTAAAATTAATATAAAAAAAGAAAAATTAAAGCTTAAATAAGCATCGCGGATTCTGTTTGCAAATTAAGAGATTGGTTTTGTTTTATTTGTGGACATTTTACGCATCATCAAAGCAGAAGAAAGATATTGCCTACAATTGAAGAACCATATTTTCTTTTCTTTGGAAATCGATTTTTATCTGAAGCTTCGATTACAAAAACCGTATGTACTACTTGCGAAAGTGGTCTTTTGACCTGGTACAAAGCCGGTACTAAGGCCATTTTCTGCGCCTATTACATGGATTAAACCTGAAGATCACAAATCAGATACATGCTATTTCTGCGCAAATTACAAATTTGGTAGAAGCCAAAGGCACTACGCGACAATGATATACGAAGCAACAAATAATGTCATTTTACCAGAAGTGCACTGTGAAGGTGTTCTGGTGCCTCAACCGCCTACACATACATTTTCGGCCAATATGACAGTCGCCAATACAGAAATAACAGCGGCGGTTGAAAACATATCAGATATAAGTTACTTGCCTCTTGATGGTTTAAACATATGTCCTAATTTGGTAGAACAAGCTTATTTTGAAGATCTTGTAAGAGATTTAGGACTAACAAAAGATAAAACTGAAATATTATGTTCCAGATTGAAAAACAGGAAATTGATAAAAGTCGATGTAAAAGTTACATTTCCAAGAAAAAGACACGCCGATCTGGAAAGTTATTTTAAAAAATCAGAAGATCTTATATACTGTTGCATTATTGAAGAGGTTCTAAAATATCTAAAGCTTCCACTGGACTCTTCCACTTGGCGACTATTTATAGATAGTTCAAAACACAGCTTAAAAGCAGTTTTACTGCACAATGGAAATCAGCATCCATCAATACGGGATGTGTATTCCACAAAAAAGGAGGAAACATACGCAAATATTTCAAATCTATTAAATAAAGTTGAATATTATAAATATAAATGGGAAGTATACGCAGACTTCAAAATGATTGCAATATTGAATGGAATGCAAATAGGATACACAAAATATATGTGCTTTCTTTGTAAATGGGATTCACGTGCTACCAGCAGCCATTATCATATTAAATATTTCGAAGAACGTAAAGAAAATATTATTGGTGACTTAAATGTAATCCATGAATCCCTTGTCCCAAAAGATAAGGTCATACTTCCACTGCTGCATATTAAGTTGGGCGTGGTGAAAAATTTTATTAAAAGTTTAAATACACAAGGAAATGCTTTCAAATGCATTCAAACAATTTTCCCCAGATTATCTGCAGCAAAATTAAAAGAAGGTAACATACGGTTTTAAGAAATAATTTATTTCATTCAATGTAAATTACTTTTTCTAGGAATGCTCGTTGGACCCGATATAAGAAAATTATTACAAGATGAAGAATTTTATGGTCATCTCTCAGATATGCAAAAGACAGCATTTGACTTTATACAGCTGGTTATATCAGAATTCCTTGGAAACTCAAAAGCACAAAACTATGCAGAAAATATTGAAAGCATGCTAATCGGTTTTAACAATATTGGCGTTAAGATGTCACTAAAGCCGCATTTTCTGCACCCTCATCTCAATTTTTTTTTAAAGAAAACCTTGGAGCGCTTTCAGATGAATACGGTGAAAGGTTTCATCAGGATATAAAGGTATTGGAAGAAAGATTCAAAGGGAAATCCCAAAGTGTAATGCTTGCTGAATACTATGGGGCTTGTACAGAAACCTTGACCCATCGGAACATTCACGTCAAGCTAAATACAGGAAAGCGTATTAAGTTTAATCTTTAATCCATTGTCATACTACTGCTATTTCCCAATTCCCTTTTACTCGAAAATTTGAAGCAAAAAAATAAATATGTACATACTATAATAAACCAGTATTAAAACAAAATTATAATTTTTTTATAGACGTTGGCGTGTAATTTTGCCAATTAATCGTATAGAGCTTTATTTATAACAATGGTGTCTTTGTTGACCCCCACTGAAATTTTCGGCAAACATTTTCGTAGAATATTTTAATCCTTAAATGTCCTTTTTTAAAGGATTTTTTTTTGATTTTCTCGAAAAAAAGGGTCAAATTGACCCACAAAGAGACCAGTTAGAGGGTTAAGATCTTCCACAAAAATAATCCTCATATAATTTCACAATACAACTCTGACCATAAGCATTCTCTCAGACATTAACTTACTGCATTTTTTTCATAAAGTATAATGCTCCCTTCGACCAAAAAATGAAAACTTTGACCCACTGTAAAAAAAATACTCTGACGTGCCGGACCATAAGTTTGTTCTACAAAAATGATCTGCTCAACATACCCCTTCAGAATTATAGGGTCGCTATTCTGTTCCAAAAATGCTGTTGGACAGTGTAACAGGACATTTACAGCTTTATTATAAAAGTAAGAAATATAATAAAAATTTAATTTTTTTCAAAATATTTTTGCTTGTTTACAACACGAGTATATAGCATAAATCAAGATCCTTTTAATTGACCCTGTTTGGACATTACAACACAAAATTTACAAAATAATGAAATGTTATTTCAGACTAATATATTTTGTCCGACACTGCATGTACTATTAGTATAAGATTTAGCCTTAAACAAGGGATATATCTACTGATTTCATATTTTCATCCAATAAAAGCTTTTGTTACAGAAATTAAAGTTTTTTGCCAATGATTCTAACAAAAAAGTGATTTTCGAAAAGTTTATAAAAAAAAATTAAATTAAACTTTTTAACATGTTGAAATCACACTTATTGAATAAAAAAAGTCAGGCCTGTATTCAGCCAGCTTGACTCCGGATTGGCGTACGTAATCCATACCTTTTTTTTTTTTTTTTGAATAAAGATTATTTTAAGTGCATTTACTTATATTTCCTACACTTAATTTATTGGGGCATTTGCTATATTTTGGCGCGTTTTTATTCGATTTTGTAGCTATATAGCTTTTTGAAAAAGTATTTAGAACTAATGTCGATTCATGTAACAAAATGTAGAACGGAATTTTCGTAAAATCTGAAAAAAGTCATATTTTTCCCATATAAACATACTTGAAATTTTCAATCGATTTCCGGCGCGTTTTTTTAAAGCTTTGAAAATAATTTCGGTATAAAAGTTAGATAACTAAAATTGTTTTTTATGCAATGAATTATATTTTTCTACCGAATAGTTGTAAAAAGCAGCAAACAAATAAATGTGTCTTTTTTTATAATGTCAGGTATTTTGGGCCCCAATTGGCACTAGAAGGCAACGTCGGATAGAGCTAAAAAATGCAAACCGCATTTATGAGAGCAAATCTTATATTATAGACAGTGCATATATATCAATTAAAGAAAAAAAAAAATTTGCAACAAATCTAATATATGGTGGATTTCATGTCAAGTGCACCAACTTTTGAAACCGATGTCTTCCGATCGGGATAAAATTTGCACCAATGTTAATCCTATTGGATAGTAGTTTAGACATAATTTTTCAACAAGATCGGTCCAGATCTCTCTGAGTTAGAGGGGATCAAAATTTGACATTTTGGCCAAAAAGGTGTTTTTTCTCATCCATGTAACTTATTACCTATTGTTCCTAGAAAATTTTCTCCTAAATAGTTTAGATAGCTATTTCTTCAATATTTCGGAAAAAAATACTTTAAAAAAAAAAAGATTTGTAGACTTTTTTTTTTGCTAAATTAAAGCATTTTTTACCTTTTTTTCAAAAAGGGCATTTTTTTTTTTTATTTTTTCATAAGAAAGCTTAGGGTTTTTCCTTTAAGATCTTTTTGCTCGCTTAGTGGGATGGGAGTGGGATATCTATCAAAATAAATGTTTTGTAACTCAAAACAACGGTTTTTCAATTTTTTACAAATGCACTATTTTCAATTTTTTCCTATTTGTGTGTAAAACCTTACAAATAAAACTTATACTGAGAAACTAGACAAATTAGCCTTTCCGAAAGTATATAACATACCTTCATAACATAACAGAAGCGAATGGTTATCTGTAACTGAAAGAGTTATTGCGTTTTGGCAGAAAGCAGCGGAACTCACACAGTATGCGTTTGCATTTACCATGAAAATGTTAAACTGATGTTGAAGGAAATCAACTTAAAGTATTTAACAAATGATTCGGCAGAAGATTTACACGATTACCGCGATTGCCTTAAATTGACTACGTGTCCTAATGTAACAACTTCTTGCCACTTAGGTGAATGTACCAATTGCCCGAAAACCACATTCATCAAAGAAAATTTAATCAACTTTTTAGATCGAGAATATATAGAGGAGGTCAAATTTTATTCTTGGATTCAGACTTACAGATGCACATTGGAAACAATCATTTTAAATGTGGATGATTTTGTGGAAGAAATGTGTACAGGATTGCTAAACTTGAGAAACCATGACTTTTTAGTCAAAGAGCAATGGTCATTCTTCAAGGATTTGAAGATACATTTGAAGTCTGGTGAATTCGTTATTTCATATGATTTCGCAGAAAACTATAAATATGTTCTTCAGGATGCCATACAAGCATTCCACTTCAATAACGACCAAGAAACTATATTCACAGTAGTTATTTACTACATGAAAGATGAAAAACTGGAACACAAAAGTATGTCAATCATATCCTACGATTTAAAACATGATAGCGTTGCAGTTTATGAGTACCAGAAGAGAATATTAAAATTTCTAAAATCTAAATTTACAGTAAAGAAGGTATACTACGTTTCGGACGGAGCTCGTCAACATTTTAAAAACAAAAGCAGCTTGGCAAATCTTATGGCCCATGAAAAAGATTTTGGAATGCCAGCTGAGTGGCATTTTCATCCTACTGCTCATGGTAAAGGAGCATGTGATGGTATTGGAGCAAACCTTAAAAGAAATGCAGCGAAGTGTATCCTCCAGTGCTCTCATCAAGATCGCATCTTAGATGCGACTGCTTTATTCCATTGGGCAAAGAGTTATTGTAAAGATACTAAAATAGTTTTTGGTAGCAAAGAGGATCATCAAGCAACATTGAAAACACTGAAGAGCAGATTCGATGCTGCGGTAACGATCGGTGGCACCGCTCAATACCATGCTTTTATACCGCTTGTCGATGGAAGACTCAAGTTGAAAAAGTTTTCTGCCTCTATTCAATGCGATTTCTTTCCAAAGACAACAAATAAACCAGCAGCGAAATCAACAGCTGAACGTAGCAACGCCAAGAAAGGATTGACAAAAAAACGCAGTAAATAAAGGCGACAAAAAAGCTGGATGAAAGACTGGGTATTTAAAATTTTACAAGACTTAAATACTTCATCAGCTACAATAAATTAAGTATAAAATAGTTATGATATAAATGGATCTAATGCAATTAAGATTAAATTTTAATAAATGATTTATCTTTTTATTTTAATATTATTATTATTATACATTAATTTAATTATTATTAAAAATAAATAAAAAATAATAATTTTTCAACATTTCTATAGAAAAAAAGCGATTTTTCCTGAGGTTAACATATTCTGAGTATTACAGTATCGAGGGTATAAAATTTTAGTTAGGTATGTTATATACCTTCGGAAAGTTTAGTTTGTCTAGTTTCTCAGTATAAGCTTTATTTGTAAAGTTTTAGACACAAATAGGAAAAAATTCAAAATAGTGCATTTGTGAAAAATTAAAAAACCATTGTCTTGAGTTACAAAACATTTATTTTGATAGATATCCCACTCCCGTCCCACTAAGCGACCAAAAAGCTCTTAAAGCAAAAATCCTAAGCTTTCTTATGAAAAAATAAAAAAAAAAATAAAAATGCCCTCTTTGAAAAAAAAGGCAAAAAATGCTTTAATTTATCAAAAAAAAGTCTACAAATTTTTATTTTTTTTAAATTTTTTTTTTCCGAAATACTGAAGAAATAGCTATCTAAACTCTTTGGGAGAAAATTTTCTAAGAGCAATAGGTAATAAGTTACATGGATGAGAAAAACACCTGTTTGGCCAAAATGTCAAATTTTGATCCCCTCTAACTCAGAGAGATCCGGACCGATCTTGTTGAAAAATTGTGTCTAAACTACTATCCAATAGGACTAACCTTGGTGCAAATTTTATCCCGATCGGAAGACATCGGTTTCAAAAGTTGGTGCACTTGACATGAAATCCCCCATATATATATTGAAATCGGTGCAAAACTGATCTGGTTCAAAATATTTTAGTCCGTGAAGTGTTGAAGATAGCTTATTCAAAATTGTGAAAATTGAAAAGTGATTTGCTCAACCAGGTCTACACCTAACACTATGTCATTTTAAAAGTGTATTAATTTTTTTCTTTTTTGTGACACGTTGTTTTATATCTGAAAACACCAAGACGTATAATTATTAATTAAATTAAATTTTAACACTCATACGTCTCTTAGGTAATTTTTATATACTTAACCAGCGATGGCAAACCTTTTTGACAAGTGAGTCAAAATTGAATTTTTTTTTTTTTTGTAATATCAACCTACGGGTCAAATATTATTTTAGTAATTAAAGATTTAACAAAAATACATGTAAATATGATTTTATTTACTATTCGAACATATTATATGTATGATTATTATTTTATAATAAAAAAAAGAAAATTTAATATCAAAAAAATTATACATACATATACACACATTTAAAGCGAAACTTGTTTATTTTCAGATAATTGACGTATATTTGATTCATACTTGGAATTTATTACATTTACACATGCGGCAGTCATTTCATTACCAAGTCTATTTCTTTGCGTGGATTTTATAAAATTCATTGATGAAAATAAAGTTTCGCATACATATGTTGAACCAAACATTGTTAAAAGAGCATTTGCCAGTTTTTTTTATTGTATTAAATGTATCTGGTAAAGAGTCCCATTCTCTTAATATCATATTATAAGTTCTTTGTTCGAATACCTTTTTCTTATTGTCAGAAATATTTTCTAAATCCTGTTTTTGCAAATCTGGAATTAAATTTTCAAATTTATTTTTCCACATAAAACTGTTTTGGAATTCTGCCTGCTAATTCCATTTGCAAATTTTCAATACCTAACCAAGTGAATACGGTTAATTCCAAATTATTAAATTCTATTTTTTGTGGATACAATATAAAGTGTAATGTTTTTTCTAAATCCTTAAATTGGTTAAATCTATCCAAAAAGGTTGTTTTATTTCCTCAATAACAGTTATATATTTTTTAATTGTATGATCCTGTGTAATATTATAATTTTCAAAGTTTTCAGTTGCTTGGAAATGTTTTTGCAGATATGGAAAATATTTCAATATTTTCATTTTCAAATCATTACTAAATATAGCAAATTTTGTCATAAACGTTTTAATATTTTCAAACATGACTAATACAACTTGACCAGGTCCTTGGAGGTCTTTATTCAATTCGTTAAAATGCTGAGTGAAATCACAGCAAAACATTAGGTCATTTAGCCATTCTATATTTGATAATTCGTCGAAATTATTATTTCTTCATGCAAAAATTGTTTTATTTCTTCTAATAAATCTACAAACCTATTTCTCGCTTATTTAGAGCTCCTGCATTTATAAAATTGGCTATTTTTGTTACAACTGGCATTACGTTGGAAAATGTTTTCAATCCTTGATTTGCACATAAGACTTCTTGATGAATGAGGCAGTGAAATTCAACTAAAGAATGTTGGACACTTTGTTTAAGTTGCTGAATAAAACCAATATTTTTGCCAATCATGCTAGAAGCACCATCAGTTGTTACAGAAACAATTTTCTGTAAATCAATATTCATTTTCATAAATGTATCAGCGAGTTCCTTAAAAACATCAAGACCAGTAGTTCTTCCTGTCAATGTTATTAATTTGACCAGTTCTTCCATCATTATATTTCCTGATTTCCACCTAGCAAAAAGTGCAAGTTGTGCGTAACCACTTATGTCCGTGCTCTCATCTAAAGCAATTGAATACATTTCGGCACAGTTTAAATCGTAATTTATTTCAGAACAAGTATTTTCATCTAATCTTAATATTCGTTCTTTAATTGTATTTCGACTTACTCATGCAACTCATTAATCATACAACTTATTATCAAATCTTTTTCTTTAAAATCAGCAAATAGGGCAGCACTACATTCCAAAAACGCTTCTTTTAAAAACTCACCTTCCGAAAGAGGTTTTCCATGTCGTGCGATACAATGTGCTACATGAAAACTAGCAGCTGTAATGTTGTTTTTAGGAATTAGAAATGTTTTAAAGCTAATGAGCTTGTGATTTATATACCTTTAGCTTTTAATATAATAAGGAAGCAATATTTCCATGTACCTTTCAAAATGTCGTTTTACATTGTAAGCACGAGACGAACAATTTTTCCTGCAAGTTAAGCAAAAAATGTTCTTATCTATCTCAACAGCTCCGTATTTTCCAAACCATTCTGTTTGATATGGACTTGAACTTGTATCATTCATCTTAAGTTTCTTAACCGCTGACATGCTAAGTATATCTAAAGGGTTAATATTTATAATTTGAAAATGTTAAATTTGAATTGAAATGGAAACAAATTATTAAAACTAATTTTATTACCGAAAATTGAAAACTTCATAAATCAAGAAAACTTTACGTATCAATAATTTAAAGAGCATGCGGAAGTACCGTCTTTAGTTTAGTTAAAAGTAAAGTTAAATGATATAATATAAACAGTTAAAAAAATTATTAATTGTTTTGCAATGCCTACTGAGATATTGTGATACTCAATTCAGAAATTGTGGTATTGTAGATATACGAAGAAAACTGAGAAAATTTTGTAGTAGGCTTTGTAAAAATAATGCATAAAATGCAAGCAAGAAATTTGTGTGTCTTTTTCTGTGAAAAAAAAATTAAAAAAATGATGTTATTATATTAGCATAACCAAATTAACACTTTTCAAATAATCTAATAATTTTTATTTCATTCCCTAATATTTACAGACATTTCTTTAGCATTGCGTGATGTACGCGTACAAATACCGCATGCCGTGAAGAGAGGCGAGAAGGCTACTCTAACATGCCTGTATGATTTAGAAGGTGATAGTTTATATTCGGTTAAATGGTATAAAGGACGACGAGAATTTTATAGTTTCACACCAAAAGAAACGCCAGCCATGAAAGTTTTTGCGGGTGTTAAAGTTAACGTAAGTACATATAATAAGAAAAAACAAATACGAATGAAAAAAGGAAAATTTTTTAAACTTTTGCCATAATTCCAGAATATTTGAAAAGTTTTAATAGACCGTGATAAATATAAATTTTCAAATAAAAATAAAAATATATTCAAATACATATATTCAGCACATTTTTTGGTTTCTAATTTGCATAAGTTTTTCCACAATTTAACACCCTTTTGAGGGTTATTATCATCAGCTATGGCAAGGCTTGTCTAACTACATTCATTTATTCATTTCTAAAAATTCTATAACCAAAAATATGCCAACTATTGTATTGTAAAGACTTTTTGTAAATGTCACTTTAAGTATTTGGCGGTAGCGAATGGTTGGCATTGTCTAACAAAAAAGAGCACAACTGGTACTAAAAGTTATTTTAACAGCCAGTTATTTAGCCTCATGGAAGAGTGCTTAAGTTTAGAAGGACAAAAAACTGCCTGATAATTAAATTTTACTACAGACATAGTTTGATTGTTGAAATTTTATGTTTTTTCTTTTTTTTTTTGTTTTTCTTCTGTATAATTGAAATCATTTTAAGACCATGAATATTAATTAAGTTTTGTGGGCCATTGGTATTGACTAGAAACGGGTGGAAATCAGGCCTTAAGAAATAAAAGGAAAAACATAGTGTCCTATTGTCGTTTGTCAAAGGAATGCGAGAAGTTGTGGGTAAATATTTGGTTTTACACAAAATTCGGTAGAAATAATTTTGGTAAACAGTATCAAAAAATTAATGATAAATATAAATAAGTGAAATATTTGTACATAATTCGCTACCACCATTCATCACAAAAATTTTTGTCATTATTTACAAGTAACTAGTAGAACATGACATAAATTTTAGAGAATTATTATTAGTATGCTAAAACTTTAACATAAATAATGATAGACAATTTAATTTTATGTGCTGCTTGTACAAAATACTAAATTATAGATATAATATAATTCAATAAAATACTTGTTTATGATAACACAAGATATGTATCATTAATCAAATGTATGGCTTCAGCTTGTAAGTGTCAATGAGTCTTTATTCTGTCTGACATCACATTTCATATCTTTCAGAAAATTAAAAGTTTTTCATCCCCTAACAATAATTGCCAATAAAAACTTATATATTTAATCAACAAAAAAAAAGCAGGTTGGATCTCACACCCCATAAAATTAATAAAATTTTACATAAATTTTCTAATAAATAGTTTAACTTTTGGCTTTTATGACTCCTGAAACTCACTAAAGTTGTCTAGCAGAATTAAGTTTTTATCTTTTAGTTATTTGCTTAAAGTAATAAAAAGCAATTTAAGACTGGATCCCAAGGCCATTGTCGTATGATTTAAATTTCAATTGAAAGTTTTGTAAAAATTTAAATTTTTTAAAGTGTAAAGTGTACTTGTGTGTTTAATGGACCAGGCAGTTTCTATAGAGCTATTGACTTACCGAAATAATGTCAGGTGTTAAAGTTTTCTCTAAGAAGAGCCTGGCAAGTACGTAGTTTGAGATATGTTGAAACAAACACATGTGGGTCCAACATTCATGATAGTAGCCCACAAGCCTCTGAATGGCAGACAGTGGATCAAGAATTTATTCCGCTGACCAAAACCTCAATTTGTTGTAGTCAGAAACTGCAAAAATTTTATCGCCATTTCAAAGCAAACATATCATCACTGAAACAGCCGAAAAAATAGTATCAAAATTATGAAATATACGGGCGTGATATGCTACTTAACACAAACTTTTAACCCTCCGATTAGTGAATCTACAGTTGGCCTTAAAATAGTGAAAAATCCACAACGACCTACAATAAATTGTATGGTATTTTGCTTGGTGGGATCTTCTTTGATGGTTTTTGATTGGCACAAGAAATTTATTTTACAACAACAGTTTTATTTAATACTAGATATGTTGTTATCATAATTATTATATTAATAATATAAATCATAATTTTACTTACAAATAATAAGAAATTTGGTGTAAGTGACAATACAAGGAAACTTTAAAGAAAATATTTTTTGACGACTTTTACGGTCAATACCTAAAAATTTTATCATACAATTAGAAACTCTTTTATTAATTTAAACATTTGAATGTTTTATTTGTTTAACAAAGAAATATTAACATAACTTCAGAAAAATATAATAACACTTAAAAATATTCATTTCTATGAATAATATGTGGAATAACTGGTATGGTTTTGTGGGGGTATAGGCAAATTTTAAGGCCATTTAAATATTTTATTTTATTGCCAACACTATTCGCCAGCAGTATTCTAATTCCAGTTCATGTGCTCTTTAGCAAGATTAGTGCTGGCCAGACGATTTTTCTCTGATATCATCGGTTTCCTCACAAGACGATACCAATCAAGACAGTTAGAGTATGCTCATTTACTTTCAGATTGTTAATGTTTTATGGGACCTGCTGATCAAAATCAAGTCATGGATTATTCATAGAACATTTCTCAGAAATATTCTTTTGTTTATGGCAAGCTATAAAATCATCTATTAACCCTTCCTAAAACTTTATTCTTGCCAATATTTTATAATAATTAAAAGAAAACGTCAGAATCTATAAGTATTTAAATAACAATTAAGATCTTTTGCATTTTCTTTCACATCTTATTCAATTGTTATTGTTTTTATTAACTCTGGTAAAGAACTGATTCACTAAAAAAAAATTTTTTTTTTTCCTTTATCTAATTTTTTTTTTAATTGTAACGGGTGATTTTTTTGAGGTTAGGATTTTCATGCATTAGTATTTGACAGATCACGTGGGATTTCAGACATGGTGTCAAAGAGAAAGATGCTCAGTATGCTTTGACATTTCATCATGAATAGACTTACTAACGAGCAACGCTTGCAAATCATTGAATTTTATTACCAAAATCAGTGTTCGGTTCTAAATGTGTTTCGCGCTTTACGTCCGATTTATGGTCTACATAATCGACCAAGTGAGCAAACAATTAATGCGATTGTGACCAAGTTTCGCACTCAGTTTACTTTATTGGACATTAAACCAACCACACGAATGCGTACAGTGCGTACAGAAGAGAATATTGCGTCTGTTTCTGAGAGTGTTACTGAAGACCGTGAAATGTTGATTCGTTGCCGTTCGCAGCAATTGGGTTTGTGTTATTCGACCACATGGAAGATTTTACGCAAAGATCTTGGTGTAAAACCGTATAAAATACAGCTCGTGCAAGAACTGAAGCCGAACGATCTGCCACAACGTCTAATTTTCAGTGAATGGGCCCTAGAAAAGTTGGCAGAAAATCCGCTTTTTTATCGACAAATTTTGTTCAGCGATGAGGCTCATTTCTGGTTGAATGGCTTCGTAAATATGCAAAATTGCCGTATTTGGAGTGAAGAGCAACCAGAAGCCGTTCAAGAACTGCCCATGCATCCCGAAAAATGCACTGTTTGGTGTGGTTTGTACGCTGGTGGAATCATTGGACCGTATTTTTTCAAAGATGCTGTTGGACGCAACGTTACGGTGAATGGCGATCGCTATCGTTCGATGCTAACAAACTTTTTGTTGCCAAAAATGGAAGAACTGAACTTGGTTGACATGTGGTTTCAACAAGATGGCGCTACATGCCACACAGCTCGCGATTCTATGGCCATTTTGAGGGAAAACTTCGGAGAACAATTCATCTCAAGAAATGGACCGGTAAGTTGGCCACCAAGATCATGCGATTTGACGCCTTTAGACTATTTTTTGTGGGGCTACGTCAAGTCTAAAGTCTACAGAAATAAGCCAGCAACTATTCCAGCTTTGGAAGACAACATTTCCGAAGAAATTCGGGCTATTCCAGCCGAAATGCTCGAAAAAGTTGCCCAAAATTGGACTTTCCGAATGGACCACCTAAGACGCAGCCGCGGTCAACATTTAAATGAAATTATCTTCAAAAAGTAAATGTCATGGACCAATCTAACGTTTCAAATAAAGAACCGATGAGATTTTGCAAATTTTATGCGTTTTTTTTTTAAAAAAAGTTATCAAGCTCTTAAAAAATCACCCGTTATTTTTTGTATCAAATTTGTTATCGAGAAATGGAAAACACACAAAAGAGTGATTTCGGAAAAAAAAACAAATCTTAGGACTAAACGCGAAATTATTAAAAACAAAATTGGAAAATTTAGAATTTTGTAAAAGTTTCCAATGTGTTGCACCCTCTATATTTAAGTGCTAATTTTTTATTCTCAATAGGTAAAATTTTCAAATTATAAAGATCAAAAATAAGATTTTTTTGTAAAAATAAATGTTCCGTCTAGACCAACTATAATTTTCTTACTGGTTTTCTTAAGAAAATGTGGTTTCAAACGAAAATTTACCTGTTGAAAAGTACCAGGTTTCCAATTTTTTTTTGAAATTTTTACCCCCTAAAGGCTTGAATTAAAACAAGTTCTATTCTTGTTCGATGTTAGTGTCTCTGGTAAAATCCACATACCAAATTTCATATTCCTATTTTACTTTGTAAATAAGATACAAAAAGGTACCCCTTTACACTTACGGGTCATTTTTACATCCCTCGAGTGGAATCCCCAAACTATATGTTCGTTTGTTTGTAAAGAAAAAAATTAACTTTCTAAGAAGAGTAAACATAAATTCTTACATCACCGAAATACAATTGGAGTTACAAATGAAATTTTCTGTTTCCATCAAAATATAAAAAGATAAGTACAAAGAAGTTGAAAACTGCAATGGCAGAAACAACAACTGAAATTAGGGGGCGCTTATTTAAACCTCATTTCAAGATTTATACGATCTATTTAATATATCTCATTCGAACTCAATGGATAAGTAGAACAACTGGACTAAGATGAAGAAGAGAAAAGTCTGGTATGGACAGCAATAATAGCAAACTTGTTATCAAATATTTGGAAGCAATACTCTAAATAAATGAGTACTAATTATAATTAAATTTTAATATTATTTATAATAAAAATGGAAAAAAAAATTCCTTACAAAAAAATTTGTGATTAAATTCGAAACATGGGAAACCTGTTTAAAAAATTACATTAATTATTCTCTAAAACATTTATTTATCTACAAAAACCCACATTATCTTGCTAAATGCTAAAAAAAAAAACAAGTAAGAGTGTTAAATTCGGCTGTGCCGAATCTTTGATACCCTCCACCTCGATTTGAGTCTTGATAATAAATGTAAATGAAAAAGTAAACAATTTGTTAAACTTAATACCAAATTATTTCAGCAAATTCTTTGGGTTGGTTTTCGTCTTTTCACCGTGGTTGCTGAACGGCATGCATTGAGGTTATATACCTTATATAACTTCTCGTTTAATTTAGTTTTTGCTAATTAAATAGCTCGCCCTAACCTCCATTGCAAAGGTAATGGTTGTGTAGGGTGGCTATATGCATTAAATCGTTCTAATTGTAGATGGCTGTATAGTTTCTTTTAACTGGCCCAATATTTCTTCATTGCGGCCATATAGGTCGGATGAAGTAACAAAATAATAACCAAAAAAAAAACTCTCTGAATTTTTTTAAAATATTGCCATATTCGGTAAACATAGAGAACAAATTTATAATAATAAATATTCAAATTACGGATGCCAAACGCAAAAAACCAAATGTCCCAAACATTTTAAATAAAGCAATTTGTTTTCTTTATTTTCTGAAAAACTTCAAATTTTCATCCAAAAAAAATTGTGAAAATTTCTATATAAAAAACAACATTCTCATCAAATTGCGTTTATTTTTGTTAGCAATTCTTAAATACCATTTGGCGTTTTCTAAAATTCATTGAATTTAAATTAATGTTTTCTGTAGTGTGATTCTGTAAATTTCAACGATCCGACAATCGCAAAATATATCGACACACAGTGGTTCAAAACCAAAAAAAAAAGTGGTAATAAGTCTGGAACTTCTAAACTATTGGTTGGATTGGAATAGTATATTCTAGGCGATTGTAGCCATGGATATAGGCTTTCAAAATATTTATTTTGGAGATACCCTGTTGTAACACAGGGTGAGCTACAGGGTGCCAAATTTGACCACCTCGAGGTGGAAAATGCTTTCAAAGCTTGTAACTTTTATACATATGAAGTGATTTTTACGTTTTTTAAATTTTTCTAATAACCATTAAATCACTAACAAAAAACATGCATATACTACCTAGTTTTCACTTATGGTTTAAAAAATATTTGATTTTAAAAATCAACATTTGAACTTTTCACAAAATTCTTTCTAGGTTTTTCGCAAATTACATTTTTATTAAAATAGACAAAAAAAATCTAAAAATATGTAGCGATAGCCAGTACTTTTTAAAAAAACAGGATGAAGTATTTTTTGAATTATTTCAAACCGTTTAGTGAGCACAAAATCTTAAAGTTGACTTTTTGAATCAGGTTCTAAAAATTGCAAATTTTTGCCAAAAAATACCCTTCATTCTTTCACGTTTTTCTCACAACCTTGGTAAAACATGTATTTATTTTTCTACATATTTTAAAAGAATATGCTTCGAGAATGGTTGTAAGTGAAATTTTTAGTATTTTTGGACATGCACCCTACGTCCAGCATTGGACGAAATTGGGCAATTTAAAAAAAAAAAACTATGTTTTAAAAGTTAATACAAAAATATCCGCTCGATTTCTTCAAATATTTCACAGCAGTATTAAAGCTCCAAATATTTTTATTTATTTGCCGCAATAAAATTCACCGCCGTTACATAAACGTGGTCAGGAGGGCTTAAATGGTGAAAAAAGTCAAATTTTCATACGAATTTTTTTTGTTAACATTAAAAACATATTAAGATTAGTTATTTTTATATTTTGTTTATTGCTTCAGAACGGCATTTAAATTATTTAAAACATTTCAAAAAATCATTTTGACAACGTTAATAGTTTTTGAGATATTTATATTCAAATTTCAGAAAAAAATATAGAAAAACTATGGTTTTTCGTTTTTTTTTTTTGGTTTTTTTGGTAAAATGTTCCCAAAATTTGTTAAAGAAGACATATTTATCTATTCAACGATATATAACATGTCTATCAAATATATTGCAACATGCTGAAATATTGACCCCAAACTACACTCCACAGGCAAAAATTTAGCTATTTCTCTATTTGTTCATATAAATGGTCATTTACATAGTGAATGACATATTTTTTTTTATTGTTTTTTGGTAAAGGATTGCATACGTTTTTAGTACTTCAAATAATTCTATATATCTTTTCAAAGAAGGTATAATTATAAGTTAATGGTGTATGAAATATTTACATAATGAGTTTCAACTGATCATAAAATTGCCCGAAACTCTGATGCTGATTTTATACAAAAAAAAAAAAAAAAAAACAGGTAAAAAGCCAATGCCTAAGATATTTTCATTATTAAATAACAAATATAACTAAATTTTTTTTAACGAGTATTTTTTTATTTGTTTTATAATAGGCTTAAAACTACATAATAATTGTCTGCTTTTTTACTAGCTATTTTCTACAAAACAATCAGAAATATCAAAAGATAAAAAATATTTTATATCCATAGCTTCGGAATCATCATTTTCTATTTCAAGACTTATTTTTGGTAACCATTTTGTTCTTATGGAGTATATTACTGGATCTGATGATATCAATAAATATTCCATTAAATCGGAATTTTGGGCTTCTTTGCTACATTTTCTTGTATTAAAAAGTCTAAAGTGTTTGACATCTCTGTTTCTAGCTTCTTGTGCTTCTTCAGTCAGTTCTCCCAAGAGCAGGATGCTATTTTGTATTATTTCTTTCCCATGAGCTAATACTTTGTGTACAGTTGGTGTCATTGGCCTCCAAGGATATAAGTTCATTATTAATTCCTTAGTTCCACTAGCATATATTTTCAATTTCTCCGCATTAATTTGTTGTTTAATATTAATGACAGCTAATATTGCTTTAAACCGTGCGATTAAAGCCATGTCAATGCCAGTAATCAAAGAAGTAGTTTCGGGATCTTCAAAGAAACGTCTTGCTGTATTATCATCATTTGAACTTCCATATCCACAAAGAGGCTTATCGATAATTAGACCAAGTTGCATTTTAAATTCATCCTGAATTCTTTTCTTCTCAGTTTTTCGTATGGCGTGTAGATCAGTATTATTTTTAACTGGTATATTTTCTTGTCCTGGAATTTGCCGGTATTTTAGATCATATGCGAGATGCAAGCAATATTCCATAAATCGTATTCTTGCATGAAGTGGTGATATTCCAAATTTTAAAGCATTTTCATTAATAGGAATTTCATCACAACTGTTATGAAATTCTGAACTTTTCTTTCCACATATATTACATTTCCAAGTAGATGTTATATCTGTAACGGCATTGGCTACTTTCCCATCAATCATTGTAAAAAGTGGTTCAAATAACACTTTAATGAGACTTCCGGATATTTCCACAAAAAACTGGAGAAAATCTCGAAATTTCCTGATTTATTGAACTCACTAAGCTTTGTGTTGTAATTTTGTCTTCCTTTGTGTACTCAAATCGGATCGGCCGACATAGAAACTTAGATCCAGGTGTTAAATTACTCCATATGTCCTGATATTCTCTCTCACTAGAAGAAGGACTTGTCTCATTATATAGCCTCATTTTTAATGGTACTAATGATGTCATAAAAATTGTTGAAAAATCTATTTCTGAATTGCTTCCACTAGGTTGTCTATACTCAGAAAATGCAGATGGTCCATCGCATCCCCATTTACATATTAACGTAACTTCTGAATTGTTGCATATTTCTATTTCTTCTTTGCTAAATGTGGATATTATTCTAGATGCAGTGTTTTCAAGCAGTTCCGCTAATCCAACATTTGCACTTTCAGTATTGGATTTCACATTAGATGGTAGAATTTTATTTTTTGTTTCCTTTATGGCTCTGCTGGTAGGAAAAATATCAAATCCTTTTTCTTTGAGAGCTTTTCTCAAAACACCATATTTATTTCTTATCAATCCAAAATTTAAAATAAGAGCTAACGCATCCTCTTCTGTAAATAATGTTGACGATTTTGGCGTTGAAATACTTTGCACCATACGCTTCAACCGCTTAGGAGATGCAGTTGGTAACACATCTACAATTTTAGTAGCTTCTTTCAAGGCTGATTTAAAAGAATCCTTAGTTTCATTAGGCGAATGGTTACTAATGATTTCTTCTTGTTTTTTCTTTTTTGTCCTTGATTGAACATTTTCGTAGTCCTTTTTAGGTCTACCAAATTCCTTTTTCTCAATTTATACTGTGAGGCCCGTTTTAAACCATTCTTAATTTTTAGTCATAAACTTTGATTTTGATAAACCCGATTGGCTAAATCTTCTTTCGTAAGCTTTGTAAAAATTTTCAACATCTTCAGATCTCACATTTAAACCGTAAGTATTGTTAATTGTATAAAATAATTTCGAGACATTTTCCGAACGTGATGAGTGAATAGTAGAATCGGAAGGATTTTCCCAAATAACTTTGCAAAGTGAATAATACTTTAATGTAACCTCCATGATAGATTATACGTAAGTGATCTTAATAAACAAGAAACTCATGGTTATATACTGAAACTACTTTTTGAAAGGGCAGGTACTTCAAAATATAAATTATTAAAAATTTCACTTACAACCATTCTTGCAGCATATTTTTTTAAAATATGTAGAAAAATAAATACATGTTTTACCAAGGTTGTGAGAAAAAAAGTGAAAAAATGAAGGGTATTTTTTGGCAAAAATTTGCAATTTTTAGAACCTAATTCAAAAAGTCAACTTTAAGATTTTGTGCTCACCAAACGGTTTGAAATAATTAAAAAAATACTTCAACGTATTTTTTTAAAAAGTACTGGCTAGCGCCGGATATTTTTAGATCTTTTTTTATCTATTTTAATAAAAATGTTATTTGCGAAAAACCAAGAAAGAATTTGGTGAAAAGTTCAAATGTTGATTTTTAAAATCAAATATTTTTTAAACCATAAGCGATAAGTAGGTAGTTTAAGCATGTTTTTTGTTAATAATTTAATGGTTATTGGAAAAATTTAAAAAACGTAAAAATCACTTCATATTTATAAAAGTTACAAGCTTTGAAAGCATTTTCCACCCCGAGGTGGTCGACTTTGGCACCCTGTAGCTCACCATGTGTTGCAACAGGGTATCTCAAAAATAAATACTTTGAAAGCCTATGTCCTTGGCTACAATCGCCTAGAATATACTATTCCAATCCAACCAATAGTTTAGAAGTTTCAGACTTATTACCACTTTTTTTTTTTGTTTTGAACCACTGTGCGACAGCTATTGTTGTTTGCACTAAGGATTAAGTGCTTCACTAAGTACATACATCTTAACGACAGTCGACAAATCAATTTTTCTATTTATTTAAATTGTAACGAGTGGCATCTCTGTTAAAATAAGTGAAAAACACAAAGAAGAATAGAAAAAAACAAATTACTTCGTGTTTGACAGGATGATTTTATGTTTATGTTTAATATCTTTATTTCTTTTACTAATATTTCTGTGTATTTATTTGAAAATGAAATAATGAATTGAATATGCTATTTAATTTTTTTATTTATATAAAAAAGTTTTTTAATTAAAGCAAAATATTTTCACTATTTTATGATTTTTATTTATGTATGGCGACATTTCAACCCAAAAATTTAAGTTTTTATCGATTGAATAAACAACACAAAAATGGTTGTCGTTTAGATAACAACAACACCTGACTTTAACAATAGCGAATATCGGTTAAAAATTTTACTGATAATTTTGCAATTTTCTTTTTTTACTGAATCGCGGTACTGATAAGCTATTAATTTCTCCTGAATGTCCAGATTTTTTTTAAATGTAAAAATTTTTAAATGTAAACATAAGTATTTGCTGTTTTTTTTTTTTTCTTTTTGGAATTTCAATTTGTGTTTAACGAATAAAATTTATATATTAAAGATGCAATTGATGTCTTCTAAATTTAAAATTATAATTTCCGACGTTTTGATATGATTTTCTGAAATTCAATTAATTGTAATTTATAATTGGAAATTTTTAATTCCAGTTTTTAGATTTGATATTTTCTTAAATTTGAATGGAAAATTTAAAAAGTGCAATTTTGTATTTATGTGAATAATAATGCTTTAGTAATTACAAACAATTTTTTAAAATTAGATGTAATCGCAATCAGATATTTTGTAGGTAAAGCAGAATAATAATTCTATATAACTATGTAGAACTGTTTTGAAAGCAAAAAACTCATTGATGAACTCGGTAACTCTATTTTGTAAAGACAACAAAAAGTTAATATGCCAAACTTATGTTCATATTTGTAAAAGAATAATGAAAAAACGTATGAAATAAAAGAACAGCGCGTGTATACTCTTAACATTATTCTGTATGATATCCAGTTGAAAATATTACATTCATGTTAAAATAGAAATAACTATTGCAAAGCTAATTAGAACAAACAAAAATTGTGGCGCCATCTACTGTGGTATAGTCACGCTGAGCAAAATGAAGTGACACTCTGTTAATGCAAAAGTAATGTATTTTCCCCACAACAAAATATTGCAGAATTTTATGTAAATAAAATAATATACCGACTTATTTCTTACATGCAGTTGTTATGGATATACATATATAATATATGTATATTATTTGTATTATTTAATATGTTTATATAAATTTATAAATAAATTTATACATAAAATTTTTTTTTTGCTATATTTACATTGTTTTTTTTTTTTTATTAACAACTAGGTATTTTAGCATTATTTGCTTTAGATGTTGATGAATTTTTACTCCCTTTATATTAACTCGTATTGTCTGCTTGTCGAAAAAATTTAGATCGATTTTGACCAATTTCCCGTGAACCAGTCGATCTGAAATTTTGCAGGCAGGCTCGTGGTACAAACAGAAATGATCTAACAAATTTTTAGAGTGATGCCAAAAAAAATGGAAACTTTTAAATTTTTCTACCAGAGTTAATAAAAAAAATGTACAAAGGGTTAGTTTTTTATATTATTAGTTTAGTTCTTCATTCAAATCTCGGGCCCTAATTGACCGATTTGGACGATTTTAAATAGCAAAATTTTCAGGATGTTAATGAATCTTTTTTATGTCAACGAGCACCCTAGCTGCCCGGACGGATAGACGGACACACGGACATCGCTATATCAACTCCGCTTGTTATAAGGATCTCAAATATATATATTTTATGGGGTCCAAATTTTTTTTTCTAATTATTACAAATGGAATGACAAACTTATATATACCCTCTGCACACTGGAGTGGAGGGTATAATTAAAGTACAATATTGACCTTGAATTCCATTTTAATAAAATTAAAATTGGAGAAAAGTTCAAGTAATTATCTATCCAATAAAAGAAATACTAAAATATCTGAATTGGAGCAAAACCTATCAACAAAAGAAAAAAGAATCTGAGCCACTGTGCGCTGCCTGCCTTATAAACCGAAACCAAAATTAACCCGTCAAAGTAATGGCGAAGAAGAACAGAGGAAGAGAATATCCTCTGAACTTTATGAATGGCTTGACAGATACTGTTAGCCTTCCCCTTATCTTATTTTTCTCATTGACCTTTTATGTCAAACTTCCAATCCTATCTACTCTATTGCAGACGACAGCCATTACGTCACTTATATTCATTCGATCAAAGGCCAAGCCTTAGGGATATTGTGGGCATGAGGCAATATATGAATAGCACAGTCAGTCAAGACCTTTCGACAATCTCTGCTTAGGGTCGAGTGAATAGGGTCGACTTTAATGCTCGTAAGACCCAATGTAGTTTATTAACCCATAGACGGGCCAAGGAGTCATCAATGTTGTCTGCATCTATGGATAGTGTAGATATTGACGAATTAGACGCTCCTAACGTTCTGGACATGAAAATTCAGTGCGACGGCCGTTGGAATATACACATTTTCCAATTGCCGAAAGAAGCTTTCAACTGCCTGGGTTTCCTAAATCGGTGAAAGAAATACTTCACCTATGGAATACAACTCCCATGTATAAACAGGGGCTTCACAGCTTATTTTGAAGCTTCTGGGCTGTGTCTAGAGGAGGTTATTGGTGCTTATCAATGATGGCAGTATAAACAACTCTATTGACACATTGGATCATCGTCGGAGTATTAGTTGTGTTACACTGTATTATAGATATTACAATGGAAAGTAATCTGCTGATATAAGTGAACTCATGACTAGAGCCAATGTTTTTCTACGCACCACTCGCTCATCAAGGGGATCACATTCTTTTGCAGTCTATTGTCCAGTGGATCGCATAATGTATTACCAGGTAAATTGGTTTATTAGCCGCATAAGTAGTATGTGGAATAAACTTCCCGCTGAGGACTTTCCTATCACTTACAATATAGATAAATTCAAGTAAAATATCCATAAATGCTACTTCCTCTATCCTCCCACCCATAACATATTTTCCCGATATCAACACAGTGCACTGCAGTTTTGATGTATACAAAAAAAAAAAAAAAAGATTTTGAGATGAGACTGTGCTTGGATTTTGTACTAAAACGCCATTGTAAATATAAACCAGACTATAGATAACTATCTGAATTAATATATTTATAGTAAAATAACATCTATCTATAACGGCTGGTCCCATAAAAACCCGACCCAAATAATAAAATAACAAATGGGAAAAAATTCCTTTATTTCGATATTCAATAGTCTTCCATAACTTGTTTATAGTAAGAACTGTCTAGCTCCTTAAAATAGCCATCAACCGCAGACTCCATATCTTCATTACTCGTAAGTCTTTTACCACTGGATCATTTTTTAAAGTATGGAAATAGTTAAATCTGAATTTTGCCAATGATGGTTGCGTCTTATTGAAACAATACCTTTTTTGCCAAATGCTGCCTTTATTTCCTTAATTTTGTCACTTAAGCCCTGTAATGGGCTAGCATAATACTTGCCGCTGATTGCTTTTCCTCTTTGGGCACGATTCTCCCTTTCCGGCCTATTATTCTGAGTGTGCTCTTATCTCAGGTGTGAAGTGACGGGCCCATGTCTCTTCCATGGATACGAATCAATGCATGAACTCGGGCGGTTTGCTGTGAAACATCGCCAAACACTCTATTGAAAAATCTACACGACGCTGTTAGTGTTATATTGTGAGCAAACACGGCAACCATATTCCTTATCTCCAAATTTTTGGTCAACATGCGATATGCATAGCATTTTAGCTAGCTCATGCAACTTCAGCCAATGATCATCCAGTACCAAAAACTCTACTGAAACATTTTCACGATGCTGTTTTTCTTCTTACGGATAACTTTATCGTCTTAAAATTTTCGGTCGATATGCGATATATAGCACTTTTTTAAATGCCTAGCACTTTGGCTACCTCCAGGCCTTCAGTCGACGATCGTCATCATGGATTTTCTTTACCGTTTCTGGCATGGCCACCTTAATTGGTTGACCACTACGATATTTGCCTTGGCAGCTCGTACGACCTCATTTAAACTCTGCCAACTAATATTAAATATTGCTAAGGAGCAGACTTCTCTAGAGTAGAATCTAGCTCGGCTTTAATATTGCTTTGACTAAGATCTGTCAGATGAAAGTGTTGTGTTACATAGTTGTGACAGATTTTTACAAATTCAGCGAGACCTGCTACTAAACAACGTAGCACCTTGAAACTTATAACATATGTTTTACAAGATGAAAATGATACAGTATTGAGATTCGTACAACAAAAGCTGCAGGACGAATATTATTAAAAACATGAAAAAAAAAACGGAAACATTAAGAACTTGTCTGACGAGAAAATTTTATACATGAGACAGATGGCGCACACCACAATTCCACCGTCGTCAAATGAAGAGACTTTTAGACCCATTTCAAATTGCGACTAATTGACTTAAAACATACTTAAATAAACGTTATAACTTCTATAAATACACTTTGTGTCCTCATTAGTCATTCCAGTCAAAATCTAAATCATTTCGTTTATTAAAACTTACATTTCAAATTGTGTTCCACAAAAAAATACTCTATCGAAAGTTTTTCAAAAAATAAACGTTTTAAATTTGGTTTTGCAATTTTCTATATAAATCCTCTTTAATTTAAAAAAAAAAAATAAAAAGTGTCGTCAAACTAGCAGAAACTTGGATATCTGTCCAATTTTTTTTTTTCATATTTTCAACTCTCATAAGCCTTTTATCTGCACTTGACTCATTTTATATAGTTAAGAATTCCATATAATGTACACATACAAAAATTTATCGTCTCTAATATCCTTTGAGTATTTTCTTTCATTAACAAACTTTTCACTAAAAACAACAACACATAAACTAAATCCCCCCCTGGTTTCAACACATACAACCACAAGCATTAGCATGTCACAAAAATATTGTATAATTAAAAATTAACCCATTAAAATAACAAGTACTCGATTACTAAAGTCTTAACAAGCATTTGAAAACTCATCATTCCAAAAAAAATAAAATCTGCTCTGTCAAATTTTCGACCAGTGAAGATCGGTGTTATAACTAGTTGAAAAATAATATAACAAGTCTTGCGTCCGAAATATTAAGTTGTGGCAAAAGAAGGAACAGTAGAATGATGCATGTAAAAGTGAGAAAACTATAATATATATAAAGCAAGTAAGAAAATTATAGTCGGTCTAGACCGACTATACGATAATCTCACCATTCGCTTAGAGCCTCTATCTCTTAGGTACAACTAATAATATATAAAAAATAAGCATAAACTAAATTTAAGTGGCATTGTTATTAAATTTTTTGCTTTCGGATATGAAAAAGTTCATATCGGATGCTATATTTATGTGGATACCAGGTCGAAAAATGGCCGATCCTGACAATATTTGGTAAGGTATACAAACTAAATTTGAGAAGAATCTGGGAAATATTTTTGTTTTTGATAGATTTAAGTGGAGATCGGGAATCAGCTTCATGTGGGGGCCAGGACTAAGAATTTTCCTATAAAGTTTATTTTTGGGCTACTGATAAACGATGTAGTAGAGATAAACAAACCCAATTTGACCGCGATCTATATCCAAACTGGGATATTATGACAATTTAAGTCGATCTCATATGGGCCATTTGTATGCGGACTAGGTCTGAACATGAACCAGTTTTAACCAATATGGCCAATATAAGCTTAAATACTAAATTTCATCAAAACATATTCATATTTGCGACTTTCATTATGTCCTGGTCACATAGTGGTATAGGGTATAAAAATCCGAAGTTAAGTGAAGGAAATATTATGCAGAAAATAGAAGTCGCGAATGATTATGGATCTCCATTGGGCGTGATGAAAATCGCTTAGAGGATCACATGTAGATGTAGACAAAGATGAGGGGGAGGAAGGTATTGTAATGGTGCCCCCAGCAGTACTACGTGCTCAAATTTTATGCGTTATTTTGCCCAAAAATAACTACACATAGCTCAGTAATTTTTATTTATTTAGCCAATTCATCATTAATTACCTCGTATTTTTAAAAGCTTTCTTTTTGCAGTTTATTCTCGAATCACATATTAGAAATGTATTCGGAGAGCCAATGACTTTCATACAAATAACTGACACTCTAATATATACATATATGTATAAATATAAGAAAAATATATATGCTCATTAAAGTTTTGAAAGTGTCTATCTTATACTTTTAAAACTGAAAGTATATACCAACAGATTTGCACTTCCGGCTTTTAAATGCTGTTTGCTGTATACTTTTAGCCACCAGTTTTGTCAGAACACTTGCTATTTTTTTCTGGTATTATGACATAAACTATTTTGTGCTTGTTTTTATACACACGTTGTTGTTAATGTTTTCATCAATTTCCAAGAACTAAACAAAAATAAAGTTTGTGCTCTAAAAATTTTTTTATGTCCAGTATGGTTCAAATGTCCAGAGAATTACCAAATTTTAATACATATAAATATATACTTATTTATGCTTTATACAAATACATATACATACATATATAAATATATGTATATGCTCTCACTTTATCTTAGTAGAACACTAAACAGTTTTAGCCATTTTTAACAATAACCAAAAAATAAAAATTGAAATATAAGTGTAAATATAGACTTGTTCTTTATTTACTTTATGAATTTTAAGTCAGCAGGATATATGAGTTTTAGATTTAAACAAACTTTTCATTTACTTGGAAGTCATTTTTCTATAGAAAGCGATAACTATACTAAACTTTGCCATAGTTTTCAGTTTATAACTGCTAATAATGTCGTAATGACATTTATACAACTGCTAGCTAACTTTATTCTAATTTGTGTGTGTATATACTTTAATATACTTATGTATCTTACATTCCCAGCTAATGAAAGTCTTACAATACACTAATTATAATCCTTTGATGAATTTATGAGCTCAAAATAAATGTATTTCATCCAAATTTTACTAACAACGATCTGCCTGCCTTAACTTTTTCAATAAGTTAAAAACGAATTAGAAATAATAAAGAAATACGATTTATTTATTCGAATATAATAAAAAGGTAATATATATTAGTTTGTTTGTAGGATATAATCTCTGTAACTATTGATCTGATCGTCTTGAAATTTTTTTAAATATTTTAAGTGGGCGTGGCACCTCCCATACAAAGTAAGTTTTAAATATCATATATATTGAGTACTATCATAGGGAGAGCTATTCAAATTTGTGTGACGTCACTGATTATTAAAGTTAGTAGCTATGCCTGAAATGGGCGCGCTCGGATAAGTGGGCGTGGTACCTCCCATAAAAAGTAATTACTCAATATCATAAGTCTCGATTACTATGACAGAGACAGCTTTGCAAATTCGTCTTAGATCATCTACTATTAACGTAAGTAGTCAGAAAAAAATGGGGTGGGTCGGATAGAGGGGCATGGTACCGCCATACAAAATATTTAACAAATGTCATATATCTGGAGTACTGTAACAGTGGAGCCTTGGAGGGAGGGGGTAGCGAAGCACATCGGTTATATCTAGTATTATATATTTTTTTTATTATTTTCTGTTTTTTAATTTATTTTATTTAATATTTTTATTTTACTTAATGTATATTATTTTATATTATTCCTTTTTTATTTCAATATATTTTAGTGTATTTTATTTTCTATTTGAATTATATATAACTATATTTGAACTTGATTTATTCCTTTTTATTTTGGGTTAGTTACGTTTATTTTCTTTTATATATTTATTTTATTTTTTTATTTTATTTTAATTAATTTTATTTTATTTCAATGGCGCGTGGTAGAGAAGAAGAAAGCATATATTTCAAAAATTCATAACTACACTGTATTCTTAAACGGGCCGCTTTCTGGCATTTCAGCCTTCATCAGAGATTTGTTGAACATTGTGATAATTGTATGTTATAATCAGGGACAACAGAAATATGCACGAAAAACCTTAAAATATGCGAAAGCACGAAAAACATTAAAAAATGCCTTAAAAACTGATAAAAAAAAATGCACAATAAATTTAGTTTGTAGTAAATTTTATTCACCGACTAGATTTTATTGTTAATAAAAACTCATCACAGAGTGTCGTAAATTAAATTATATTATTTTTTATATTATATAAATTATATAACATTAATAAGATTCAGTCCATTGATTGATAATTGCAATATATTACTAAGTGTTGCTTTAAATTCTCAAATGTGAATTTTCTGCGATTATCTGCTAACAAGTTACCATACATTGAAAAACTGCGTTCTACGTCAGTAGATGTTGTTGGGCAGAACGAAAAAGAGTCAAGTTCTGCTGGCGAAAGTAATTTAGTGTACTCCTCCTTTGCAATGACACGATTAAACAAAACATTATAAATGTCGAACACAGTCTTGTAATCTGTGTTACGTTTTAAAATAGCTTCAAATTTTTTAGAAAATATTTTGTTTTCCATTAAATTCAATTTCTTGCGTATTTTCTCAGATATCTCAATGCTGGTCTTTAGCGATAGGCCTCTTTCTTGTAGTTTTAAAATGCTGCTTGTTATATTTAAAAAGTTACACTTTAAATACCCGAGCTCGTTGATCGTTTCTGTTAATTTAAATTGCTCTTTGGAAATACGTATTGCATCAGCCTCTTCGCTGTCAAACGATTCTACAACTTTCTTAACGTCCTCAAAATGCTCACAATAGTATTGTGATGCTTTCAGCCAACTACCCCAACGAGTAATGCATGGAACTGGTGGCAACGCAATGCCAGGTAGAGCTCTTTGAAATTCTTGACGACGCGATGGAGCCTTAATATAAACATAAAATTAATAATTCGTTCTGCAGTTAGTAAAATAAACACATACCTTTAAAAAAACGGCCTTTGTAGAAGATATTAATTTGTTAACGGCTGGAAATTGAGATCTTATAAATTCGGAAAGGCGGTGAATACCATGCGCAAAACACGTTAAGTGTATCATTTTAGGGAAAAGTGTCTTCAAGGCAGAAACTGCAGCAAGCATGTAAGCAGCCGCGCCTGTTACAATTAGCAACACGTTCTCATATGGGACTCCTGCAAGAAGTAAAAGTAGAGTTAAACAAGAATTTGATTTTTATTTGTTAAGTTACCATCCGGCCATAGGGAAGATAAAGAATCTATGACGAATGTAGCCATGGTATTGGCATTTGCAGAATCTACTTGCGCTACGTTAAAAAGGTAGCATCTTTCACGTTCGCTGGCATCTTCTGTATTATTTAATACACCGAAAACAAAATTGACTACACGCCTCTGCTCCATGTCGGTCGTTTCATCTATGGAAATCCAAATACGTCTATTGTTCGCTTAACTCTCATATCGGTAACTGCAGTTTGGTATATCTGTGGTACATATCGAAGGCGAAGATTTGACACGGATGGAACACTCTCATTTACATATTTATCAAAAAAAACTTTGACGCATGGGTGGTTTACTTTGTGGAGAGGTATATTGGCCGCAATGAACATTTTGCATAAGTCAATTGGAAATGCGTTGTTTTCTTGCTGGTGTTAAGTCAAGAGGATTTGCGAAAATAATGATTTTTTTTGCACAAATGCCTTATGTTTTGCCGTTTCTAGGTGCTGCTTCACGGAAAATATTTTCGATGCTGATATCGCACAATTGCATATTTTGCAGAACAAAACTGAGTTATCTGTACGAAATACTCCCGGAAATATTTTTGACACGCGAGACAAAAATTCTTTAAGGCATTCTTTTTCTTTTGGCATGACGACGCGTTTAACATTTTATTTACACTATAAATGAGCAAAAGATCGGCGTTGCCAGATGCGAAAATTTATGAAGATTATATTGCCATCATAAGGAAATAAACAGATGTTATCTACACTGCACAAAATGTATATGCAAAGTAAAAATAGTTGGAACCAAGATATGCTTTTATATGCTTGAAGCCACAAAACATGCCCGGAAGACTGTAATATGCATTTGCATATGCAAATATGCATTGCATACTTTTGTTGTCCCTGGTTATAATTGAATAGATTGTTTCTATATGAAATTTTTCTACTTAGGGCGGCCGTGAGGCCTGAATCATGAACCTTCACATACACTCGTAATTGCACTACGACCAGTGTTTTTAGAATCGTTTTTCATAACATACAGCATTTACTTCGTATTAATTTCAGACGATACAACTCTGTCCAAGCAAATTATTTTTGCATTTATATTTCTAATATCCACTATTCTCAGTTTCGTAAGAGTTGAAATATGTGATGTATGGTTTGTACAAACTACATATTGTACTTTTTACATATTATTGAGATCATGCTTTGAAGCGAAAATTTTATTTTATTTTATTTTATTATTTTATTATTTTATTATTTTATTATTTTATTATTTTAGTATTTTATTATATTATTTTATTTTATTTTTATCTTATTTTATTTATAGTTTTTTTTTTAATTTTTTTTTTATATAATTTCAATTTAGTTTAATTTTTTTTATGGAATTTTATTTTATTGTATTTTATTTGATTTGATTTGATTTTATTTTATTTTATTTTATTTTATTTTATTTTATTTTATTTTATATTATGATCGTATATTATTTTATATTATTTTATTATATTGTATTACTTTATTTTATTTTATTTTATTTTAATTATTTATTTTATTTTATTTCATTTTACTTCATTATACCCTATACCACTATGTGGTTTGGGTATAATGACTTTGTGCTGCTGTTTGTAACAACCAAAAATATTTGACCCACACCTATCTTTAATTATACCGATCGAATCAGAATCACTTTTTGAGTTGATTTAACAATGTCCGTCCGTCCGTCCGTCTGTGTGTCCATGTAAACCTTGTAATCAAACTGCAGGTCGCAAATATGAATATATTTCGATGAAATTTGGTATATGAGCTTCTATCGGCCATAGGATGAACGCTATTGAAATTGGTGAGAATCGGTCCATGGTCAGACCTAGCCCCCATATAAACTACCCTTATGAAATCGACATAAATTGCCATAGGATCCAAATTGTCATATAGATCTTACTCAAATTGGGTTTGTATGCATTCATTACATCCACTAATGAGTAGGCCAAAAATGTTCCCTTGGCCCCATATAGAGCTGATGCCCGAAATTCACTTAAATCTATTAAAAAACAAAAATATTGCACTGATTCTTCTCAAATTTTGTTTGTATATGTTTTTGCAAAATACAAGAGACGTTACCAACCATGGTCAGGATCGGTCCATTTTTGGACCTAGTCCCCATATAGATATAGCATCCGATATGAACTTTTTCAAAATTTTTTCAAATTTGGTTTTTGCTTATTTTCTATGTCCAGTTAGTTGGGCCTAAGAGATAGGGTTTCTAAACGCATGGTATAGGGTATCGTAAGTCGGTCTAGACCGACTATAATTTTCTACTTGTTTTAATTTATTTTATTTTATTCTAATTTATTTTAGTTTATTTTATTTTATTGATTTTATTTACATTTTATTTTATTTTATTTTTTTTTTATTTTATTTAATTTTATTTTATTTTATTTTGTTTTATTTTATTTTATTTTATTAATTATTTTATTTTATTTTATTTCATTATTTTATTATTTTATTTCATTTTATTTTATTTTATTTTATTTATTTATTTATAGCTTTTTTTAATTTTTTTTTTATATAATTTCAATTTAGTTTAATTTTTTTTATTGAATTTTATTTTATTGTATTTTGTTTTATTTGATTTGATTTTATTTTATTTTATTTAATTTTATTTCATTTTATTTTATTTTATTTTATTTTATTTTATTTTATTTTATCATATATTATTTTATTTTATTTTATTTATTTTATTTTACTCTATTTTATTTTATTTTATTTTAGCTTATTTTATTTAATTTTATTATATTTTATTTTATTTTATTTTATTTCATTTTATGTTATTTTATTTTATTTTAATTATTTATTTTATTTTATTTTATTTTATTTTATTTTATTTTATTTTATTTTATTTTATTTTACTATATTTTAATTTATTTATTTTATTTTATTTTAATTTACTTTATTTTATTTCATTTTAATTTATTTTATTTTATTGTATTTTATTTTATTTTATTTTATTTTATTTTATTTTATTTTATTTTATCGTATATTATTTTATTTTATTTCATTTTATTTTATTTTATTTTATTTTATTTTATTTTATTTTATTTTATTTTATTTTATTTTATTTTATTTTATTTTATTTTATTTTATTTTATTTTATGTTATTTTATTTTAATTATTTATTTTATTTTATTTTATTTTATTTTATTTTATTTTATTTTACTATATTTTAATTTATTTATTTTATTTTATTTTATTTTAATTTACTTTATTTTATTTCATTTTAATTTATTTTATTTTATTGTATTTTATTTTATTTTATTTTATTTTATTTTATTTTATTTTATTTTATTTTATTTCATTTTATTTTATTTCTTTTTATATTTTTTTATCTTACTTAATTAATTTTTTTTATATTTTAATTATTTATTTTATGTTTATTTTTTTTATTTTTATTTTTATTTATTTTATTTTATTTTGTTTTATTTTATTTTATTTTATTTTATTTTATTTTATTTTATTTTATTTTATTTTATTTTATTTTATTTTATTTTATTTTATTTTATTTTATTTTATTTTATTTTATTTTATTTTATTTTATTTTATTTTATTTTATTTCAATTCAACACAATGTGAGTTGGTTTAACAATTTTGATAAAGAGTTTAGGATTTTTATCCTTTTCTACTTAAACATTATAACGATATTTTATAATAGATTTGGCGAATAATATTAAAAAGTAAGTCAAAAATTTTATTTTATTTTATTTTATTTTATTTTATTTTATTTTATTTTATTTTATTTAATTTATTTTTTTTTTTTTTATTTTATTTATTTTATTTTATTTAATTTTATTTTATTCATTTTATATTTTATTTTACGTTATTTTATTTTATTTAATTTTATTTTATTTTATTTTATTTTATTTTATTTTATTTTATTTTATTTTATTTTATTTTATTTTATTTTATTTTATTTTATTTTATTTAATTTTATTTAATTTTATTTAATTTTATTTTATTTTATTTTATTTTATTTTATTTTATTTTATTTTATTTAATTCTACTTTATTTTATTTTACTCTATTTTATTTTATGTTAATTTATTTTATTTTATTTTATTTTATTTTATTTTAATTTATTATATTTTATTTTAATTAATTTATTTTATTTTATTTAATTTTGTTTTATTTTATGTTATTTTATATTAAATTATTTTATTTTATTTAATTTTATTTTATTTTATTTTATTTTACTTTATGTTATTTTATTTTATTTTATTTTATTTAATTTTATTTTATTTTATTTTATTTTAATTTATTTTATTTTATTTTATTTTATTTTATTTTATTTTATTTTGTTTTAATTTATTTATCTTATTTTATTTTATTTCATTTTATTTTAATTTATTCTATTTTATTTTATTTTATTTTATTTTATTTTATTTTATTTTATTTTATTTTATTTTATTTTAAATTTATTATATTTTATTTCACTTTAAATAATCTAGCAGTCAAATATTCACTGGGTTCAGTGTTTGAGAGTTTGCATTGTATTAAATGTTTGTCCAATTTTGGAAGGAACAATCATAAAGTTAAAACTTGCATAATCAGCTGTAAATTGAAGGTAATGTGTGCAACCAAGTAAAGGACTAAAACTTCAATAAAGGGTATTAAAAATAGCTTATATAAGTTACATAATAAACTTATGTGTTATCGTGATCTAGATTTGGTGAAACACCAAAACGAATGGAAGATGTTAATAATGGTTTAGAAAATATACAATATGCAAGTATCTAATTTTGGCATTTAATTCTATAATTAATTTAATTAATTTTCAATAGCAGTTAAATTTTGAAAAATTGTTCTCAAACCATAATTTCTTCACTTTGATAAACTTCACGTCATTTTTATTTTTATTTATTCATCTTTATTATAACATTTAACAATATGTCGTCATCTGAATATATTGTATCATTTTATAATAAAATCAATCTCAGCTACAGCTGAAAAATTTCACAATATTTGCTGCTAGATGTTTTATTTATTGTTATGTGACCCAAACTTTACAGTTTTTAACTCTTTTCATAAATACAATATAAATAATAAAATATTCCAACAACACCTAAAACAAAACGAACTACTGCTCGAATAACAAAAGTACCAAACCATACATAAAGTTTACATTTGAGTGCATCCAAACTACAATGGCTAACAACATCAAAACATGCAAATACAACTAAAGCGAAAACATCCGCAATAACATACATAGATACACTCACATTGTGTTGAGGTGGTATTTATATATATATTTTTTTTACGGTTTCTTTACAATTCCTTTCAGGCTTAACTTTGAACTTGTTTAAGGTGTTTTTGTTAAAAGATTAAAAAAAAATAAATAATTTAATAAAACCAAATCCAAATTGCCGTATTACAGAAGAGTTTACGATTAATTTATTTTGACACTATCGAATAAAATTTACCTAAGTATATAGTCTCAAAATTGTGTCCTTAAATTAATATTCTTCATATCTTCTGTTCGAACTAGGTTTAATATCAAGATCACTTAATAAACAAAATGTCCTCCACCGATAAGTACCACCTCCATATTATTCATATCATACCTTAGAATATTAAAATAAAACTGCAAAGTCGACAAAAATATATATTTATTTTATAAAACAAAATTTTTTCACACTATCTAAAAAAAAATTTCCAACTATGATATTTTTATGAAATAAAGAAAAAACAACCGAAGCAAACAAACATGTAAGAGAAAAATAGTTGTTTACAACTATTTTGCTAAGGCGCCAAATAAATAATATGAAAAAAACATAAAAAACAACGAAGTCATGAATTCAAAGGTAGAAAAGTATTACAAAATAACTGAATAGAAGAAGGCAACAGCTGTTACACCTTTCTTTGCAAATTCGTTTGAATTCTTTAAGCAAATTTTAGGCAAAATATTAGAAAAATAGTTAAGAATATTGTAATTTAAAAAACTGATTTTTTTAAATTAATATTTTTTTTAATTTATAGATAATCATAACTTCTCTCTAATTTTTAATACATAAATATTTTAAATTTTGATTGTATGCTTTAGTCAACACTTGAAACACAAATTGTTTTTAAGAGAATTTATTTTTATAAGAAATGTTACTTTTTAAGAAAAATATGCTATTTTAGGAAGAAGTACTTTTTTAGTAAAATTTACTTTTTTTAAGTTAAGGAACTCTTTTAAAAAAGAGACGTTTTAAGAAAATGTGTTTGCAAATAAAACGTACTTTTCTAAAACAGGTAATTTTTTTAAAAAGTTACTTTATTATGAAAAGGTACTTTCTTAAGGTAACTGATTTTGTAAGGAAAATTACTTTTTAACACAAAGCATTAAAAAAAATATATATATTTTTTAGAAAGGTGTTTTTAAGGGAAAAGTGCTTAAAAAAACCTTTTTACGAAATGGCGCATTCAAAGGGATTTTTTAAGGAAAATTTACTTTTCAATGTAAAGTAATTATAAATAATTTTTTAAGAAAATGTGTTTTTAAAGAAAAAGTAATTTTAATTTTATAGTTGTATTTATTTGACCTTTCAAATTGTTAATAAAACTTCATATGGTTGAGCTCGAGGTCAACTATATGAAGTTTTATTTAAAAAGTCCTTTCTTCAGAAAAAGTACTTTTCTAAGAAAACGAGTTTTTTTTACTTAAGTATAGTTTTCAACGTAATTTTTTAGGAAAAGGTACTTTTTAAGGAAAGCTACTTTTTAAAGAAAACGTTTTTTTTTTAAAGTCTTTTTAAGAAAAGATAGTTCTTTAGGAACGTGTACATTTTCAAGAATAGTACTTATTAAGAAAATGTGTTTTTTTTAAAGGAAATGTATATTTTAATGAAGGGGATTTCTTTGGAAGATTACTCTTCGAGTTAATGTCCTATTTTAAAAAAGATATTGTTTTTAATAAATGTGTTTTTAAAGAAGAATTTTTTCTAAGATGAGGTAATTTTTAAGAAAAAGTACTTTTTTAAGAAAAGTTATTTTTTTAGGAAATGTAATTTTTATGAAAAGATAGTTTTTTAAGAAAATATAATTGTTTTGATAATTCAATTCGGCTTGAGGACCTCAAGCCGAATTGAATTATCAAAACATAAAATAAAAGGTCAACTAAAAAAAAAATTAATTAGAAAATGTAATTTTTAAGAAAAGGTACCTTTTAAGAAATGGTAATATTTAAGAAAGGGTAATTTTTTAAGAAAAGGTACTTATTTTAGAAAAGATACTTTTTTAACAAAATGCACTTTATTAAGAAAAGGTAGTTTTTGAGAAATGATGCTTATTTAAGAAAGGTTATTTTTTAAGAAAATGTGAATTGGAATAATTTCAATTTTATTTGTGTCAATTTAGCATCCATATGGCTTTTCCAGCTAAGTCGGCGATCAAGATGTAGTCCGAGATATTTAACAGAAGAATGTTAAGGTATAGGCTGATTGCTAATTCGAATTTGACGGCAAGTATCCCTTCTTAGGGTAAGAGTTACGTTGATACAGATTTCTTCATTTACTTTAATCTTCCACATATCTAGCCAATCTTCCAGCTGTTCAATATGGCTCTGAAAAAGAAGAGATGCTGTTGGGGGGTTTTCGTATACGCTTAAAATTGAAATTTCATCGGCAGAATTCGACGTTAGTATGTTTTTATTTGTTGGATATTGCAAGTTTGTTTACCAAAACTCTCTCGAATAATTTTGACAAGTTGGACAGTAAACTTATTGGTCTATACGAATCGACCTTTGTGTGATCTTTACCTGGTTTAGGTATCATTGTAACGAGTGAAACTTTCCATTCTGGGGGAAAATGTTTAAGGCGTATTATAGCATTTAAAATAAACAGAATTTCTCTTAATGCTATTCGGGGTAACTCCAAAAGCATTTTATTACTGATCCCATCGATCCCCGATGCTTTTTTGGGGTTTAAATCAACAACAGCCTTTTCGAACTCTCGAATCTCAAAACGAAGGGAGACTGCTCTATGCTGAAAAGTAACAGGTGGCAACTCATCAATAGAACTAGGGGGTTATATTTGGAGTAAAAACTTTCTTTGGATGTTCCACAAACAGATCTCCCTTCTCTTTGTCATTCCTAACCCATCCTCCACTTTCTTTTCTTAGAGGACCCTTACATACAACAGGTCTTTTAAGATTTTTTGTAGCATGCCCCAAAAAGGGTAATCAGTTTTTTCTGTTGGATCCAGTTTTTCAAGATAACTATTCAATTTAGCGTTTCTTTGTGTTTCAAGTAGTTTCCGTAGGTTTTTCGTGCATTCTTTCGATTGTTGCTTAAGTTGAGGAGATCTGTGCAGTTGCCACTCTCTTCGAATTCTCCATTTTTCACCTAATAGCCTTTCAACATCTACAGAAGTAGTTCTATATGGCCTTGTGTTACGAGGGGGTTTAGTAGCAAGTTGAGCAGCTAGTTTGAGATTTTGTTCGAAGCTAACATTCGGGAAGTCAATATCATCTGATGTTCTGAGCGGAAAGCTTTCTGTGCAATGGGTACTAAGAAACCTTTGGTATTTTAGCTAATCAATATTACTTAAAAGCAATAAATCACCAGATGGGGATACAATTTTTTGGGGGTTCGAAATAGTAACAATAACGAGTAGGTGGTCAGATGAGAGTTTCAATGAAAATTCTACATGCACAAGTTCTTTTGCGATGCTCTTCGTTAATCCGAAATCAATAAAATCGGGTATTTTTTGCTCATCTGTTGGCCAGTACGTTGGTTCCCAGCTAGAGACCACATCCATAGCCATTTTAGAAATTGTGTTGAACAAACAGGGAAATAAGCCGTGACCCCCAGAATGTATGCTTGGCATTAAAATCGACAGAAACTATAAAACGAGGGCCTAGTGATTTTAAAAAACTTGTATATTGATTTTCTGATATAGAAAACCTTGGGGGAGAATATATTGATGAAATCACTAGGCTGTTTCCCAGTTCTTCAAAGCAAATAGTATTAGCTCGAAGGTAGTTTTCACAATGATCACATATCAAATAATGTTTTAATCTGGATTTAATTAACATAGCAGAGCCACCACATACTATACATCTTGGATCCTTAGTATCATACAAGGTGTATCCGCGTAGTGAAAAGAGACTCATACGAGTCAAGTGAGTTTCAGAGACAAGCAAAATATCAATCTGATTGTCTCTAAGAAAACGATCAAATTCGTCTTTATACTGGCTTAAGCCGTTTGCGTTCCAGAAACATATTTTCAAACAGTTCATGGTTTGGTTAGCATAGCTTGCAATATCATGGATTGCATTGTCATCATCTCTTGCATCATGTTGTCCATAGCGTTCGTGAATGTATTTATCGTTTGAACATGAGTATCGAGGGTCGACTCAAGTTTACTTTGCATCGCACTCTAAATTTGTAACAGTGGGATGTGAACGTACAACATTAGCATATGATTGAGTATTTTGCGGATGGTGTGTATTAATTGGATAGTTTCTAGGAGCAGCTGTGTTAATATTTGATGATTGCGGATGAATTGTTGTCGATATGGGTGAAGCATGTTTCTTTGTTTTCATATTTTTATATATTGCAGAGTAAACTGGACAGCCCCTGTAATTTGCGGAGTGGTTTTTACACTTTTTTTACCTTATCATCTGTTTTTGGTTTGTCCCACTGACTCGTAATATGTATGCAACTCACCACAAGCAACACACACCGGTTGTAGCTTGCAGTCTGCCCTAGTATGCCTGAACTCCTGGCAGTTTAAACACTGAACCGGCCCCGCTCTTGTATGGGGCTGTTCCACAGTAATTTTTCTATGCAGGATATATCTCAAATTGATGACTGGGTGCACTTCATTTCTTTTTAATATTATATCCCCGGGTTCTAGCTGCGGAAAAGAGTTTGTGGGATGTCTACAAAGATAATAATCTATTTCTGTATTTGTTAGGTTTTTATACCCTATACCACTATGTGGTTTGGGTATAATGACTTTGTGCTGCTGTTTGTAACAACCAAAAATATTTGACCTAGACCCATCTTTAATTATACCGATCGAATCAGAATCACTTTCTGAGTTGATTTAACAATGTCCGTCCGTCCGTCCGTCCGTCCGTCTGTGTGTCCATGTAAAGCTTGTAATCAAACTGCAGGTCGCAAATATGAATATCTTGTGATGAAATTTGGTATGTAAGCTTCTATCGGCCATGGGATGAACCCTATTGAAATTGGTGAGAATCGGTCCATGTTCAGACCTAGCCCCCATACAAATTACCCATATGAAATCGACATAAATTGCCATAAGATCCAAATTGTCATATAGATCTTACTCAAATTGGGTTTGTATTCGTTCATTACATCCACTAATGAGTAGTCCAAAAATGATCCCTTTGACCCCATATAGAGCTGCTTCGCGATCTTCACTTAAATCTATTAAAAAACAAAAATATTGCACTGATTCTTCTCAAATTTTGTTTGTACATATTTTTGCAAAATACAAGAGACTTTACCAAACATGATCAGGATCGGTCCATTTTTGGACCTAGTCCCTTTATAGATATAGCATCCGATATGAACTTTTTCATATCTGCAGCCAAAAAAATTAATAAAAATCCCACTCAAATTTGGTTTATGCTTATTTTCTATATCGAAGTAGTTGGACCGAAAGATAGGGTCTCTAAACCATGGTATAGGGTATCATATAGTCGGTCTAGACCGACTATAATTTTCTTACTTGTTATTATTTGGAATCGACCAATTGTCCTCCAATTCAGAACAGATGTTATTTTTAAATTTCTTCCAATTAACTTTGATATAATTATATTTTAATATGGGTGTTTCTTTGAAAAGAGTAAGATCTAATCAAGGGTTTCTAGACAGTTTAAAGTATTTTTAAGTTTATGAATAGCTAATTGCGATTCTGTTATACATAAATCTAGATATTACCCACATTGTGGGTATGATGGAAAGTTAGAAGCGAGCAAAATATTTCTAAACGTAATATCATAACATGAAATCCATTCCTTTAATGTATTACTTTGGGGGTTACAAGTATAGTTACACCAATCACAATGTTTACAATTCCAGTCCCCGCTAAAATACAGAAGTGATTTAGATATTCTAATTTTACAGATTGAAGAATTAATAATAATTCGGTTTTGAGATTATTACAATTTTTTCGAGAGGGAAAATATGATAATACTACAAATAATAACTTATTTGATGTTAAAGGTGCTTTTACAACACATGCTTTAAAAAACTTTAATTTACTAATAATAATGTTAGTAAAGCTATTATACGTGTTACAATTTATTATCAAAATGGCAGTTCCACAGCCTCTTTTTACATATTAAACAATAGTTTTCAAAATGTGGTTATGTTTAGTGCTAAGTGAGGATGGTATTAAATTATTTTATAAATATTTAACTGGCGATTTAAGCGCTTCTGCTTTCATTCTAACTTACCGCCTTTTAGTACTTTTTGTTTCGAAAAAGTTGACATTGCTGTTTACATGGTGCCTTTTTAATAAAAGCTACTTTTTAACACTTTTCTTAAAAAGTGTTTTCTTAAGAAGCGTTAAAATGCTAAGAAAATTTATAATATTTTGTATTCATTCCTATTTGGAATGATAAATTTTATGATAAAATAATAACTCGCTTGGCAATAAAATCTATAAACACATTAAAACTGTTTTCTGTGCGTTAAACAAAACCTCCACAATATATTTTTATATTCTGTTTTCAATAGCTAAGCACATTATTTGTTCTGAAAATCTTCAACACAACATTAATACACACTGTTTTATATTCGTGAACGTTATGTATAACATGAGGTTAATTTATACCAAACAAAAGACTAATATAATAGAAAACTTTGCAAATCTTCACAAATACTTTTTTCATATTTAGATAAACTCTTCCTTTGAAATACACATATAGAGAGATTTATTTAAACAAGAGATTTATAAGCGAAACATATTTTGAGAAGTTTCTCTTAAAGCTTATCTGAAACACAAGCACCAAATAAATACAAAAAAAATAATTTATAATGTGTATAGCCGCACTGTGGCTGAATTTTGATTTCATTGGCCTAAAGTCAAATTTTTTCTGTCACCGATTTTTGAAATTTTAACGCCATTTTGTAGCTAATGTATTCACATTAATGCAGCCAAAAAAATGGGTTAAACTATTGCCAATTGTGGGCGTGGCATGCTATCAAAATCAGCAGTTTTTTATTTCAGAAAAGTTGATTTTTTTGGTTTTTTTTATCAAAAATAAATGTTTAGTACTCGCAAGCTATCGGCTTCTTTACACGGTTGGTAAGATTCCAGTCATTTGTTGCTGTAAGTGGTCACGACCCTACCGATTAATATTAGGGGTGTTCTGAAATATTTACTAAACTACTATATTTATGTCAAATTTCAATTTTAGTGGAAAAGAACCGCTAGGGAACAAAAGGAAACAAGAAACGTATAACACCAGAGAAAGGTGAAAGCATCCTCTTTAACCGTATGTATACTTTTGTGTCCATGACAATCCGCGAGTATAATACTTTTTACTTTTAATGAAATCTGCTTACAAAATACACCACCTTTTTAATATATTGGTAAGCAGGAATGTCAACACACAGAGGCTGCAATTCATTTGTAACCTGGGTTTTTGATGTGTAAACATCTATTTCACAATACAATCACAAAAACAGCGTAACATGTAACGCATAAGTGAAAATCGGTGTAATTTATGATTGTATTGGTGCAAAAATAATGATATAGAATAACCTGTTTTAAAATGAAAAATAAAAAATGGAGAATAAAAAATAAAAAATGAAAGATAAAAAATGAATAATATAGGATATAGAAAATAGGCATAAACCAAATTTGAGTGGCATTGTTATTAATTTTTTTGGCCGCAGATTTGAAAAAGTTCATATATTTATATGGGGAATAGGTCGAAAAATGGACCGACCTTGACCATATTTGGTAAAGTCACTTATATTTTGAAAAAATATATACATACCAAATTTGAGAAAAATCTGTGTAATATTTTTGTTTTTTGATAGATTTAAGTGAAAATCGGAAGCAGCTCTATATGGGGCCTATGAGTAAGAATTATCCTATAGGGATTATTTTTGGACTACTGATTAATATACATACAAACCCAATTTGACTTAGATCTATATGATAATTTGGATCTTATGGCAATTTATGTCGATTTCATAGGGGTCATTTGTATAGGGACTAGGTCTGAACATAGACCGAATTTCACCAGTTTCAATGTATGGCCGGTAAAAGCTTATGTACCACATTTCATCAAAACATATTCATATTTGCGACGTGTAGTTTGATTACAAGGTTTAAATGAACACACAGACGGACGGACGGACAACCGACTCAGAAAGTGATTCTGAGTCGATCGGTATAATAAAAGGTGGGTCTAGGTCAAATATTTTTGGTAGTTGCAAACAGCAGCAAAAAGTCATTATACTCAAACCACATGGTGTTATAGGGTATAAAAACCGAAAAATTAAAAATTAAAAATTAAAAATGAAAAACGAAAAGCGAAAAATCAAAAATCAAAAATAAAAAATGAAAAATAAAAATGAAATAAAAAAAAAGAAAATTGAAAATTAAAAATGAAAAATAAAAAATGCAAAAAGAAAAATAAAAAATTAAAAATGAAAAAAAAAAAAAAATTAAAAACGAAAAATGAAGAATGAAAAAATTAAAAAAAATAATTAAAAACTAAAAATAAAAAACGAAAAATTAAAAACTAACCGGTTGAAATAGGAAATATAATAATAAATATTTTTATATTAGAGACCCCCTGCAGTTGATTGCTATAAGTAATACATAGACGACGCACAGAGTCGTGAGGGCGGCCAAAAATTAAAAATATCAATGTACTAGTGTTTAAAAAAGGTTGGTGTCGTTGTACAAACAACACTTCATTTATGCTAAATCAAAAAGAATTTTTAAAAAATGTTATATTTCCAAAAAGTTATGAGTATTCAAAGTTAATAGTTGTAGTAAAGAAGGTAAGCTAAAATAAAAACTGTCGGTAAAACAGTATAAAGGACTGAACAAACTTGTTAGAAAACAATGAAATGGCAACTCGTTTTTTTGGCACGTTTGGTATGACATGTGTGGTTTACCGTTTTACCGAATGTTAACAAAAAGCGAAAATCGAAGTTGTTAAAAATATTCAAGTTCAGTGGAGTTTAAAAAAAAATAGCAAAAAATACTTTTCTAATATTTTAATATAATATTCGGGCAAGTGTGTAGAGTTTAAAAAAGTAAGTTTCTCGTCCCCCTTTTTCCCCCTTTCATTTATTCTTTAAATATTCAGTGTCGAAACAGGTGAAAATTCGACAATTTTTTAATATTTGGCTTAGGCATCGTATTCCAAGTGCTGCCCAGGGAGAAGTAATTGCGTATTTAGAAGAAGAGTTAAAGTTAAAACTAAATGAGAAGATAATTAAAGAAATTCAATTTATATTATTAAAAATAAAAACTAATTGGCAAAGGTGTCACTGCATGAGAGAGAGGTTGAAGAAAAGTTCGGATCGTGGCTAAATTCACCTTTTGTTATAAGTGATGCGTGTTTATCTTTTGTTAGTACATTATATGGAACATAATTTCTATGTTTCTAAATGATTGTGTTATTTTAGGAACCTAGCACCAGCCGTAGAGGAAGACCTTCTACAGACTTTGACGATTGCTCGGATCGCACCAAAAGGCGAAAAGTGAATAAACTTGTTTCAAATACAAATCCAAACTTACTGCAATAGGCTGTTAAGAGAATTTCCGACCCAGCAACTCAAACATGTATACCGGTAGATAAAGCTTTGGCACTTTTTATACCCTATACCACTATGTGGTTTGGGTATAATGACTTTGTGCTGCTGTTTGTAACAACCAAAAATATTTGACCTAGACCCATCTTTAATTTTACCGATCGAATCAGAATCACTTTTTGAATCGATTTAACAATGTCCGTCCGTCCGTCCGTCCGTCTGTGTGTCCATGTAAACCTTGTAATCAAACTGCAGGTCGCAAATATGAATATATTTTGATGAAATTTGGTATATAAGCTTTCATCGGCCATGGGATGAACGCTGTTGAAATCGATGAGAATCGGTCCATGTTCAGACCTAGCCCCCATACAAATGACCCCTATAAAATCGACATAAATTGTCATAAGATCCAATTTGTCGTGTAGATATTAGTCAAATTGGGTTTGTATGTATTTATTACATCCACTAATGAATAGTCCAAAAAAGGTCCCTATGGGACAACTCTTGGTCATAGGCCCCATATAGAGCTGCTTCCCGATCTTCACTTAAATCTATCAAAAAACAAAAATATTGCACTGATTCATCTCAAATTTTGCTTGTATATATTTTCGCAAAATACAAGAGACTTTACCAACCATGGTCAGGATCGGTTCATTTTTGGACCTAGTCCCCATATAGACATAGCACCCGATATGTACTTTTTCATATCTGCAGCCAAAAAAATTTATAAAAATGCCACTCAAATTTGGTTTATGCTTATTTTCTATATCCAATTAGTTGGGGCTAAGAGATAGGGTCTCTAAACGCATGGTATAGGGTATCGTATAGTCGGTCTAGATCGACTATAATTTTCTTACTTGTTTTAGATATGGATTTATCTTTCAGGCAGTACCAACTTATGAGAACAGTAGTCAATGCCGCTCACAAACTTTGCTTTTCGTCATACTACGCCTTGCAAAATGCGAAGAAAAAATATATTCCAGACTCAGTTTTAGTTTCAGAAACGTCTGTAGAAATTCCATTGCAAAACTTTTTGAATATGACTGCGAAAAGTTATTTAGATTTATATAACATCAAATCAAAAGATGACCTTATATGCGATATTAAATGGGGGTTTGACGGTAGTTCAGGGCATAGCAATTACAAACAGAAAATTAATGACCCGGATTTCAACGATGAGTTTCTTTTTATTGTCTCATTTGTGCCGTTAAGATTTTTGAACTGGGTTAGTGAAGCAGTAGTATGGAATAATATTAAACATTCTTCCACTAAACATTGTCGACCAATTCGGTTTTATTTACAAAAAGAAAATGCATTCTTGATCAAATCTGTAAAAGACAGTATTCAAACAGAAATAGATAGATTGGAAACATACACATATGTATCAGGTAACAATAGCTTTAATGTTCATTTCAATATGCATCTAACGATGATGGATGGAGCTGTCTTGAATGTTTGAACAGAAAACAAGAGCAGTTCGTCATGCTTTGCTTGCGGGGCAAAACCGTCTGAAATGAGATCAGTTGATGCCTTAAAACGAAACGTATAAAGCGAGGAGTTTTATAAATACGGATTATCAACCTTACATCCTTGGATTAAGTTTTTTGAATGTGTCCTTCACATATCATATAGACTACCACTTCGAATTTGGAAAGTTTGTAAACCAGACGATTAAAACATTGTTAGTGAAAGAAAATATAAAATTCAAGCTCAATTCAAAGAGGAGATGGGACTATTGGTGGATAAATTTAAGACTGGTTATGGAACATCGAATGATGGTAACACAGCAAGACGATTTTTTAACAATATTGAAATGTCTTCCAAAATAACCGAAGTAGATCCCACCCTTATTCGAAATTTTTCATATATTTTGAAAACACTTTCTAGTGGTGACGAAATCAATGTCAATAATTTTGATCAGCTTCTAAGAGATACATGGTATCCGTACATTGAAAATTACGCTTGGTATTACATGCCAGCCACAGTTCATAAAATTCTTGTTCATGGTGTAGAATTCATAAAACATTCAAAAATACCTGTTGGAATGCTGTTGGAGGAAGCTATAGAAGCAACTCATAAAGTTTTTAGAAAGACCCGATTAAATCATAATCAAAAAATAGTCGCGAGTCAACCAATAAGGATTTAATTGAAAGAATGATTTTGCAGTCTGAACTAAATATTACTATTCATAGAAAATCAAATAATAAGAAGGTTAAGAATTATAATGAAATAAAACAATTTCTTATCCAAAGTGAATCCAATACAGAGGAATATACTGAAACTGTAATAGCAGAAAATTTTTTAAGTCAGTACGAATCGAGTGATACGGATTATGACAGCTTTAGTGAATAAGGAAAAATATTTAGTTTTATTTATTTAATCATTTCCTTAATATTTTGTTAATGAATAATAATGAATTTGAAACATATCTGTTTCCTCTCTCTTATTTAAAATAATGATAGTAATTGGAAAATGAAAAAAAATATATTTAAAACATATATATAAAATGATTTTCTTATTTGGTATCAAGGACATATGGAATGTAAACGTGTTTTGTAAGATAATTAAATGAAATTAAATATACTAATCAAAAATATATCAAGGACAAATCAAGCCAACTTTGGTTCAATTCCAACAACAATTTTGGAAAATATAAGGTTTTTGATTTCAGGATATGTGGGAGGTGGGCGTGTCCCTTGAGATAATTTCATATAACTCACCACAGTTATCAGTAATATATCAGAGACAAATCGTGTGAAATTTGTGTCAATTTCAACAACAATTTGGGAAATATAAGTTTTTTTCATTTCAGGATATATGGGAGGTGGGCGAGTCCTTGGGTCGAGTTTCGCAAAACTTCGTATTTTTCCTTTCTTACTTATAATAGTAATGTGTACCAATTTTCGTTCTTCTACGATAATTCCTTCTATTTTTGGCCGCCGTTTATATGAAAACACGACACTGTGCGACGCTTTCTGTTTGATTTTAAAAAAGTGCCACTAGATGTTTACACATCTTCCCTATGACCTGACATGACTTTTTTTATTATCATACCTTTTTGTATTACCCAACGATGCACTAATGCAGGTAGTAACGACAACACACACAGTTAATTAATTTGTAAAGTCGGTATTTTATATATCATTTTAGGTAGTAATGCACTAATGCTATTTTCTTACCTTTTTATTTTACCTAGAAACATATTATGACGGCTTATGAGAAGGCTCATAAGAAAGCGACGTTTGAATACAAACTCAATTGCTCTATTATATTTCAGCAATAACAGTCGAAAATAAAAAATATTCAGAAAAATATGGAGAGCTTCATTTATAAAGAACTGGACGAAGAGTATTTTAGGTACAAAAACCAGGAAGATGTTCTTAGTTACGTTATAATAAAATATAACTCAAATTCGTGTAACATTGAAATACAAGAGCAATTATCTAATTTCGTCAAAGCACTAAAAAAAACGCTACGAAAAAAATTAGCTACAATAAACAAAACTTTTATATAAAAAGCGCAAACTGGTTAGAAGGCCAACTTAATGTCGCTTCAGAAACAACAAAGCAAGATAAGGCTGGAAGTCCCCGCAAATCATTGGACAGCTGCAGCGATAGATCTAAGAGGCAGAAACTTAAAGATATTAACGATGAATATAAAAGAATCTTTCCTACATCAACTATGATCACAGAAACAATTGGAAAAAGTGGATATAATTGAAAAAGGTGTTAAAGCTAGTCCAGCGAGAACAAAACCGATTCTAAAAAGTATACCAACTCCGAGCGATGCACAACAGTTCACAAAGGAGCAGGCATTAGCCGCATTTCTGGATTTGAAATTAACAAAACATCAATGAGTTCAGCTAAGATTGCGCGCGGTTGAAAAAGGGTCAAATATGTATCCAGAAAATGATCACATAACCGCTGCTAAAATGGACCGTTTACCATCAAAGGACACTATCACCATCACGCCAATTTCAGCATAGGTACAACTACAGTCTCTACTTGATTACACAGCCGAACGCTTGCTACAATCTATGAAAGGAAATGAGTTAACGAAATATAGAAACACAAAGTTAATACTTTTTTGTAAATGGGGATGTGATGGTTCTTCGAGACAAAAACAATACAAACAAGTAGTATGTGAAAATATTTCGGGCTCAAATATGTTCATGGTATGTTCATTTGGGCCATTGCGATTGAAAAAGATTTTGGAAGATTCAGAGCCTGCGACTAGTACAACGTAAACAAAAAATATTTGGAAAATTGAGACTCCATCTTCTACGAAATACTGCAGCCAATCAAATTTGGATTTGATGCCATTAACAAAGAAGTTACTATTATGAAGGCCCAAATTGCAACACTGAAGCAATTAAAATAACAGTTAGATGGGCAGCAAATTGAAGTAAGCTACCAACTAATGCTGGCAATGATAGATGGAAAAGTAGGCCAGGCTTTGACTAACACGCATACAGTCAATTGAATCAAGTCCCGACAAAATCATTAGATAACACTGATGCATACGAATTTGGATTATCACCACTACATGCAAGAATATGACTTATGGAACAAGTACTGAAAATAGGTTATAATTTGGATTTCGTTTCTTCAGGATCAATAAGAAACAACGAAACCAACAAGGAGTTAAGAAGTTCAAAAAAGAAACATGTTCAAAATGAATATCGCAAGTTTGGGCCAGGCAATACAAATGATGGCAATACCGCAAGAAGATTCTATTCAAATCCAGAAACAGCATTTGAAATAACAGGAGTGGATTTAAACCTTATTTTTACATTTTAAATAATCCTAGAAGTACTTGCGTGCAATGAAGAAATTGACTCCAAAAAATTTGGAGATTATGCTAAGTAAACTGCAAAAGTATATACAACCAAGTATCCATGTAGAAATATGTCTGCAGCAGTTCACAAAATTCTTTATCATTTGGTGCCACTTGGAGATGTATCAGAGGAGGCTCAGTAAGAAAGAAATACGGATTACAGATTTTACAGATTTTACAGAAAGCACAACACTAGAAAAATTTCGCGACATTCCACAAATGATATTAATATATTATATATAAATGATATTTAATATATTATTGGCAACCTCAGATCCGTTCATCTCCAGTATTCTAAATCAATGGAAAGTGGAACATCGGGATTTAGATGAAGAAGTCAAAAAAACTACTAAAGAACAGTAATAATACAGAACAAAATATGGAATATTTTCAATCAACATTTGAACCAAATAGTCTATAATATTAATAGGCTCGCCGATTTCTTGTGACCGATGTTTTGTTCTACCATTTTATCCCAATTTTGACCAAACGTATATTGTTTGAAAGGTATTTCTTTTTAGCCGTTTTGCAGACTTACAGATTTTTAAATTCTTTTCCTTTATTTTGAGTAAATTGCATTTAAAGTTGATACTAACGCATACGTACAATTATAAAATACTATGTGTGTGTTTATAAAATTTGTTAATGTGTTTGTAGTAAAAATGAGTTTGTTTTTTTGTGTTGATTTGCGAATTGGCTATAATTGATTAGCATCCCTTTAGGGTCCTTATTTAATGAAAAAATAAAAAATCCTAGAGTTTCACGCGGATTTCGAGGGCTGGAATCTGCATGAATAATAAGTATAAGTATGAAAACATAGTCTTAGTAAAAAATAATAATAACACTGTACATCCCAAAAAAAAAAAATAAAAAGGTCCGGCCTATAAATTTTGATAGAAGAGACAAAACAAAAGCCACGTGTATCGGCGTTTTGAAAATCTACATCTGAATTTCATTTAAGGGTGGGGTTCCCAGCTCTGGCACATTTTTAAAAGAGCAAAAACAGCATTGAAACAGGGATTTAAGGGGTTAAAATGTTCCGCAAAAATAATCGCCGTGAAATTTTAAAATAAGTCTCTGAATACATCAAAACGCAAAATTCAACCAGAAAGTCAGAAATAAGACATAACAAAGGAGAGATTTGGGTTAATTTCGCATTTATTAAGAATTTTATTTTAGAGTAACCCAAAATAAATTAGAATAAAATTCTTAATAAGTGCGAAATTAAAATTTTCAAAAATCAACAAATTTGACAGCAAAAAATACTAAATTTTTCTGTAGTAATAGCAAGACTATTAGATAATATTACTAACGTTTTTTTAAGTGAAAATATTCTTTGAGTGTAAAAAAATTTGCAAATTTGACAGCAACAAATTTTTAATTTTCCGTAGTAATAGCAAAATTTCCAGTTGATTTTACTTTTTTTTTTTGAGTGTACAAATTTTTTTGAATGTAAACATTAAAAAAAATTCCATTATTACTGTTGAAGCATATCATGTAATTTAATTATAATTTTTGATCTAGCGCTGTCTTCAATTTTTTCCAAATTTCTCTTACATTGCATAAAGTATTATCTTTTCTAGTATTAGAAAATGTATACATGATCTCGAATCGAACTATAAATAACTAATTATTATTAATTACAATATTAAAACTTTTCAGTATAGTTGTGCTACAAAGTGTACACATTTTGTTCTTTTTTTTGCTTTGTACGCCAAATATGTTATTGCTTTGATGCAATTGTGTTTTTTTTTTTTTTTTTTTTTGATAATTGTATACCAAGAAACCTGTTTTTATCTTTAGCGGTACTCCCGTTTAACTTATTGAAACTTCACATTTACTTTTGTCAGCTAACTACACTTCTTGTATATTTAAAAAAAATCACTTGCCTATTACAACTGGAAGAAAAAATTACCTTGCTGTGTTTGATACTACCTCGCTGTGCTGTATATGAATATTAAGTTAATATTTTGATATTTATTGTGAACAAGTTTTATGGTAATTTAAATTAATAAAACTAAAAAATACTCGAACTAAACAATTACAAAAAAATGCTTGTAATTATTATTAAAATCCAAATATGGCATTTTTTAATAAATAAAAACCCATATTTCACGCTAAAAGTAAAATCAAATTAAAACTTCAACTTTGTTCAAAAATTGATGAATTTCTGGTTCCGCTTTCGGTCTGTCACCTGGGACGATAAAACAAGGTGAATCAATCAGGTAAAAAAAAACCGGAAGATGTCGATCCGACAGAGTATGGTAATTGGGTGAACATACCCAGCTGAATGGTTACTTAACACACACGTTGAAAAAACATGAGTGGGTGGTTAAATGTTAAACAAAAGTTAAAACAGACACAAGCTCAACTTAATATGTACCCAGAAAAAAAAGAATTACAGAAATATTTTAATCGGTTCAAAAGCTACAGAATTTAGTCCAATAAAAAAACAAATTTCAGCCACTGTGAGCTGGCCGTAGGATACCCGAAGTTTTTCTTAATTAAATTGTGATTTTACAAAAAAAATAAAAATCCACATCAAGAGTTTTAACATAAAATATTTATTAACAAAGCATTTCTCACTTAATATCAAGTACTAAATTATTGCCTATCAGGTTTTTAAAGCTGGCTATCGCGTTCAAAAACATATTTAATGATTCAAAGGGTTCACACTGATAGGTATAATTTTTATACAATACACTAGAGCGTATGATTATTGCTATATATACTCGTACATATAAGAAAAAGTTATAACTGCTTACGGAAATTATTAAAAATTAAATCCCAAACTTAAACTAACATAAATCTTATTTCATGTATATGTTTAAATAATTTTTCCCCAAAAAAAAAAGAAAATGAAAATAAAAAAAAAATCACCCAAGCACCTAAAATATGCATACACATTAAAAATGCACAGACACATGCAAACTCATGATTCACACACCTACACATACACTCTCTATGTTATCGCTTATCTTAGAATAATAAAAAACAAACTGCAAAATTTGCAGAAAAAATTACTTCAAATGTGAAAAACGAGTCTAAAGGAAAAACCAAAAAAAAAGTTATAAAAACCACACATACTCATAAACAATAGTTTATAGTTTCTTGAGATCTGCTGGAACATCATTTAGCAGAAGGATGGTTAAATCTGATGCCAGCTCCAGCACAGGTTTACTTAAAAAAAACACCATTACAAACTACAAAAAAATTGTTGTTTGGTATTTTTGTTAAAAAAAAGGGTTTTTCCTTCGTATGTTCTGTAGTTACTTACAGTTATTATTTAAGCAACAAATTTCTTGCTGACACTATAATTTTTGTATATTTTTTTTTCAAAGGAAATGAAAATTACTCAAGTTGGGGTTAGCTTGAAATTTCAGAACATTTTTTGTTTTTTTTTTTACTTTAACGTCAACTAACACTTTCACATACTCTCAACTCTTCACAATAGCTTCACATGATCTCATGGAATTCTATGCAATACTTTATTCAAAGTATAATTAATTTAAGCTAATGTCTACAACTTGTAAAAGCACCTGACCTAGATCCACCTTTTATTGTATCGATAGATTGAGCATCACTTTCGGACGTTATTTTTCGTCTATCCGTCCGCTCGATTAAATCAACGGCTCATAAATATGTCAGTATGACAGTATTTTATAACTGATATTTATCAATCGATTGACCTATATGTTTTTGAAATACATGGACAGATCGTTTTACACCGAAACAACGTGCAAAAAAGCGCTGCAAGAAGAAAAATCTGACAACACTATTCGTTGTTTAGTACCAAATTTGAGTAGAGGACAGGGGTAGATCGTGCACATGCCGTTCAATAATTCCTAAGACGATCCAATAAACTGGTTAAAATGGTAAGACAGATTGTTACCGAAAACCCAAGTGACTTTTTTGACCGTGCTCAGTATTCCCGCATCAGTGAAACCACTTTGCGGTGCATTTTAAAGTACTATATGCATTTGCATCCATATAAATTGCATCGATTTTTGCTGGCAGATCGGACATGTCAGTATAAATACGGCCAGATAGTCGCCCAAATGGTTGACGCTGACCTCACTATTCGAAGCAAATTTTGATGATCAGCGAGGCCCATTTCACACTCTGAGACGTTAACAAGGAAAAATTGCCGCATTTGGAAACATTGCATGACCAAAAAGTGACTATATGGGCTGGCGTTTGCGGTAAAACGATCAGTGGGCCACTTTTCTTCGGAGAAGATAACCGAATCCGTGGATTTTGACTCATTTCATCTTTCTGAATCTGCTTGAAATGGTCGTGGACGCTTACTGGTTTCAACAGCATAGTACACCATGTCACAAATGAAACAGTATCAAAAAAAAGGTGACATTGATAGGCAGTCAATATCTACAGAACTTACCATCGGGACTTATTTTTGTGACAAAGTGTATGTCAAGCTTCGGTGGATTTAGAAATCAAGGCAACCAAGTCGTAATATTCACTCCCGAAAAACTTAAGAAAAATTCAGCAACATGGCACAATATTACTCTTTTCAACTTATTTTTTTTTAACCAAAAAATAAAAATTTTTTATGTTTATCTCTTGCCGTTTTAATCTATTCTAATACGAATATTTTATGCTCAATTGGATCCAGATCGGTGCAAAAATGACAAAGCTACAGAAGATTAATTTAATTTTCCCACTTTTCAATTTTTATAAAAAAAAAATAAATAAATTTAAAAAAAGTAAATATACAAAGCTAAATGTTGGTAACAATATATTAAAAAATGGCTTAATACTGTTGAATTGCTTTGCCTATTGTGATTATTTTCAGGTTATAGGTCCAATATTTTTGGTAGTTACAAACTTCAGGGCAAATTCATTATACCCTAATCTCATATCTCGAAAACTGTTCTACTTTTGACCATTCTGACTTCACATGCGAATTCAGCGGTTAGTTCGACATAATGATTAGGTGTCAAATTCATTTGGTCATGACTTTGTTGAAAATTTGTGACACAGTGTAATCTTTCTAAAAAGTAAATTTTCTTAAAAATTCCCTTTTCTTAATAAAATAACTTTTCTAAAAAATCCACCTCTTCTTAAAAATGTATATTTTCAAAACAAGTACTCTCTGGATAAAAACACCTATTATTAAAAAAAAAGTATATTTTCTAATATATTTTCTTAAAAATGTACCTGTTCTTAAAAAATACTTTTTCTTAAAAGAGTAAATTTTCTTTAAAAGGCACCTTTTTATACCCTATACCACTATGTGGTTTGGGTAAAATGACTTTGTGCTGCTGTTTGTAACAACCAAAAATATTTGACCTAGACCCATCTTTAATTATACCGATCGAATCAGAATCACTTTCTGAGTTGATTTAACAATGTCCATCCGTCCGTCCGTCCGTCCGTCCGTCCGTCCGTCTGTGTGTCCATGTAAAGCTTGTAATCAAACTGCAGGTCGCAAATATGAATATATTTTGATGAAATTTGGTATATAGGCTTTTATCGGCCACGGGATGAACGCTATTGAAATTGGTGATAATCGGTCCATGTTCAGACCTAGCCCCCATACAAATTACCCATATGAAATCGACATAAATTGCCATAAGATCCAAATTGTCATATATATCTTACTCAAATTGGGTTTGTATGCGTTCATTACATCCACTAATAAGTAGTCCAAAAATGATCCCTGTGACCCCATATAGAGCTGCTTCCCGATCTTCACTTAAATCTATTAAAAAACAAAAATATTGCACTGATTCTTCTCAAATTTTGTTTGTATATATTTTTGCAAAATACAAGAGACTTTACCAAACATGATCAGGATCGGTACATTTTTGGACCTAGTCCCTTTATAGATATAGCATCCGATATGAACTTTTTCATATCTGCAGCCAAAAAAATTAATAAAAATCCCACTCAAATTTGGTTTTTTGCTTATTTTCAATGTCCAGTTAGTTGGACCTAAGAGATAGGGTTTCTAAACGCATGGTATAGGGTATCATATAGTCGGTCTAGACCGACTATAATTTTCTTACTTGTTTAGTATAGAATTTTTTCTTAAAAAATACTTTTTCTTAAAAAGTATATTTTCTTTAAAAAGTACCTTTTCTTAAAATAATTAAGTTTTCTTAAAAAGAACATTTGCTTAAATTTGCCTTTTCTCAAAAAAAAAATACCTTTTCTTTAAAAGTAAATTTTCTTAAAATAATTAAATTTACTCAAAAAATATAATTTTTTAAAGAAAGTACCTTTTCTTAAAAAATATCGTTTCTCTATAGAAACATATTTTCTAAAACAATAAAATTTTCAAAAAAAAGTACCTTTTCTAAGCAAAATTACCTTTTCTTAAAACGGCACTTTAAAAAAAAAAGTAAATTTTCTTAAAAATTACCTTTTCTTAATAAAATAACTTTTCTAAAAAAATGCACCTCTTCTTAAAAATGTATATTTTCAAAAAAAGTACTTTCTGGATAAAAGCACTTATTATTAAAAAAAAAAAGTATATTTTCTAATACATTTTCTTAAAAATTTACCTGTTCTTAAAAAATACTTAAAAGAGTAAATTTTCTTTAAAAGGCACCTTCTTATACCATATACCACTATGTGGTTTGGGTATAATGACTTTGTGCTGCTGTTTGTAACAACCAAAAATATTTGACCTAGACCCATCTTTAATTATACCGATCGAATCAGAATCACTTTCTGAGTTGATTTAACAATGTCCGTCCGTCCGTCCGTCCGTCCGTCCGTCCGTCTGTGTGTCCATGTAAAGCTTGTAATCAAACTGCAGGTCGAATTTTGTCTTAAAAAATACTTTTTCTTAAAAAGTATATTTTCTTAAAAAAGTACCTTTTCTTAAAATAATTAAGTTTTCTTAAAAAGAACATTTGCTTAAATTTGCCTTTTCTCAAAAAAATACCTTTTTTTGAAAAAGTAAATTTTCTTAAAATAATTAAATTTACTCAAAACATATAATTTTTTAAAGAAAGTACCTTTTCTTAAAAAATATCGTTTCTCTATAGAAACATATTTTCTAAAACGATAAAGTTTTCAAAAAAAAATTTATCATTTCTAAGCAAAGTTACCTTTTCTTAATATAGTACTTTTTTTAAAAAAAAGTAAATTTTCTTAAAAAGTACCCTTTCTTTAAAAAGTACCTTTTCTTAAAAAAGTACCTTTTCGAAAAACAGTTCCTTTTTTTAAAAAGTATCTTTCCTTAAAAGATTACCTTTTTTGAAAAGAAATTTATCTTAAAACAGTACTATTCTTGAAAAAGTAAATCTTTACAAAAAAAATGTTTTATCTTAAAAAAGTATATTTTCTTAAAAAAATTAAGATTTCTCAAAAAAGTGCCTTTTCTTAAAAAATAAATTTCTTTACGAAATAATTTTCTTTAAAAAGTAATTTTCCCTAAAAAAAATTACCTTCGCATAAAAATACTTCTTCTTAAAAACACTATTTTCTTAATAAAGAACGTTTTCTTTAAAATATTTTTTCTTCAAAAAGTACAGCAAAGGCATATGAATTAACTTTTTACCAAACTGCTTGGTTACTGAGGATGGTTGGTGACTCTTCCCGAAACATCTGTATAACCTGTCATGCAGAATATAATTCAATTTTTGAAACAAATGTACACATGTTTTTTATTATATTTTAAAGTAAAAACATTGCATCTTGAGCCTGAAAATATTTTCAAACTCAATCACTGAAAAAATCAAAAACAAAATTTTTACATTTGTATAAAGGGAAAATAACAAACTAAAAAAGCACCTTTTCTTAAAAAAGTACCCCTCTTAAAAAAGTACGTCTTTTTAAAACAGTTGCTTTTCTTACAAAAAAAGTACCTTCTCTTGAAAAAAGAGCGTTTTCCTAAAAACTTACATATTCCTAGAACAATATATGTTATAAACAAACTACCTTTACTTAAGAAATTTATTTGTATTAAAATAAGTAATTTTTCCTAAAAAAGTACATCTTCTTAAAAAAGTGCCTCTTCTTAAAAGATTAACTTTTCCTATTAAAAAGTACCTTCTCTTGAAAAAAGAGCCTTTTCTTAAAAACTTACACATTCCTAGAATAATATATGTTATTAACAAAGTACCTTTCCTTAAGAAATTTATTTGTATTAAAAAAAGTATTTTTTCTTAAAAAAGTACCTTTTCTTAAAAAAGTACCTTTTCTTAAAAAAGCACCTTTTGTGAAAAAGGAACTTCTTTTTAAAAAGTACCTTCTCTTAAAAAATGCTTTTTCTTAAAAAAGTACCGTTTCTTAAAAAAGTACCTTTTCTTAAAAAGTTAGCATTTCGTAAAAATTTGCATATTACTAAAACAGCACATTTTTTAAAAAATGAAATTATTAAAAAAAAAAAAAAATCTATATATTAATACAAGAATGCAAATCTTTCGACCAATTTTTAAGCAAAATGGGCGCGAGTTACGAATATACTTTCTATTATAGCTCATATTTTATCATTTCACCCTTTTCTATTTATTTCAAGTTACAATTTTTTAATATTCTCTTGTTAATTTGCATTTCTCTAAATATTACAATAACAAAACTACTTTTAAGTTTTTATGTCAATACCCAAATTATTATCATCTCTGTTATTTTAGTTTTAGTAAAAGTTTTACCTTTGAATAATAGAGAGCTTACAATTCAACTTCAACGAAGTGTAAGTGTTTCAATTAAGGAATAACATAAGAAAAGAAATTACTTAAGTTTCAGTTATAGTTTACTAGTATAGCCCAGAACTCGAAATTCGAGTGCAAATTCTAGGATATATTATTTTTTCATTAAATTTTTATGTTCCAACGTTTTTTGAATCTATATATATGTAAAAAATTTATGAATATTAAAATGAGCCTAAAGGTATGCTAATCAATTTTAGCAATTCACAGCGTCTTATATATACTTTAAATCATTCATATTAACAGGATGTAACTAATTATTGTAAATATTTGATTTTATTTAATTTAATATATTTTTAAGACAGATTAAATTTAGATTTTATCATTCTCAGCTTCTCCTCCATATGAACTATAACTATGCCAATTTTCACACTCCTTCGTGCTCGCATATTGTTTAAAAAGGGAACTAAAAATTTACCTTCACGTTTTAATATACAGACATGGAGGAGAAGTAGAGAATGATAAAATTTATGTATAATGTGTGTTAAAAATACACTAAATAAAATAAAATATTTGTCATAAATAATTTTATAAAAGCTAAAAGTTATGCCATTCAATTTTTGTCAATTCATCGCCTGTGCATTTATTATTGATGGTTTTGAGAATAAATACATTTTAATTGCCTTGTCTTGAATTTTGGGTTGCCTTAAATTGATTAGCACACCTTTTGGCTCTAATAAAATTACGTATTAACAATCCTATTTGTATTTCTTCTGTGTGTTCATCAAATTTTTATGATGAAATATAATTAATTTTATTTAAAAACTCACAATTTAATGAATTTTATTCGAATATCCATAAAATTTTTGTATAAATTGATTAAAAAAATATTAAAAGAAAAAATTGAATGATAACTAAAATTTCCTAGATTGTGCCTTTCCTTTCCTTTGAATTGTGCTCTGCCAGTTTTCTTTAAAAATAAATTTTTTCCTAGAAAATAGTACCTTTTCCAAAACAATGCTTTTTCTTAAAAAATGCTTTTACCTAAAAATTTACATAGCCCTAAAACTGTGCATTTCTTAAAAAAATTACTTTTTAAAAATTACGTTTTCTTAACACGACTATATTTTCTTACATAAGTACCTTTTTTTTGAAATAATCACATTTTAAAAAAAAAATTTTTTCTTAAAGTAAAAAAAAATTCTCTTAAAAAGGTACCATTTCTTAAAAAGTACATTTTGCTAAAAAAAGAAAATTTTCTTAAAAAGAGTTTTTTCTTACAAAAGTATATCTTCCGGAAACGGCCGGAAAATTTTTCATTAAATTTAAAATTTCCACATTTCATGAAAGCTAAATATGTAAAAATATGTTTTAATAACAAACAATATGCAGATATATATATTAACAAATCGATGTCATATTCTTGCAAATGCTTTCGAGAATGGTCTTCGTTAAATTTGATTTTAAGTTACTGACTGCACACGTACATTTTCATGAAAGCCGTGAGGAATATTTTTTATTTCCATTCATAGAGAGTCTTTGTATGGCTGAACTGAAACCCTTTCTCAAAAATCATTGCATAAGGTATCGTATGACTATGACTTCCGTTTTTATTTTAAAATTATTTTATAAACCAAATCAGGCTTAAATTTTTCAAAGAAAAACTTAAGCTTAATGTGTAATTATTGTAAATGGTCAACAAATTGTTGTATAAAAAATAAATACAAGAAGATATTATATATTTTAATTTCTTCTAGTATGCAAAAGTTGAAAATGTTGTATCAAGGTTAACGAAGTAAACAAATAAAATATTAATGAATTACTTTCATATTATTTAATTTTTCTTTTTTTACATTCCAGCGTTTATATTCCAATGAAAGTCAACTTGTGCTGGAAGCTGTTAGTGCAGCCACATCAGGAAAATATAGTTGTGAAGTATCAGCTGATGCTCCATCCTTTCATACCCTAATTGGAGCTGGTGAATTAGAAGTAGTGGGTAAGAAATATAAAATCTTAAACGAAAAACACCTTAAAACAAAATTCATAAATTTCTTTAATGTTGATAAAGTAAACCCTTTCAAATACATACCGAACATAAAACATACATTTACTATGATCATGTTACATTTTATATTGGAAACTGAAAACTGACATGTTAGCAACGAACAGAAAAACACAAATTACAAGCAACTAAAAGCCATTAAGAGCAGCTTTCATACAAGTTTGGTTTTTGCGAATAAATTTCTAATGAAAAAATAAAAACCAGAAAAGAGATTGAAAAGCTTGCAAAAAAATACCTGCCAATGTTCATTTTATTTAAGCCAACAGTTTTGTATTATATATACATATATATATATATGTTTTTGTTGTTGCTGTTGCTCTTTACCAATATGGAAGAAAATATATTTTTTGTTTAGCCAAAAGTGTTCGGATATGCTAAACTGGGTTAATGTCATGTGTTATTGACAATCATTTGCAAAGACAGACCATTTGAAAATTAAAATGAAAAGACATTTCCTAGAATTTGAAAAATGTTTAAAAGTTTAACTCATTTTAATGAAAGAAAGTGGATAATAAAATGTGTTATATCTAACCGAAAAATTTTTAGAAAATGTTGTTTAATGACAGCATTTAAAAAAAGAAAAAAATAATAACTCACTACTACATGTGTGCGTTGATGACGATGATTCTAAAACTTACTTTATTTCCACTTACTAGAAATACTTTTATCGGTATTTGAATATAAATTAAACAGAATTTAAAATACACTCCGTTTCACTTGAATAGCACACTTAGCAAGATGCATTTCATTTCACGATAACCTTTAAGCAAATGAAAGTAAGGAATAATTCTTAACTTAAATTTATAGTAGAAGTATTTAGTTTATGTAGCAATAAACAAAACCAAAATTTATTTTGTCAATAAAGTCATTCGAATTGAAAGACTGGCGCGGTATAAATCGCTTATCTGCATTGGAAAGTACACTATTTACATGACATTTCATATATTTTCCCAAATTTGAGCGGTTCTGCATAAAATTATATACGACTTTTCTACTTCTTCTAATTTTTTTTGCTATTTCAGACACAGAGAGGTTTCATTCCTGATAAGTTTATAATTTAATTTGTCCCTCGTTCGTTAAGGCTGTACCACGACAAATTATTATTGAATATTATTGAAACGTATTTTAAATGTTCAAAATAATGGTTTACTTTACTTAGCCAATGATCTGTACGATGCAAATCAAACTTAAACGCAAATATGCTATTCAAGTGAAACAGTAAATGAATTAGAATTTGAAGTAAATGAAAATTAAATAAACAGAAAAATGTAACGGTAAATTCTCAGAGCTTCAATTTTGTCCCAGTAAATGTGGATAGGAAGACGAACAAAATAGTACAAAACAAGTACAGTTCAGTCAATGAATATTAGTAGATTAGTAATCAAATAGAAAAAAAATTTGGTGTGTGCTATTCAAGTGAAACGGAGTGTATATTTGAAGAGCTTGACATATTATAATGAAAACTAGCAAGAGAGATGCATTACAAGGAAAAAACTAATATGTTTGAAAAAATATGGGATTCGAAAAGAGGATAATTAAAAGCAATGACAACAAACAGATTAATCGAACCAAAATATAGTTTATTATATCGATAATTTTACAATTATATCCTCTCAATACTATGGAAAATTCCATAAATAATAACTTGTGTTGTTTTAAATCTTTTTTAATATTTTTTAGATACCAAACTGATTTCCAAATTCTTTCCTTAAAAGAAACTGATTTGTTGTAGGTTTTACAAGATACTCTTTCAAAAAATCAGAATACCTCGCAAATCGAGAAAAAATTTTGTAAATCATTTCCTATAATGATCTTGAAAAGTGATGAATCATAAAAATCGAACGCAGTTAGAGCTGATACTACACACAGAAAACAGTTGCATTTTGGTTATCATAACCGAATTACTCTGCTACTTCATCACAATTAAAAATTTGTGTAAATACAACCTAAAATTTACTAACAAAATTTAAGAACTATCCGATTGGCGAATTTTTTTCTGTTTGTACTTTACAATTAGTGCTGGATGATACATATCAGTAATCAATTAAAATCTGAATTGCTTTTATTGTACCTACTTTAAATATCTTAATAATCCATATATGTCAAATAAAATTTCAGTAACTAAAGCTACATCAAACTTGTTGAAGATTCAATCTGAAAAAAATTGTTGAAACCACAGAAGAATCGTCACACAGTCCTACAGCTATGCTGTCTTTTAACAACTCAAAAAGTGAACTTTTTACATTCCTACAAAAGCTCTAAATTATTTTTTTCGCCTTTAAGTTTAAGTGCAATGAGTGAATCTTAAATACAACAAATTGTATAAAACAAAATTATACATATTTGATCAGAAGATCAAGCTTTTTCGGAAAGGTTCATTTGAAGTATATGAATAATGTAATTTATTATAAGTTTTTAAAAAGTAAATAGTTAGTTTTATTTTAGATGAAGCGTTTCGTGGAAATTAATTCATTTCAAACGTAATTAATGCAATTTTTATATAAAAATAACAGTATGGCCTGAAGGCGTATCAGAAAATTAATTTTTATTTGCAAATTAAAAAATTGTAATATTAATAGGCTAGGCGACTTCTTGTTACCGATGTTTTGTTCTACTGTTTTGTCCCGACATTCACTAAACGTATATTATTTGAAAGGTATTTCTTTTTAGCTATTCACCAGATTTACAGATTTTTAAATTTTTTCCTTTATTTTGGGTAAATTGCATTTAAATTTGCTACTAACACATACATAAAATTATACATATGCTATGTGTGTGTTTATTAAATTTGTTAATGTGTTTGCTAATGAGTTTGTTATCTTTATTCACAATAATAATAAACAAAAGAAGAAGGGTTTGTGAATTGGCTAAGTTGAGAAATAAAGTTGCCTACAAATTGCACCCGAATTTCGAGCGCTGGAATCTGCTAGAAATATATTATATTTATTAAATTTTTAATAATAAATTTGGTAGCCACCAATTATGGGGCTACACAAGAGCTAATCGTTGGGGGAAATATGTTGCATGAAAAACTTGCTTCGTATAATGTTGACATTATATATCCATGCGATCATGCCTATATACGTGTAAGCGCTAGTAGGCAGGGTTCTACTCTTGATCTATTTCTAGCTAATGCTGTGGATTAATTTTCTCGCGTAGAAGTTATAAATGACTTCTGCTCTGACCATTTACCCATAAAAATTTCTTTAGAAAGGAATTATACTAGTTCAACAATGCTTAAATTTGACCTTAATAAGGCGAATTGGAATCAATTTTCTAATTTTTTAAACAGACATTTAGTTATCTCAGACATTAACAATATTGTTTCTAATGAACATATCAATCAAATACTAACAAATTTTAAAAATGTTTTAAATAATGCGATTAATTTTTGTGTACCTAAGAAACGACCATCACATGTGAGAAACTCAATTCCTAGTTATGTTCGAAATATTAATTAACAAAAAAATTATCGACGTAAGTGGCAATGGCACAGGAACTTGCACGATTTTTAGAAATGAAGATACTAAACCTAAGAATTTGTGAAGAAATAGCTAAGTTCAAGAATTATTCAGGAATAGCTTACTATGTACTTTAGATAAGGGTGAGACTTAATAAAAATATAAAGGCATTTTGGAATTCGTTATACCACAAACTGCGAAAAATGTGAATTATTTAAGCAAACATTTGCTTTTTCTTTTTTTAATATGCATAAATTAGGCAACATAAATTTATATGTTCTGCATTCTAGCTTTAATATTCATTTGCAAATAATAAAACAACGCTTTTTATGCATTTTAATAAAATATGTTTATATGAAAAAAAAAAACGTTTAATCATAAGTATACAAACAAATAAGCTGTAATTCGGGGATTTCCCAATTTATAAAGGGATTAAAAAACAATAAATAAAATGTGTTCACGTTTTAGAGCTTTCAGATTTTATTCACGTTTTAGAGTAGTCTGTAGATATATATATATATATATATATATATATATATATATATATATATATATATATATATACAGTAATTATTTAAGTATAATCAAACTCATGAATTCCTTAACATTAGATCAAGAAAAAAGACAAAAGGAAGATGACATTTGCCATATTTGTATACAAAATTTGACTATCGAAGATAAAGTAGCTGACCATTGTCATTTAACGGGTGAATATAAAAGTCCAGCACATAATTGCCATACGGCATACGATTGCCATTTATTTGTAAAAGAACTCTCATCTATAGAAGGTGATATAAATATTATTCTGATAAATAAGGAATTATATGTATCTATATCTAAAAGAATTGCTGTAAATGATAAGGATACCACTGAACTTCGTTTTCTAGATTCTTTTAGATTTATGCCTTCAAGTTTGCAAAAACTATCTGATTAGTTAGCTGATACTGATTTAAATACTGTAAAATCAATTTACTCCAACGATTATGAGTCTAAATTAGTGAAACGTAAAGGTGTCTTTCCGTATGATTATCTAGACTCGATGTATCGTCTCGAGGAAACCCAATTACCGCCCGAATCATTATTCTTCAATAAATTAACTAATGAGTCGTGTAGTGATGATGACTATGAACATACTCAAAAAGTATGGAATACTTTCAAATGTAATAATTTATTAGATTATTTCTTATTATATTTGAAAACAGATGTCTTGTTGTTATGCGACGTTTTTGAAAATTTAAGAAAAGTATGTGTAAATATTTACAATTTAGATCCATGTCAATATTATACTACACCTAGTTTGTCTTGGGATGCCATGTTGAAAACTACAGAAATAAATTTAGAATTGATAACTGATATTAATATTGTCCAATTCAGTAAACGGTATTCAATTGCTAATAATAAATATTTAGATAATTATGATTCTGGTAAATAATCAAATTATCTAAGTTATTAGATGTTATGTTGATTTTGCAGTCAAAAAGCAGCAAAATTGTGTAGTAAATAAAAATATGGTGTTAACCAAATCGAAACTTTTATAAAATCACCAAAAGGCAAATGACAGAATGTTGTTACTGATATATTGGCAAAGTGATCGAAAACAGCAGTTGGTTTACATTAAACTTTTATATTAAAACTTTTTCAAATACAAAATTTTGATCCTTCAGAAATCGCTTCGCTTTTTTCTATTATTAATTTAAATTTTTTCCAGAAAATATAAAAATTATTTTTGAACTTGTATACCCTACACCGCTCTGTGCTTTGGGAATAACTAGCTAATGCTCATGTTTGTGATAAAAAAAAAATCAGTATCATTTTCTGCAATTTTGTCATCCATATGACGACCACTATTAAAATTGGTGAGAGTAGCTTCATGTTCAGCTTAATGTAGCCAAGGTTTAAATTAATAATGATTATGAACATGTCCATGTAAAAAATATAACAAAAAAGTAAGAAAACTATAGTGGCTTTGGACCGACTATACTTACCCTAAAACATGAGTTAGTGAAAGGATCTTAGATCCAAATAGTTAGATATGGAAAATAATCGTAAATCAAATTTGACTGCCATTGAGGTGTCTATTTAAAAAAAAAGTTGTTATTATTTTTTTTATCAGCAGATATGAAAAAGTTAATTTCTAATGATTTAAGCACATGGGACAAGGTTTTATATGGATCGATCCTGACCATATTTGGTAGTCACTTATTTTTTGAAAAATATGCAAACCGAATTTAAGAAAAATATATGAAATATAACCTCAGCTTATTTATACTAACATTCGCATAAAACCCGTTACAGTTCCCAGATTTTTTCCTTTCCGATGTACAACTTAATCTTTTAAAGAAAGCCTGAGAGAAAATAATGGTAGAAAAGATGTTATCGATAAAATAGTCATGTTATTTGGTACTGGATACTAAATACTCTACAGTACTGTCCATCTAACACTATCTTTAATTTTTTAAATATTTCAATATTTTCAATTATTACATGATATTGAATCCAGTAAAAACTAATTATTATTATAAATTTTAATTGTAAGTAAATAAATCCCTCATATGGTGGCATTGCCCTGAATATGCTCATCACATCTAGATTTGGAGATTTCTTTCAAATAAAACTATTTTATTTAAATTGAATATTTTTAGTGTTATTTACTGCCGTCATTTTCTGTCGATAATAAAAACAAGAAAAGTCAATGACCAATATTTTATGAGCAACAGTATACATTTTTATTTTTACTAGCAAATCAAAAACAATTTGCGACAACAGCTGTAAACATGCTGCACAAATATTTCCTTAGTATCATAAGAAGAACACCAGAATATTGTGTGAATAAATCTGTTAAACGAACAGGTTAACCTTTAGCTGTTCCAAATCCAATGTTGTCACGAATTCTTGAAATTTTATGGTATTTAGGGATCGAAAATAATTTATATTTATATTTTGTTCATTTCAGTCCATTATGTCATATTCTGTTAGATTAACAAAAAATAATTTAGGGCTTTGTATGAGAAACAAAATTTCATAAATTTTTAGATATTTACCTAAAAAACATATTGTTTTATAAAACCTAATATAATGTTAATTTAACAGATCTTAACTGTAGTGACTAAATGCAAAAGGGATCACCATATATTAGTTATTTTTTTTGTAAATTTTTTTTTATAACCATTTAATGGTTAAATACACAAGCCATGCAATCACACAAATCTTTTAACACCTGCATGTGTAAGAGATAAAAATCATTTGCACAATAATGGTTGACTGGCTGGCTACAGTTGAACAATATAACCGAAGATATTTTAACATACCAACATTGCCACTCATTCGTTTCGAACAGTTTTGCTTGAAATAATGAAAAATAATTATAATAAAATGAAGTTAAAAGAGCGAACTAAAACTACTGAAATAAAGTTTACTGCAAAACCGAACACAAATGATGTCATGACTCGAGTGTTTGGAAACCAATATGACAACAGTGGAGAAAATTTTGTTAACATCTTCTTAAAAGAAAATGAAAATAATGATTTATTGGTTTTTAAAAAATTGGAGTTATTTTAGTATAAAATCTTATTATAGTTTTTGGTTAAGTAGTATAAATTTAAAATACAATTTTAGGGGTCAAATTTAAAAATACATTTTTCTTATGTAACTTAATTCTCTAATTAAGTCTCCAAAATTTTTCTTCAGGTTAATACGCAATATTAACTGTAGACCTTAACAGGAGGTGATAGAAGTTAAACTATAACCACATATGGTAGAACTTTTGCTTTTTTTTTAAGTCTGTCAAGTTACCATTTGATGTTAAAAAGACAAACATGAAATATATTTGGGGCCTATTAAAAAATCCAGAAAAATATTTTTCTTATGAAATTTAATTTTTTTTAAGCCCTTAAGGTATGTTTAGTTTTTAAATTGTTTTATATCAATTGCTAACTTATCAGACTTTAAGATAAAGTAATAAAAGTTTTGTAATAACCAAGTAAATTTTGTAACATTCTTTAAAAATTTTATATTAACATATGTTTTCATGCTGTTATATTTGCATGGCATTAATACGTTTATTCTACAACTTTTGTCGTTTTCTGCTCAGGTCTGTTAACCTTCGCTTTCAGGAAGCATTTTTTTACGTCAACACATAGTATCTACCTGGGTAGATATAAAAATATTTCCTTAATTTTGTATGGAAAAAAATACAAAAATGTCAAACAAGGCCAAAATAAATATCACTAAAAAATTATACTTTATGTAAGTCATTTGCTTTTTTCTACAAACTTATTTTTTTGAGAGTAGTTTGCCTCGTTTTAATATTTATATTTCAAATTTTTTGAAAAATTTTCTATAGTAATCATATTTTATTTTCCCGGACTCAAATATTTCAAATTACCAATTGGAATAGAAAACCACGAATCTAGTAACCTTTGAAAGTATTGTGACCACATATATAAAACGTGTATGTATGGGAACAAGATGATGATTTCACTTCGTCATAAATATTTACTGTGAAAGTTTTTGTTTGCGAAAAATTAAATATGAATAGCGGGAGCAATTTTAAATAATTTTCTTAGGCAGCTGTTTGCAGGTTAGTTATACCCTATACCACTATGTGGTTTGGGTATAATGACTTTGTGCTGCTGTTTGTAACAACCAAAAACATTTGACCTAGACCCATCTTTTATTATACCTATCGAATCAGAATCGCTTTTTGAGTCGATTAACCAATGTCCGTCCGTCCGTCCATCCGTCCGTCTGTGTGTCCATGTAAACCTTGTAATCAAACTGCAGATCGCAAATATGAATATATTTTGATGAAATTTGGTATATAAGCTTTCATCGGCCATGGGGTAGGAAATTGGTGAGAATGTTGAGACCTAGCCTCCATAAAAATGATCCCTATAAAATCGACATAAATTGCCATAAGATCCAAATTGTCGTATAGATCTTAGTCAAATTGGGTTTGTATGTGTTTATTACATCAATTAATGAATAGTCCAAAAACGATCCCTATGGGACAACTCTTAGTCATAGGCCCCATATAGAGCTGCTTCTCGATCTTCACTTAAATCTATTAAAAAACAAAAATATTGCACTGATTCATCTCAAATTTTGTTTGTATATATTATCGCAAAATACAAGAGATTTTACCAACCTTGGTGAGAATCAGTCCATTTTTGGACTTAGTCCCCATATAGACACAGCGTCTGATATGAACTTTTTCATATCTGCAGCCAAAAAAATTAATAAAAATGCCACTCAAATTCGGTTTATGCATATTTTCTATATCCAATTAGTCGCACCTAAAGATAGGGTTTCTAAACGCATGGTATAGGGTATCGTGTAGTTGGTCTAGACGGACTATAATTGTCTTACTTGTTTTTGTTATAATACTGTGGTTTCTAGTGCTTTTCAGAATCTAGTAATTATTTTTGTCAAAGTTATTTATTTTGTTTAATTTGTTTTGGATAGGTGAACTGGTTATCTCATGAATAAAGGCAAGAGAATTTTCGGAATATGTTGAATGTCGAGTAGGGCGGGTCGATTTGTAGGGAGGCCAAAAAATCGCTCAAGTGACAAGGAAAAGCATATACTAGGGATCAAAATAAGAAACTTTTCCCAAGGAACCATACCTCTAAAATGAATTCTGATGTCCCGACTTTTGACCTGTCTGCCTGTCTGTCGGCCGTGGACCCCATTCCCCTCTTGTTGTGACTACAGATTAATTTTGGGGTAGTCACCCAGAGTTACGCATAGTCACGGAGTGAACTAAAAGTTATTTGCCCTCATCCGGTCAATCTTTTTGAATAACACAACATAGTCAAGGCGTATGATTGTTGTTTATTAGCAGAGTAGAAGATACGTATACGTATTATACACGTGCAAGGGTGTAACTTAAAATATTGTCAAAACGAATATACCATATACATATATGTTATTATTGTTATAAATGAGAGAATGAGTGTAACTGATATTGAATGGTTTTGCTTTAGCGCACTCACTCTACTGGTAAAAACAAGAGCAGTTACTTAACGTATTGAGAAAAGTATATGTTCAGTGAGAAATGAATTTGATTCTTGTTCAAAAATAACTGCTGTACTACAAGTGTTTTCAAATAATTGGTGGTATTACAAATAATAAAGTGAATTCTTATTGGAGTGAATTTTAATAATAAATAAAAATATATAAATAAAAATGAAATTTCGAAATGAACAATATTGAATTAAAAGAAAAAAATGTATCTAATATATATAAAATTACTGATATAAGGTGCGCAGCAAGATATGGGAATGTCTTGGCCATATTAAAGACGAAAATGATATTGAAGTAGCAGATTTTGTTGCTTGCAAATTGTGTAAAAATTTATAAAAATACAATAAAAATTCTCTTTCAAATTTAAGTAATAAACACAAGTGTTAAGCGTTATTAAAAATTAAAATGAAAATAATTTGATTGAACGAAACCAAGTGGCTAAAAAGGCTTGAACAAATGTTTGGACAGAATTGGTTCTTGGAGATATTCGGCCAAATTCATTAGTAGAAGACAGTGGACTAAAATCATATTCAAAGTTAATGCTATCCCTTGAAAATAAATTGGAAAACAATTTTAATATGGACTCATTTTTACCACATCCAACAATAATCTACAGAAACGTCGAGAATACTTACTCCATACATTTCGAAAAGTTTAAGTTAGAGATCTCATACATACGTAAAATTGTTTATGCTCTGACATGTGACTTATGGACAGAAAATTTTTCAAAAATTTCCTACCTCACCTTAACGGTTCATTTTATTATGGACGGTGAGTGTAAAAACAAGCAGCTGGAAGTGAAGTCTATGAAAGGAATTTCGAATTCAAATCAGTAAAATAATAGACACTTCGTAAAAAAATTGTAAATTAAGCAAAAACTTCAGTGATTTTGTATGTAAAATAATAATAAAATAATTTTCGATATTCAAAAATTGCTAAATGAGAAAAAAATAACTCAGAAATATGAAAGTCTAAAGGAGTATCGATCGGTATAATTAAAGATGGCTCTAGGTCAAATATTTTTGGTTGTTACAAACAGCAGCACAAAGTCATTATACCCAAACCACATAGAGGTATAGGGTATAAATACTGGATTACATCTTCAAAATTATATTAATATTTTAAAATGGTGAATTGATAGAACGAATTTCCTTTAATATATAAATTAAGCTGCCGAATATTCGCCATGCCTGCATCTAGCCCCCCTTCAGAAAGGATATTTTCCACTTCTCGGGCACTAATAATGGATAAACGATCCAAACTCGGCTCTAATGGAGAATCATTTAATGCAATTTTATTCGTAAACATAAATTCTAAAGACCGATTTTTAACTATTTATCTTGTATTATTATTTTTTTGTTTTTTTTTTTTTTGTATTTCAAATACAGTTTTAATATTTCATAATATTCTTACATTTTTATTTAAAAAATTTCATTTTAATTTTTCACCCATACCGAATATAATAACTGAATTAAATTTATTTTTTGTGATAGGTATATTTTTATTTTTTGTTTAAAAGATTAATGAATGTATTTATTAATTATAAAATTCTAATCTACCTTTTTTGAGTTTTTATTAAAGATGTTTTAAAGTAGAAATTACTCTAATCAGGCTTTCGAGGTCATGGGTTTCAAATGCAAATAAAAGATTATTCCATTTTTTTAATCCGACGTTTCGTTGGGATTATTCCAACATCTTCAGGGATTTTGATTTATTGAATATATAATCTTTTTTGTCAGTTTTACATTTAAAAACTTTTAAGTATGTGGTAAATTACGAGTAAACAGCACGACATTAAACACACAATTATTAAAAATAAATAAATATAAAATAAAATATCACAGATTAAACTTTCTCTTAATGTTAGTATCACAGTTGAACTTAAACTTATTATTTTTGTTGTTTTTTTTTTTGTCCTTCAATGATCGATTTTTTCATTTGTATGCTTAGTATAAGTTCCACGGACTGAATTATTTGTGTTACCTGAAATGAACTTTAAATCTACTTAAATTAATAAACCGTATTGTTGTAAAACACTATTGATATTGATTTTTATTTTTAGAAATACTGATGTGTCGGTAAAATTTTAATAAATCATATATTTGTTTGATGTCTGAATTTTCATGATATATTTAGATCTCTTTTATGTGGTATGAGTGTCCCAGAAAAATAAGCTTAATAAAAATTGCATAAAACAAAAAAACTAGAGATGCGTTACAAAAATTCCAAAAAGTGTACATGGTGCATATACATACATATACATATATTTATTCGTAGCATACAATAAGTACTTATAGTACAACCTGCATTATCTGTTGTATTTGATCGAACGAAACATAGGAAAACAACTGTGTTGCTCTCATTCTCTCTTTATTCACTTACACTCATTCTACTATACAGAATACCAATACCAACTTATAACATAAACACTTAACTCTCCATCAATACGCACTCATCACAGCAGTAGATGTATAGAAACTTGTGTGTTCAGATATAACTGTGCACGTGTTAAATACGTATGAGTGTTAATTTTAATATTAAATCAAACATAGTCAGCGCAATTCTAAATAAAAAATGGTGATTTTTTGAAATGTTTGTATGGGGAACCACCCAAAGGGGTTCCAGGGGATGTGTCAATGGCATGGGATCGATTCGGGAACTCTAAATGGGTCAAAGTGAGACAGACAGACAGACAGGTCAAAAGTCGAGACTTCAGAATTAGTTTTAGAGATATGGTTCCTCGGGCAAAGTAACTTATTTTGATCCCTAGAATACGATTTTCCTTCTCACTTGTTTAATCGACCCGCCCTAATGTCGAGTCTGATACGCTACTAACTTGGAAAATGACAATCGTCGGCACTTTGAAACAAAAAAAAACTAACGATATATGCCTGAAGAATTCAAATCTTCGAAGAGGCGTAGGGTATATTCGAGTGAATTTGGATTTAGTCCGAATGCAACGATATGCTCCTTCGCCCCAGCAAAGGGAAGAGCTGTAATGCTGCTATCGTCCATGCATCGAGATTCAGCTGTGTCCGATATAAAACAAAAGGCAGACATGATTTTGTTTTATGATAGAACCAAGGGCAGTATGGACGCAATGGATAAAATGGTGTCACAATATACCACAAAAAAGGCAACAACTCATTGGCCTCTCGCATATTGCGGTAAAGAAATCTCGACGTAGACAATTTATACAGCGCTTGGGTGAAGTGCTGTGCATTTCGCAAATTAGGATCCGAGCCCAAAGACTAATTGTAGTCAAGAAGTTTGCCATCAAGACAGCCGTTGAATGTTTTTTAGGTATATTTTTTAACGTTTTTGAGTGGAAAAATATTTACTTGTTTTTATTATTGCAGGCGAGCCAGTCTCTGTATCGAACTACGAAAATGAAGAGTTTGATGCTGATGATGTCCCGGAACGAGATGCAAGTGGGCGCATCAAACAACGATGTTCCAAAAGGAAGAGAGCCACACAGCAAGCATGTCTCAAATGCCAGAAGCCCTTATGCGCAGAACATAGCTTCACCCAGACAAAGTGTGAAGATTGTCATATGGGACCATTTTCATTTTCTCACAATACTTTTTCACACTTTCTTGTATAATTCTTAGTTTCAATAAACGAAAATCCATTTATTCACATGATGTATTGTTTTTCCAAAATTTTCAGATGATTTCTTTGACATTATATTATGAAAAGTAAGAAATGTTCATACAAATTTCGATATATCTGCCCGGGCAGATGCTATTAACTTACGTAGAAAAAAAGACAAAAAAAAAAAGAAAGAAGTTCTGCAGTAAAATCATTTTTATTTGCATTTTCTGCTTTAAGTCTAAAATGTGGAAACTGAGTCGTCAGCATTTTCAGATTTGATGTATGCTCGCTCAGTTATTTGCAAATGAAAGCAGCTTTCTGTACCCGGGTAGGGATTATGAAAGCGATGATTAAGTTACCATTATACTGTAACCTGCACGACAGGGTATACAGCTGGTTTGGGTCGAGTCACCAACCTTCATCAGTAACCAAAAAGCAGTAGATAGTTTGTTTGGTAAAAATTTAAATTCATATACATTTGGTGGAAACAGCCAAGTGAAAATCCAGCAAAAGGGTTATACTATTTAAACCTCTTCCAATATTACTAACCCAAATATTAAACAACTTTGAAACAAATGTATTTGTTTATGAGTATACATTGCACACTAAAATAGACATGTTTGTTTTTATCTTGAAAAAACAGGAAAAACAATTTGTCCTTTCTAAACTTAGCGTTAACGACTTGCCCTCCGTATTTTAAATATTGTTATTTTCTGAATAATTTGTAACTCAATCAATAATATGATAAAGGTCGAAAATAATGTTATTTATTTATATAGAAAATCATAAAATCTCAAATGAATAAATACTCAAGCTCGAGGTCATAAGTTTTAAATGTACGTAGGGACTACTAAAAATAAACTTAAAACTAGAATATCAGGCCATAAATCCGATCAACGTTTTTTAAATAGTTCGTCACAAAAAACTGCACGACCAGCCCATTGTGCCAGTGCTAATCACTCGCCAAACTTTGATGAGGTACGAATATTATCACAAGAACAAAATTACAAACGACGCTATATGTTGGAGATGCTGAACATTATCAATACACCAACAATCATGAATTTTAAGAGCGATGTGAAGAGTGTAAATATCTAGTTAGTAAGACCAAGCAATACACAAATTCAGTGCAATCATGACGATGGTAGTGAAAACTACATAGCTAATGAGAAAAAATTTTTGTGTGATTTTTATAAAATTTAGTAAGTTCGTGTTGTTATTGTTATTACCGTTTTATAAAAAATTTTTGTGAACTTTGTTTTTTGTATTGATGTTTTTAACTCATTTTGTTGTTTTGTTTTTTTTATTTATATTTTTGTGAAACATTAGACTGTCCCTGATGAAGATATTCAAAGACTATCGAAATATTGGAAATATGTAAATAAATAAAAAACATTTAAAACTTATGACCTCGAGCTTGAGTATTTATTCATTTGAGATTCTATAAAGAAATGGTCGAATTAAAAAAACAAACTTTTATTAAAAAATCATAAAATTATAGATATTTAACCTTAATTAAAATTTTTTGTTATGCCCTAAAACCATGCCAATTTTTTATTCTGCTTGTGCTGGGAATTCATCTAAACGTTACAAAATTTATGGAATAGCTACAATAATAATGCAATCTATTATATTAATAAGGCTATTTCTTGTGACCGATGTTTTGGTTCACAGTTTTATCCCGGCTTTGACCAAACGTACCTCATGCGAAATGTATTTCTTTTTAGCTGTCCACCAGATTTACAAATTTTGAAACTTAAATTTTTTTTAGTGAAATGCGTTTAAAACTGGTACTTACACATGCAGTGTTGGTTAAAACAAAAGCAACCAAAATCACTTACTTAAAGTTACTTTTGTTTTGTCCAACTGAAATAGTGTCATTTTGAGTTTTTTTGCAATAAAAATATAATGGTTTTTTAGTTTATAATTTTAGTTTTGCCTTTTTATTTGTAATGCTATAAAGGCTAAGAAATGATAAAGATTTTGGAAAAACAACAATAAGATGCTTTAAACTAACCTTTAACCTTTATTGTAGTTTAAAGCATCTTATTGTTGTTTTTCCAAAATCTTTATCATTTCTTAGCCTTTATAGCATTACAAATAAAAAGGCAAAACTAAAATTATAAACTAAAAGACCATTATATTTTTATTGCAAAAAAACTCAAAATGACACTATTTCAGTTGGACAAAACAGAAGTAACTTTAAGCAAGAATAAATTGTATTGTCTCTTCTCAAGTTTAACGACTTATTTTTGCATTAACTTCTAATTATATTTTATTTAATTTAAGTTGACTGACAGCTAGTTGCGTTGTGAAAATCATCATATTTAAATCAAATCGTCGTGGTTCATTATAAATAGTCCGAAAACTTAAAAAAACTAAATAATTAAGAATTTTTTGAATTAAAAGTGTCAAATAGAATTAGCTAAAAAGCACAATATAAATAAATCTATAATATCTCGGCTTACAAAAAAATATAAAACAACAAAATCTGTAAAAGAAATTTCTTTTGGAAAGAGAACCATGGAAGACAGATGAAAAGACAGACAGACCGTCACATTGTGTAAATTGTGCAAAAATATCCATTTAAATTATCAAAAACTATTTTAAATGAGTTAGATTTAAATACAGATTCAAGGACTGTTCGCCGTCGAACATTAGAAGCAGGTTTCCGAAGCTTCAGGCCAGCAAAAAAAAAAAACCACAGCCAACTAAGGGTCATTTGGCGAAAAGGTAGAACTTATTTATTTCAATTCTATTTCGCTAAAATGCTTAGCATATCAATATTTGTAGGCTTCGTTTTACACAGAAATATTAAAACTGGACGCCTGAAGAATGGAAAACTGTTTTACTTATCAACCACCTTATTGAATCCATGCCACGTAGATGGCGTGAAGTTATAAAAAACAACAGAGTCTGCACTAAATGTTGAATAATATTTAATGTTGCTTTGTTTTGTCCAACTGAAATAATGCCATTTTGAGCTTTCTTTTTGGCAAAAAAAATATAATGGTTCATTTAGTTTACAATTTTAGTTTTGTCTTCTTATTTGTAATGTTATAAAGAGTAAGAAATGATAAAGAAAATTTTGGAAAAACAACTGTAACATGCTTAAAAATACATGAAACGTCAATACTGATTTTGGTTGCGTTTATACTGGCCAACACTGTACATAAAATTATACAATGCTATGTGCAACTGTACATTCAATACATTTACTTACATCAAACATTAATTGGAACTGGAACCAAAAATTATACACAGGTGCTGTCTAATTGATATGGAAAAAGCGTTTCACAGTATTTGGATTCCAGGGTTAATATTTAAACTAACCGAATTTCAATTCCCTATAAATCAAATAATATTAATTTATAATATGATTAATGATAAAACTTTCAAGATTTTTCACCAAAACCACAAAAGCAAAAAAACATTTAAAATCTTCAATGGACTACAACAGGGAACAGTAAACTCACCCATTCTTTTCAATTTATTTATACTTGATCTACTGAGTAAAATCGAAAATATTATCGCATTTGCAGATGATATAATTATATATCACCCTGATAGAACGATTGAGAAAATTAATCGAAAACTTCAAGAATCGTTTAACATTTTAGAAAAATATACAATAGATTGAAATATGACAATTAACGCACGAAAATGCGAAACAATTCCTTTTAGGCCTCCAGTTGACAAATGTAATAGTAATATAAAGAAAAAGTGGAAAGAATTCGGAATTAAATCTTATTTATCAAATACAGCTATACCAATCAAAAATGTTGTTAAATATTTAGGTATATGGGGGATTTCATGTCAAGTGTACCAACTTTTGAAACCGATGTCTTCCGATCGGGATGAAATTTGCACCAAGCTTAGTCCTATTGAATAGTAGTTTAGACACAATTTTTCAACAAGATTGGTCCAGATCTCTCTGAGTTAGAGGGGATCAAAATTTGACATTTTGGCCAAACAGGTGTTTTTTCCCATCCATGTAACTCATTACCTATTGTTCTTAGAAAATTTTCTCCCAAATAGTTTAGATAGCTATTTCTTCAGTATTTCGGAAAAAATACTTAAAAAAAAAAAAAAATTTTTTTTAGACTTTTTTTTGCTAAATTAAAGCATTTTTTGCCTTTTTTCCAAAAAGGGCATTTTTTTTTTTTTTTTTTTTTTTTTTTCATAAGAAAGCTTAGGATTTTTCCTTTAAGACCTTTTTGGTCGCTTAGTGGGATGGGAATGGGATATTTATCAAAATAAATATTTTGTAACTCAAGACAACGGTTTTTCAATTTTTCACAAATGCACTATTTTGAATTTTTTCCTATTTGAGTCTAAAACCTTACAAATAAAACTTATACTGAGAAACTAGACAAACTAAACTTTCCGAAGGTATATAATATACCTAACTAAAATTTTATACCCTCGATACTGTAATACTCAGCATATGTTAACCTCAGGAAAAAATCGCTTTTTTTCTATAGAAATGTTGAAAAATTATTATTTTTTATTTATTTTTAATAATAATTAAATTAATGTATAATAACAATAATATTAAAAATAAAAAGATAAATAATTTATTAAAATTTAATCTTAATTGCATTAGATCCATTTATATTATAACTATTTTTATGCTTAATTTATTTTAGCTGATGAAGTATTTAAGTCTTGTAAATTTTTAAATACCCAGTCTTTCATCCAGCTTTTTTGTTGCCTTTATTTACTGCGTTTTTTTGTCAATCCTTTCTTGGCGTTACAAGGTTCAGCTGTTGATTTCGCTGCTGGTTTAATTGTTGTCTTTGGAAAGAAATCGCATTGAATAGAGGCAGAAAACTTTTTCAACTTGGGTCTTCCATCGACAAGCGGTATAAAAGCATGGTATTGAGCGGTGCCATCGATTGTTACCGTAGCATCGAATCTGCTCTTCAGTGTTTTCAATGTTTCCTGATGATCCTCTTTGCTACTAAAAACTATTTGAGTTTCTTTAGAATAACTCTTTGCCCAATGGAATAAAGCAGTCGCATCTAAGATGCGATCTTGATGAGAGCACTGGAGGCTATACTTCGCTGCATTTCTTTTAAGGTTTGCTCCAATACCATCACATGCTCCTTTACCATGAGCAGTAGGATGAAAATGCCACTCAGCTGGCATTCCAAAATCTTTTTCGTGGGCCATAAGATTTGCCAAGTTACTTTTGTTTTTAACATGTTGACGAGCTCCGTCCGAAACCTAGCATACCTTCTTTACTGTAAATTTAGATTTTAGAAATTTTAGCATTCTCTTCTGGTACTCATAAACTGCAACGGTATCATGTTTTAAATCGTCGGATATGATTGCCATACTTTTGTGTTCCAGTTTTTCATCTTTCATGTAGTAAATAACTACAGTGAATATAGTTGCTTGGTCGTTATTGAAGTGGAATGCTTGTATGGCATCCTGAAAAACATATTTATAGTTTTCTGCGAAATCATATGAAATAACAAATTCACCAGACTTCAAATGTATCTTCAAATCCTTGAAGAATGACCATTGCTCTTTAACTAAAAAGTCATGGGTTCTCAAGTTTAGCAATCATGTACACATTTCTTCCACAAAATCATCCACATTTAAAATGATTGTTTTCAATGTGCATATGTCAGTCTGAATCCAAGAATCAAATTTGACCTCCTCTATATATTCTCGATCTAAAGAGTTGATTAAATTTTCTTTAATGAATGTGGTTTTTGGGCAATTGGTACATTCACCTAAGTGGCAAGAAGTTGTTGCCTTAGGACACATAGTCAATTTAAGGCAATCGCGGTAATCGTGTAAATCTTCTGCCGAATCATCTGTTAAATACTTTAAGATTATTTACTTCAACATCAGTTTAACATTTTCATAGTAAATGCAAACGAATACTGTGTGAGTTCCGTTGCTTTCTGCCAAAACGCAATGTTTTGGCCTCATTTGGGTTAATTTCGTGAAGCCAATTCTAACATCCCCGTGTTCAGATTGAAATGTTGCAAATAACTCTTTCAGGATACAGAAAACCATTCTATTCTGTTATGTTATGAAGGTATGTTACATACCTTCGGAAAGTTTAGTTTGTCTAGTTTCTCAGTATAAGTTTTATTCGTAAGGTTTTAGACACAAATAGGAAAAAATTCAAAATAGTGCATTTGTGAAAAATTGAAAAACCGTTGTCTTGAGTTACAAAATATTTATTTTGATAGATATCCCACTCCGATCCCACTAAGCGACCAAAAAGCTCTTAAAGGAAAAATCCTAAGCTTTCTTATGAAAAAAAAAATGCCCTTTTTGAAAAAAAGGCAAAAAATGCTTTAATTTAGCAAAAAAAAGTCTATTTTTTTTTTTTAAGTATTTTTTTCCGAAATATTGAAGAAATAGCTATCTAAACTATTTGGTAGAAAATTTTCTAAGAACAATAGGTAATAAGTTACATGGATGATAAAAAAACACCTGTTTGGCCAAAATGACAAATTTTGATCCCCTCTAACTCAGAGAGATCTGGACCGATCTTGTTGAAAAATTGTGTCTAAACTAATATCCAATAGGACTAACCTTGGTGCAAATTTCATCCCAATCGGAAGACAGTGGTTTCAAAAGTTGGTGCATTTGACATGAAATCCCCCATATACATGTCTAGATACATTTTTATATTTTAATAATCATGTTAAAGAAGTAATTAATAAAGCTAGGAAAGCATTATTTATGTATAAATCATTATTTTACCCAGGGTTCATAAAACCAAGGGTCAAAATTTTTATGTACCAATCCTTAATTACACCAATTATAACATACGAGTGCCCAATTTAGTTTAATGTGTCACCATCGTACCTGGAAAAGATTCGGGTTTTCGAAAGAAAATGTTTAAGGGCTTGCAATGCCTTGTATAGATCTCGAGAAAGCAATTTTGTTAAGTATATATCCAACAAAAAATTATACAACACATCAAACGTTATAAGAATTGATAATTTTATTATAAATGTTATTAGAAATAATAATTTAAAATGTACATTATGTAAGGAAAATAATTTAATAATGGCACCGTATTACACAAATGAAGAATATATAAAAAAAGCATTACAAAATGGATTTGTACCCCCTGAGGCATTTTTATACCTCGATAAAATAAATTTGATACAAAACGAAAATCGTGTAACGGTTTTTTATCACAACTATAGAAGAGCAAATGTTAAGGCAGTTAACTGTAACGAAGCTAATAATCCCTCGTATATTAGACACGACACTATTATTGCTAACAGAGATTGTTTTAGATCAAATGGATCGAAAATCAAAAAATTTTGATGGTTAACTTAATACTAAGTTATACTTTTTTGTTTCTTTTTTTACTCCTTTGAGCATAGTTTTAACATCTGCCAATATAAATGTGATGTTTTTAAATAAATTTTTCATCACAATTAAGCTTTGAAAATAATATATTCTTTATTTGAAGTACGTCATTAAAATATATCATTTATTAAAAAAATAAAATAAAATTAATATCTTTAGTATACTCGAGAGCTCGTTTCTGGGACTTTGTATATAGCAATTTAATCAAATATTATTAACTATTGTTTATTGTAGTTTAAATTTTTTAAATATTGTGAATTAATAAACGAAAAAAAATATACAATGCTATGTGTTTGTTTATTAAATTTGTTAATTTGTTTGCAAAAAAAAAATGAGTTTGTTTTCTTCATTCAAAATAATAATTGTTTTGAACTGACATCTTGGACATAAACAAATAATACTGAAAAATAATTTTGGACATAAACCAATAACGCAAACGATATTCAAAAAGTGTTGAATTGTGAATTGGCTAAAATCGATAAGCATACCTTTAGGTCTAACAAAATAATTTATTAAATTAAAATATAAAATTTTCTAGAATTTGCCCTCGAATTTCGAGGGCTGGGCTCTGCTTATTCTACAATTGTAGTCATTTGTTGATATAGTCTGCAAAGTTAACATTCGGTGTTGTGCATGAAAATAAATTTAAATTTAAATTTTAATTTTAAAAACACATATTTTAGCATTTTGATAAACCCTCAACTCAACAAGATTAACTGAAAGTAAGAGAATAACCACAGAAAACCTCTTTCTAGTATCCTTTATATTTTCATTAGCCTCCGAAAATATGGACCATAAAATATTGTTATTTGTACTTAACAGATCTGCTGTTATCTTTATGGTTATTCTTTATCTCCTGTTAAGGTCTGTTTAGCTAACATTTTATTTGCAGAACCCTAAAAATTTAACATCTAAAGACCTTAAAAAAAGTTATCTCAAAGTTTTATTATGACTTACATATATTAAATGCACCATTTTTTATAGCGACATTAAAAACTACACAACATTACGATTGAGTTCCTTTTATCTATGTATAGAATCACTTTATATATTATAAAATTTGCTACAAATTTTAGAGTTCTTTCCGTAAATAATTAATTTTTATTTAATTTAATCCCATGCTCCTCTTTGCACCTCTTCATATCTAACATTAATAAAAAAATTGTTTCTGTTGATTTTTCTTAATCTTCTTCGTCCAGCAATTATTTTTCTACAATTCAATACGGCCATTAATTTTTCAAAGGTTTCTCTTCTCGATTCTAATTACTTTTCCACTATTTTTTTCAACTTCCTTTCCATAATGACAACTTTTGACTATTTTTCACCTTAAAACAAGTTGAAAATAAAAAAGGTTGCTATTATATAAATTTCACACGAATAATTCACAACTAAATAAATTGAATTCTGCAAAAAAAAAAAAAATGGATGATAAAAAAAATAATGCATATTAATTGTAGAGTACTGCAAAAAATGCTGTGATTCTCTAGTAGAACATAAAATGGCTATAAAATTTATTTTATATATTCTTTTTGTTGACTAAAATAAAATTGCAAAAGTGTTTAACAAACAAATTTAAGAGAAAAAAATACAAAAAAAAATGCTGAAGTTTAGTAGTGATAATTCATGTAAAAATTTACTATTCAGCATAATAGATTTAAATTTGAAATTGATATAAAACGCTCAAGGGGTAAATTTTTATTTCACAATACAAAAACAGCGTAAATGTGAGGCGTAAGACAAAATAGGTGTGACTGCATTGGTGAAAAAATTATGATATATAATAACCTGATTGAAAATTAAAAATAAAAAATGGAAAACGAAAAATAAAAATGAAAAATAAAAAATTAAAAATGAAAAATAAAAATTAAAAATAAAAATAAACAAGTAAGAAAATTATAGTCGGTCTAGACCGACTATACGATACCCTATACCATGCGTTTAGAAACCCTATGTCTTAGGCCCAACTAACTGGACATTGTAAATAAGTAAAAACCAAATTTGAGTGGGATTTTTATTAATTTTTTTGGCTGCAGATATGAAAAAGTTCATATCGGATGCTATATCTATAAAGGGACTAGGTCCAAAAATGGACCGATCCTGATCATGTTTGGTAAAGTCTCTTGTATTTTGCAAAAATATGTACAAACAAAATTTGAGAAGAATCAGTGGAATATTTTTGATTTTTAAGTGAAGATCGGGAAGCAGCTCTATATGGGGTCAAAGGGATCATTTTTGGACTACTCATTAGTGGATGTAATGAACGCATACAAAGCCAATTTGAGTAAGATCTATATGACAATTTGGATGTTATGGCAATTTATGTCGATTTCATATGGGTAATTTGTATGGGGGCTAGGTCTGAACATGGACTGATTCTCACTAATTTCAACAGCGTTCATCCCATGGCCGATAAAAGCTTATATACCAAATTTCATCAAAATATATTCATATTTGCGACCTGAAGTTTGATTACAAGCTTTACATGAACACACAGACGGACGGACGGACGGACGGACATTGTTAAATCAACTCAGAAAGTGATTCTAATTCGATCGGTATAATTAAAGATGGGTCTAGGTCAAATATTTTTGGTTGTTACAAACAGCAGCACAAAGTCATTATACCCAAACCACATAGTGGTATAGGGTATAAAAATGAAAAATATAAGAAGGAAAATTAAAAATTAAAAATAAAAAATGAAAAATTTAAAATGAAAAGCGAGAAATGAAAAATAAAAACTGAAAAATGAAAACTGAAAAATAAAGAAAATGAAAACTGAAAACTGAAAAATAAAAATGAAAATTAAAAAAATAAAACTGAAAAATAAAAAATTAAAAATAAAAAATTAAAAATGAAAAACAAAAAATTAAAAATAAAAAATGAAAAATAAAAAACAGAAAATGAAAAATTAAAAATAAAAAATGGAAAATGAAAAATAAATAAATAAAACTGAAAACTAAAATATAAAAATAAACATGAAAAATGACAAATAAAAAATGAAAAATAAAATAGGGAAAATAAAAAATTTTAACTGAAAAACTGAAAAAAAAAATTAAATAAAAAGGAAAAATAAGAAATGAAAAACAAAAATTTAAAGATGAAAAAATAAAAAATGAAAAAAAATGAAAAAGAAAAAATTATAAATGAAAAATTAAAAATGAAAAGTTAAAAGTGAATAAAAAATAATAAAAAATTAAAAATGAAAAATAAAAAACTGAAAATGAAAAATTAAAAATAAATGGAAAATGAAAAATAAAAATGAAAAATATACAAATAAAACTGAAAACTAAAATATAAAAATAAACATGAAAAAATACAAAAAAAAAAAATTAAAAATAAAAAATTTAAACTGAAAAAATAGAAAAAAATGAAAAATAAAAATGAAAAATAAGAAATAAAAACAAGAAATGAAAAATAAAAACTAAAAATGAAAAAATTAAAGATAAAAAAATAAAAATTAAAAATAAAAAATGAAAAACAAAAAACAAAAAATTAAAAATAAAAAATTGAAAATAAAACATTTAAAATAAAAAATTAAAAATCAGAGTTCAGAAAAAAACACACACTGAATAAAAAACTCGTACATATATGTAAACAAACATAACTTAGACCAACACACACATATTTTTATTTTCATATCAATTATGTTTGTTTTTAAATTTTCTTCGGTGCCAAACACAATCATGACTTGTGTTCGTTTTAATATTTCGTTATTTACACGAACATTTTTCTATCACGTACTTTTTGTTTCGATCACACATAAACCACACAGATTCGAGTGTTGCTTTATTTGAAGTTCGTGTTCTGGTACGTGTACTGAAAAAAAAAAACAGTTCATGTACAATAAACAGGTTCGAGTTCAGTTATATTTTAAGTCATTTTCTGGGTCGTGTACAAAGAAAAAATAGAACCTGAACCTTGTTAAAAATAAAAAATGAAAAACCAAAAATGAAAAATTAAAAATGAAAAATAAAAAATTAAACATTAAAAATGAAAAATAAAAATGGAAAATGAAAGACAAAAAATGAAAATTAAACATAAAAATGAAAAACGAAAATAAAAAATAAAAAATTAAAATTTAAAAATTAATAACGAAAAATTTAAAATTAAAAAAAAAAAAAAATTAAAAATAAAAAACGAATAATTAAAAATTAACCGGTTGAAATAATTAATAATGATAAATATTTTTATATTAGCATAGCCCCTGCAGTTATTGCTATAAGTGATACATAGATGACGCTTTCTATTTGATTTTAAAAAAGTGCAATAAAAATCCTTAATTACTAGATGTTTACACAGTTCCCCTGTGATTGGAATCACATGATTTTTTTCTTGTTTCTTTGAGTTAATATCTAGAATCTTTCGTCACATTTTGTTAATTTAAAATGTTTCTCTTAAAAAATCAATTTTTTATGTGTTTATGCTGGAAGTTATACAACTTCCTTTTGAGATCAGTTAAGTTAACAGTTGACGTTATGCTGTAAAAAATTAAATAAAATTTCATGAATTTTTAACATCTAAAAATCTACTATTTTTACTTTGTAAAAAACCCTAAACATATCGCACCTTAAATACAAAGCAGTCACAACTCAAAATTTTCAAATTTTCAGGAGAGGCAACATACTGTTTATGTAAAAATTATTGTATAATTTAAAAAAAAATGTAGTTTCATTATGAAAAATGTTCATTTTGAGGAAAGTTTTGCTATTCATGTTGTATTTGTGGGAATAAAATATAATTTTGAGTTATGACTCTCTGACTGAAATTTTTTCATTTGACTAGTGTTATTATCTCAAGTTGTGCCCCAGATATAGCAGCATTTTTCCTGTTAAAGAAGATAGTTATGAGAAATAAATTTTTGCAGTAGATAGAAATGTGTACTGTGAATTAATTTATGGAAAAAAAGTCAATTTAGGAAAATTTTGAGTTGTGACTCTTTTGTATTTAAGGTGCGATATGTAACATGTATTAAGTGTTTCGATTCTGATGTCAAGTTATTACGCTTTAACAGAATTTATTGATAAATATAAGTTATAATGATTTAGATTATCTATAATATCAATAGGCAAGGCAATTTCTTGTGACCGATGTAAGTTTCACAGTTTTACCCCGATTTTGACAAAAATTTATCATTTGAAAGGTATTTCTTTTCAACTGTTACCCAGATTTACAGATTTTCATCGTCTGGAATATTTTTTTTGGAGTTATGATCGTTTAAAGTTGCTACTAACACCTACATAAAATTATACAATGCTATGTGTATGCTTATTAAATTTGTTAATGTGTTGAGTTTGTTTTCTTCTTTTAAAATGAGTTGAATTGTGAAGCATACCTTTAGGGTCTTTATTAAATGAAAAAATAAAATTACCTAGAATTTCCACTCGAATTTCGAGTGCTGGAATCAGCTAGTTACTACTAAAGTATTCTGACAACATCACCAATATTTATTGTTAAGCAGTATATGAATAAATTGGTTATTCCATAATTTCTGTCTCCTCCTCTTAAGGTCTCTTAAGTTAACATTTCGTATTAAGCAGAACAAAAATTATACATATTTCTGGGGCTTAATAAAACAAAGTTTAATATCATAAAAAAATATATTTTAAAATTATTATTGAGCCTTATGCTGTATAACATTAAATGTTTGCTTAACAGACCTTAACAGAATGTGGCAAAAGTTACAGAACAACCATGTCAAATATATCTACTTCTTAATGCAGAGCTAAAAATAAATATAAATAGAAATTCTTAAATTTAAATTATAACAGAAATTGACAAAGTTACAGAATAGCCATTTTAATGTTACCTTAACAGACAGTAACAGAATAACCATGAGGGAATAACCACCTTAGGTATTAGCTGTTAAATTTACGTTCTAATTTAAACACATTTAAGCGCTCAGCAATAAAATCTTTACTTCTTGGCCAAGATCGTAGAAAACTAAAATGAAGAATATTGCTTAACAAATGTTCATATATCTAGCTACTACATCATGTTCTTCAAAATAATATTCGAAAATATTTAAAGAAAAATATTACAAATAAGTTTTTTTAAATTGCTTTTTTGCAAGTTCAAATGCAGATATTCTTTATTTAAGGTTAGCATGTTTATGCTAGCTCTGCTGGCAGTATGTGTCAGTTTTTGCACATTTGTATAGAAAATGACAGATCTTTTTCGGTGACATGATTTGAAAGCAGCTGATTTTTTTCGAGTATAAGTTTTCCGCATCCACAATTTTCCCTGGAATAGTGTAAATTACATCAAATTTGATATAAAAGCAAATTTTCACACATTTGTATAGAAATTGGCTTATCTTTATCAAGTAGTAGTCCGCCAACAGCTCAATAATTGTTGGAATTCTTTGAAATTTTAAGGACGTAATCTCTCGTATTTCCAATTTTAGAATTTATAAATATGTACCATATGCTCCTTGAATATTTCTTGTACATGGATGCCAAACTTGGTTGGAGTGCATTTTTTCGTATATTTGTATTAAAAGTGGCTGACCTTTTTCGAGTAGTAGGTTGCCAACAGCATAATATTGGTCTGAATGGTTTAAACAACTTATGTGAGTCATCTGAGGTTATAGCCAGTTGCAATTGTTGAAAAAAAGCATTTAAAAAATGTTTTTTATTGTTTTTTCATTACTGATCTTTTTCGAGTAGTAGTTCGTCCACCCCACACCTTTCATCCGAGTGTTCCAATATTTTGGGAAAATAATCACTTGATAGGAAGGACCACAATTTGTATTACTTTTTACTATGTTTTTTTTTTTTAGAAAAGTTCTTTTAAAATGACACCAAACTTCCATGGAGTGAATATTTTCGTGCATTTCGTCGTTCGTAAATTATTGTGTTCTATATGTTTTTTGTTAAAGTTTAGTTGCTAAAGTTTAGTTGCTAATTAAAAAAAAACTGAACCAATAAAATTGTTGCGACCTTCCTACCAAGGAAAGTACTATAGTTTGTGGTTTTTTCTGTTAAAGTGCATACCTGCATACATTTGTATGGAAAGTGGTCGAGCACAATTATTGTCGGAATACTTTGAAACTTTAAGGACATTATCTAGATATATTTGCAATTACAAAGAGTAAAAAATTTTAGCAAGTCGTGATGGAGATTTTATTTTTAAAGTTACTTAAAACTTCAAATAACAGCAAATTTTCACACATTCGATTAGAAAGTGGCTGATTTTTTTTCAACTTCTGTTCTTTGTCGAGTAGTGGTTCATCCATGTTTAAAGTTTTGGCAGAATGCTTTGAAACTTGAAGAATTCTCTAGCTCTAGCGAGTATAAAGTTTTGTTACTTCATTGTGGAAAATTTGCTGGAAAATATCATCAAACTTCAAATGATGATTTCCATAACAAAACGCAATAATTCCACTTTTTAAGTTTTTAGTTTTTTTTTTGACTAAATCTATTTCTTCATATCGAAATCTATATGCTTATTGTTAGAAAACATATCAATTATCAATAATTTTACTATAATTCAATACCAAAAATAACGATTTAGATGAAAATGAAACAACTCCAATATACGTCCTACTGACTTTAATTAAATTTATTCATTTCTCCAAAAAATTGTTCTGGTGGAGTTGGAGTTATTGTGTTTTGTTATGAACCTCTTCAAATAAAAGAATATTTTCACACATTTGTATAGAAAGTGTACAGTATCAGTCAAGTACTGCTATACCGACGCACAGTGGCGCCATTTGAGTTTTTTCGTTGCAAAAATTATATCTTTTGAACCGAATAACATAATTGAACAGTTTAAACAGCATATGATAGATAACTGTTCAGTTTATGAAATGAGCGTTTGGAAAGGGTGCTATGCTTTGCAGGGGCCTACTTATGGGTTATCAAAATTAAAATTTGTAGAAAAATCAATTTTATGGTAACTAAAAAAAATTATTTTTACATTTTTGGATTGTTTTTATTTTTTTTCTTCAGGGTTTTATGTTTTAAATTATTACACAACAAATTAAAAAAAAATTACTTCTTTTTTAAATTTATTTGTTCAATTTTCTGTAAAATATTCATCACAATTCGTAAGAGAAGGTATATCTAAAAGACTAATCATTTCTAAACTATAATTATTTTCTAACTCTATTCGTGACTTCACATGCCGCAGGAAAGAAATAAGTGGATCGGAAGATGCTGACAACATGTTGAAGAGGTCCTCATTTTGCCTTACCCTTGATGCTTTGAATGTGTTCTGCAATCTATATTTTTTATAAAATTTGTTAAGACACTCCTGTGCTTCTTCAGAAAGCTCTCCATTTGGCAAAGACTGGTACTCAATTATAGCTTTGCCATGCGCCAATATTTTATGGACGGTCGGGGTCAACTTCTTCTGTGGATACATTTCTGCTAAAAGGGATACAGTTTTCGATGCATATTCTCCATATTTTGTAGAATTGACATTTTCTTTGCAGTTTAAAACATTCAAGATCGTTCCGAATCTTTTCACGATTTGATTGTCAATTCCAGTGATTCTAGTTACTGCCTCATCATTTTCAAAAAATCTCCTAGAAGTGTTTCCGTATCCGTGCTTGGGACAGTCTACTTTTAGTCCAACTTGTTTATAAAAAGCATCCTGTATTTGCTTCTTTCTGATCTTTTCCATATCCTTTATTGATGTATTTTCATCGAAGTTTACCTCCTCCTGTGGTAGGGTATACGCCAGTTTTAGCAAGAACTCCATACACCTTATCCTTGCGTGCAATGGTGACATTCCATATTCGTAATTCTTCTCGTTTGTAGAATCGTTTAAATTACCAAAGTTCTTCTGACTCTTTTTGCAAATCGGGCATGACAATGTTGAGGTTGTTCCTGTCAGTTCGTTTACGACTTTTCCATCAACCATGGTCAGGTGGAACTCGTAATTGCATTCAATATATTTTCCTTTTCCAATTTGCAGCTTTGTAGGCTTAATGTTGCTTATTTGTTCTTCAATGTCCTTCACCGTGGTCCTTATGAGTTCTGCCGATTCCCTTGCAAACTGAAACACTATTGGTCGGCAGTAATGCACTGATGACGGACGTGGATTTTTCCAGTGTAGGGAAACATCAGATTTTAGCCGCAAAAGAACAATAGATGCCATAAACATATTTCCGTCCGATATTGTAGCGTCATCGGAAGATATCCTCTGCTTATAAACGCTTTGTCCGGATGATCCATCGCTGCCCCATTTGCTGCTCAATGTCAGTTTCTCAGGAAGAATTTTCAGCTCATTTTCAGGAAGACTCTCCAACAACCGTTTTGCTGTATGGCCCATGAAATCCTGCAGATTGGCTTTCACAGAGACTTCCGTAAACTCCGTATGCAGTGGTCGTGAATTTATTTTGGCTTGCGTAATATGCTTGTATCCTGGTAAAACGTCAGCCCCGTGTCGCATCAAGGATGCCCGTAGTATCTCATATTTTTCTTTGGAAAGTTGTAAGTCCATAAACAAGGCCAAGGCTTCTTCGGAACCATACTTTTTATACCCTATACCACTATGTGGTTTGGGTATAATGACTTTGTGCTGCTGTTTGTAACAACCAAAAATATTTGACCCAGACCCATCTTTAATTATACCGATCGAATCAGAATCACTTTTTGAGTTGATTTAACAATGTCCGTCCGTCCGTCCGTCCGTCCGTCTGTGTGTCCATGTAAACCTTGTAATCAAACTGCAGGTCGCAAATATGAGTATATTTGGATGAAGTTTGGCATATAAGCTTCTATCGGCCATGGGATGAACCCTATTGAAATTGGTGGGAATCGGTCCATGTTCAGACCTAGCCCCATACAAATTACCCCTATGAAATCGACATAAATTGCCATAAGATCCAAATTGTCATATAGATCTTACTCAAATTGAGTTTGTATGCATTCATTACATCCATTAATGAATAGTCCAAAAATGATCCCTTTGGCCCCATATAGAGCTGCTTCCCGATATTCAATTAAATCTATTAAAAAACAAAAATATTGCATTGATTCTTCTCAAATTTTGTTTGTATATGTTTTTGCAAAATACAAGAGACGTTACCAACCATGGTCAGGATCGGTCCATTTTTGGACCTAGTTCCCATATAGATATAGCATCCGATATGAACTTTTTCATATCTGCAGCCAAAAAAAAAAATGACAAAAATCCCACTCAAATTTGGTTTTTGCTTATTTTCTATGTCCAGTTAGTTGGGCCTAAGAGATAGGGTTTCTAAACGCATGGTATAGGGTATCATATAGTCGGTCTAGACCGACTATAATTTTCTTACTTGTTAATGTGTGCGTTTGTGGGCGTGGGAATGCTTTCCTTAATCCTTTTTAGTCGCAGTGGGCTTGCATCAGCAACAGATTTTGTAATCTGCGACCTAACTCTTTCACTATCCTTTGTATATTTAATAGACAGCACGTCCGATAAATGCTTCGTGGTCAAGTCATTGGTGGCATCGGCAAGTTTCCTCTTTCTTGGGAAAATTGAACACTCCTCAATACTTTTTTTTGGCCTTCCTTTTGCTCCTCTGATTGATATGGTGGGTTTATCTACTGCCAATATATCCAGGATGGTGTCTTCATTAAGGCAGTCCTCGTATTTGGAGTTGAAGTTCTGAATGGTTCGATTAGATTTCACCCATTTTGCCTTAATATTTGCATATATCAGATAAAATTTTTTTTTTATAATTTCGCTTCTCTCAATATTTCCGTATAAGCTATCAAGTTCTCCTAAAGCAGCTTCCGTGAAAAACTGGTTGACCATCTAAACAGTTCAAATAATTTTAAATTGTTTAACGCCATGGTTTCAGTACTTGTTGCGCCAACTTTCAGTCGTAGGCTAATTCAGGCATTATGCTTATTTTGCAATATATAGGCTTATGCTACCATGCCTAAAAATTTACCTGTTCCCTGCATACATATGGATTTAGACTGAATTATGCAATTTTGATATTATGCTCGTGTCTACATAAGACTTGTGCCTACCTGGAGGGACAATAAGTCAATATTGTTCTTGACCATTTGTACTCCAAAGTAATTTTTAAGTGAGGTGCGTACTTGCGAATTTCAATGAGTAGTTTTTTGTGCATCCTGTGTCTGTAACAGAACATTGGGAGTAGACTTTGGCAGAGGCTTACAGGTAGATAACCAACTTAAAATGCATTTTTCAAACTATTAGATCAAACTACTGTCAGTCAAAACATGTAAGGGATGCACGCCTTACAATTTCTGCAACCATGTCTTTTTAACCTTTTTTACCTCTAGAAGCCAAACGGGCACGTACGGGCAGATAAAACCTTTCGAATTATGTAAAGAAATAATCAAATAACATGTTTTGCAAATATGGCAAATATAGAAAAATATGGATTTTTTTTATTTTCCGTCAAAGTTGAAAAATAGTGAAAAAACGGATAGTTTTTAATTAATGATTTACCAGGAGAAGCACATAGCAAACAGTAAATTTTTTTTTATCATTATACATTCAATAAATACATCAATCAACACAAACAAAAAATAAGGCGACTCGTTACCTATTTTTCGTGATATTACACCTGATATCGCAACAAATTGACTAAAAATTGTGTGTTTTCTTGAAAACCGAAAGTCGGTCAACTTTGAACGGTTGTATCTTCTAAACTAAAAATGCGATATTATTAAGAGTAGCATATTTGAAATCGTTGAAAAGTTTCCTATAACATGGGTTTATTCAAAACTTCGTCGGCGCACATGAAAATTTTGATTTTTGCAACCTCGTTTGCTCTATGGGCGCCACTGTGCGACGTCAAAATTTTGGTCGGATTGGATTAAAATTTTTTATGAGTATTCTACGAATATATTTAATTTTTAATTTTTTCCAAAATTTCCAATTATTTTCTCTACATATATTCAGACTAAATTGCTATGAGATATTTCCAAGTGTTCTTAAAAAATTTTTTGTAATTAGGCATAAAACATATACGGAAAACATTTCTGATGTAAAAGCGATAACCGCCTAAGTCAACTTAAGAACTATTTGAGTTGTGTGTGCTATCATATTTTACTAACAATGCTTTATATTTACGTGAAATCCCCATTTTTCTAACACTGTTATTAAAAAGTTATTAATGAAGACATACTAACCTAAGTCGTAATGAAGCCCCATTGCATTTATATAAACCGTTATTTTTCTCGAAAGCATGATTTTCGACTTAGTCGGTTATTGCTTGTGACCACAGATATATTCATGCACTTGAGTCGAGTAGTCGTAAGCCCACTCTATAGTTTTTATCAGAATGTTTTAATATTTCAGGAAAGTAATTTATCAGTATAGCTGACTTGACAATATATAATTTCATACCATGTATTTTGGGAAATTTTTTTTTAAATGAAGTCAAACATCTATGTAGTGTATATTTTCATAAATTTACATGAAGAGTCGCCGAACTTTTTCGAGTAGTAGTTAAGCTGGAGTAGCTCGATTACTACTCGAGTAGCTCAAGCTTCAAGTAGCTTGAGTAACTCAAGTTTTCGAGCTTCACCGTAGGCTCTAGTTCAAATCCTGACTTCACCAAAACAAAATTGTAATATTTATAAATTTTTTGCTTTTTTATTTAAAAATTCTTTGCAAAATCTAAAGTAAATTTTAAATTTAAAAAATATATACAAAAACAAGTAAGAGTGTTAAATTCGGCTGTGCCGAATCTTTGATACCCTCCACCTCGGTTTGAATCTTGATGATAAATGTAAATGAAAAAGTAAACAATTTGTTAAACTTAATACGAAATTATTTCAGCAAATTCTTTGGGTTTGTTTTCGTCTTTTCTATTATTTCGGATTTATTTCGGTGTTTGCTTTTTGGTCATCGTGGTTGCTGATTGGCATGCATTTAGGTTATATACCTATATGCATGCGTTTCCGGTTATATGACATAACTTCTCGTTTAATTTAGTTTTTGCTAATTAAATAGCTCGCCCTAACCTCCATTGCAAAGGTAATGGTTGTGTAAGGTGGTTATATGCATTAAATCGTGCTAATTGGAGATAGCTGTATAGTTTCTTTTAACTGGCCAAATATTTCTTCATTGAGGCTATATAGTTCGGATGGAGTAACAAAATAATAACCAAAAAAGAGCTCTCTTACTTTTTTTTATTAAAATATTGCCATACCTGGAAAACATAGAGACTAAATTTATAATAATAAATATTCAAATTAGGGATGCCAAACGCAAAAAACCAAATGTCCCAAACTTTTTAAATAAAATAATTTGTTCTCTTTATTTTCTGAAAAACTTCAAATTTTCATCCAAAAAAATTGTGAAAATTTATATATAAAAAACAGTTTTTATGTTTGCAATTCTTAAATATCATTTGACGTTTTCTAAAATTCATTAAATTTAAATTAATGTTTTCTGTAGTCCGATTCTGTAAATTTCAACGATCCGACAATCGCAAAATATATCGACAGCTATTGTTGTTTGCACTAAGGATTAAGTGATTCACTAAGTACATACATATTAACGACAGTCGACAAATTTATTTTTCTATTTATTTAAATTGTAAACGAGTGGCATCTCTGTTAAAATAAGCGAAAAACACAAAGAAGAATTGAAACAAACAAATTACTTCGTGTTTGACTGGATGATTTTATGTTTATGTTTAATATCTCTATTTTTTTTACTAATATTTCTGTGCATTTATTTGAAAATGAAATAATGAATTGAATATGCTATTTATTTTTTTTATTTATATAAAAAAGTTTTTAATTAAAGCAAAATATTTTCACTATTTTATGATTTTTATTTATGTATGACGACATTTCAACCTAAAAATTTCAGTTTTTATCGATTGAATAAACAACACATAAATGGTTGTCGTTTAGATAACAACAACAGCTGACTTTAACAATAGAGAATATCGTTTAAAAATTTTACTAATAATTTTGCAATTTTCTTTTTTTAACGATTCGACTATCGTTAAAAGAAGTTACTGAATCGCGGTACTGAAAAGCTATTAATTTCTCCTGAATGTCAAGTTTTTTTTTAAATGTAAAAATTTTTTAAATGTAAACATAGGTATTTGGTGTTTTTTTTTTTTTTTTTGAATTTCAATTTGTGTTTAACGAATAAAATTTATATATTAAAGATGCAATTGATGTCTTCTAAATTTAAGACTATAATTTCCGACGTTTTGATATGATTTTCTGAAATTCAATTAATTGTAATTTATAATTGGAAATTTTTAATTTCAGTTTTTAGAATTGATATTTTCTTAAATTTGAAAGGAAAATTAAAAAGTGCAATTTTGTATTTATGTGAATAATAATGCTTTAGTAATTATAAACAATTTTTAAAAATTAGATGTAATCACAATCAGATATTTTGTAGGTAAAGCAGAATAATAATTCTATGTAACTATGTAGAACTGTTTTGAAAGCAAAAAACTCATTGATGAAATCGGTAACTCTATTTTGTAAAGACAACAAAAAGTTAATATGTCAAACTTACATATGTTCATATTTGTAAAAGAATAATGAAAATACGTATGAAATAAAAGACCAGCCCGTGTATACTCTTAACATTGTTCTGTATGACATCCAGTTGAAAATATTAACATTAATGTTAAAATAGAAATAACTATTGCAAAGCTAATTAGAACAAAAATTGTGGCGCCATCTACTGTGGCATAGTCACGCTGAGCAAAATGAAGTGACACTCTGTTAATGCAAAAGAAATGTATTTTCTTCACAACAAAATATTGCAGAATTTTATGTAAATAAATTGTTATTGATATACATATGTAATATATGTATATTATTTGTATTATTTAATATGTTTATATAAATTTATAAATAAATTTATACATAAAATTTTTTTCTGCTGTATTTACATTATTTTTTTTTATTAACAACTAGGTATTTTAGCATTATGTGCTTAAGACGTTGGTGAATTTTTACTCCCTTTATATTAACTCGTAGTGTCTGCTTGTCGAAAAAATTTTGGACCGATTTTAACCAATTTTCCCGTGAGCCATTCGGTCTGAAATTTTGCAGGCGGGCTCGTGGTAATAACAGAAACGATGTAACAAATTTTTAGAGTGATGCCAAAACAATGGAAACTTTTAAATTTTTCTACCAGAGTTAATAAAAAAATGTAGAAAGGGTTAGTTTTTATTATATTATTACCACAACGACCACAAAAACAACAAGTCCAGCTTTGACAACAACACAACATTTAGAATAACAACAAGAACAATATAAAAACATCATATTTTTCACTTTTTTTTTATATTTTCAGAGATTTCCCTGGACCTGTTCCACCGATTTTAATGATTTTTGAAATATAAATCTTTCCCATGAATTTGGTGAATCATTCTCACTAAAAATGATCACTGTAGCTGCACTATTCAGTGCGTGATCGTGACAAGAACAACATAGAAAATTATATTTTTCAAGACTTTTTTTAGTTCTTCATTCAAATCTCGGGCCATAATCGGCCGATTTGGACGGTTTTAAACAGAAAACTTTCCAGGATATTAATAAATCATTTTTTATATCAACGAGCACCTTAGCTACCCGATTGATGCCGTCATCGTGATTTCCACAGACGGACAGACGGACATCGCTATATCAACTCTGGTTGTTATAAGGATTACAAATATATATATTTTATGGGGTCCAAAATTTTTTTTCTAATTATTACAAACGGAATGACAAACTTATATATACCCTCTGCACACTGGAGTGGAGGGTATAAATAAACAGGTAGGAATGTTAAATTCTGTTTGCCGAATCTTTGATACTTTCCACCTGGGTTTTACATTTACATTGATATCTAGAATTATTGCACTATGTACGAGTATATTAGCTATAAATAAAATATTTGCAAGAGTATATACTTTCATAATCTTATCACTTAACTCTTAACATTTTAACAGGAATATTGATACTTTATGGGGCCGCAAATTCATTTGCCGATGCGTTCAAACTTATTGATAAACAGATATATACCCCATGCACAGTGGCGTGGATAGTATACAAATATTATAAATTTAAATGTAAATAAATATTATAAATATATATTTTTTAACGGTTTTCCTTGTTAAATGCAAATTATATATGTTTGAGAAAGGAAATGTTAATTGCTGGGATCAATTTAAAAGAACAACAAAAGTTTTTTGTGAACCAAAATTAACAGGGAAAATTTTTTTTTTAAGTTTAACTTAAAATTTTAATTAATTATTTTCTACTAATAATAAAATTTAAAACTTTACCGATTCATGTTATTTTTAATTTACGTATTTTTAGTAGTTCCTGCCAAAGATCCTGTTATAACTGGCATACGCTCACGCTACAAACTGGGCGATATATTGCGAGGAAATTGTACATCGTCCCACTCCAGGCCGGCAGCAAATATAACTTGGGCTGTGAATGGTTATGAGGTAAGCTTATTAAGAAGGAAAAATTAGTTTACCCAAAAACCCAATAAACGATCATACATATGATGATGATACAGAAGAGCTTAGTTATGTAAATCCATTTAAAGTCAACAGAACTTCTTTGATGTAAAGTTCCGACTGTGATATTTCTTTCCTTTATCTATTTATTAGTTGCGTCATTATAGTTACTTTACATTTTTTATTAATATTAAGTAAAATAATAAAACTTACAGTTTTATAATATGACGAGATCCGATTTGTTCGATTTAAGCAGTGTTTTATTTAAAATTTGTAAAATTCAAAGTAAGTTATAAGTTAAAATACTTCAAACTAAATTGAAAATTTAAAAGCAAAATATTCAGTGCGCGTTAAGTTTAAATTTGAACTGGTTTGAAAAAGAATTAAACAGAAATAACCTGTAATGCGATACTTTGTGCTCTCTTGTGCTGCAGATAAATAACCGGGTTTTCCCCCCTTTTGCACATAAAACCAGTAGTTTCTTAGCGACTTTAGAACGAAGAAACTGAGGCCTTTCGAAGATGTGAATATGATATTTAAGTAATATTGAGACATCTATAAGTATTCCTCCAGCAAACTCATTCAAAAACAAGTAAGAAAATTATAGTCGGTCTAGACCGACTATACGATACCCTATACCATGCGTTTAGAGACCCTATCTCTCAGGCCCAACTAACTGGATATAGAAAATAAGCATAAACCAAATTTGAGTGGGATTTTTATTAATTTTTTCAGCTGCAGATATGAAAAAGTTCATATCGGATGCTATGTCTATATGGGGACTAGGTCCAAAAATGGACCGATCCTGACCATGTTTGGTAAAGTGTCTTGTAATTTGCAAAAACATATACAAACAAAATTTGAGAAGAATCAGTGCAATATTTTTGTTTTTTGATGGATTTAAGTGAAGATCGGGAAGCAGCTCTATATGGGGCCTATGGCTAAGAGTTGTCCAATAGAGATAATTTTTAATGGATGTAATATATACATACAAACCCAATTTGACTAAGATTTGTATGATAATTTGGATCTTATGGCAATATGTGTTGATTTCATAGGGGTCATTTGTATGGTGGCTAGGTCTGAACATGGACCGATTCTCACCAATTTCAACAGCGTTTATCCCATGGCCGATAAAGGATCAAGTACCAAATTTCATCAAAATATATTCATAGTTGCGACCTGCAGCTTGATTTCAAGCTTTACATGGACACACAGACGGACGGACGGACGGACTGACGGACGGATATTGTTAAATCGAATCAGATAGTGGTTCTGATTCGATCGGTATAATGAAAGATGGGTGTAGGTCAAGTATTTTTGGTTGTTACAAACATCAGCACAAAGTCATTATACCCAAACCACATAGTGGTATAGGGTATAAATATCGCTATTTTGCAATTTTTGAGCTGCTTTTACACATTTTTATACCCTATACCGCTATGTGGTTTGGGTATAATGACATTATGCTGTTGTTTCTAACTACCAAAAATATTTGACCTAGAGCCATCTTTAATTATACCGATCGAATCAGAATCACTTTCCGTCTGTGTATCCATGTAAACTTGTAATCCAACTACAGGTCGCAAATATATTTTGATGAAATTTGATATGTAAGCTTTTCTCCGCCATAGTATTAACGCTATTGAAACTGGTGAAATTCGGTCCATGTTCAGACCTAGTCCCCATACAAATGACCCCTATGAAATCGACATAAATTGCCATAAAATCCAAATAATCATATAGATCTCAGTCAAATTGGGTTCTTATGTGTTTATTATATCCATTAATCAGTAGTCCAAATAAAATCCCCTTATGACAATTCTTACTCATAGGCCCCATATAGAGCTGCTTCCCGATCTTCACTAAAATCTATCAAAAAACAAAAATATTGCACAGATTTTTCTCAAATTTGGTTTGTATACATTTTTTCAAAATATAAGTGAGCTTACCAAATATGGTCCGGATCGGTCCATTTTACGACCTAGTCCCCATATATATATGGCACCCGATATGAACTTTTTCATATAATGTAAGAACTGCATTTGAGATAAGAGAGAGATTACAACGCTTTTACAAAAGCTCTACAAAATTATTAAAAATAAAATATTTATTGGTTGTTGAAATAGACAGGAGAATAATAATAAAACTATAAATAAAGTGAAATTAAATCAAAAAGTGAAATAAAATCAACAAAGATTATATATGTTGATGAATATTAACAAAAAGCGACGTAATGCTTGAGTGCAGTAAATGTAATTTAGCCATTCATGGCGAATCTGGAGTCCGTTGCGAGGGTGTATGCAAAAAGGAATTTCATCCCACTGTTAAGTGTTGTGGAGTTGACCAATATAATATAAAAATTTTGGAATCTAATAATTTCATAGGATATATGTGTGATGACTGCATCCAGTACGTACATAACCTCGATTTGGTGTTAGCTGAAGTACAAGAAGAAGTGAGAAAAAACAAACAACACTTGATTGACTATAAAGAGGAATCTGAAGAATCCTTAAAACGTAATGCGTTAGAAATGAGGAAGCTTTTGGAGGCTATTGAAAAACGCTATGAAATGAGAATGAAGAAACTCGCTGATGTACAAAAAAGTTGTGAAAGTAATATTAAAGACATTGGCAAGTTGTGTGAAAATGTAAGCGAAGAGAAAAGCAAAAACAACAAACTGTGTAGTGAATTACGAGAGGAGAACTAGAAGATGTGCAATGAAATAAAGAAAACAATTATAGACATAAACGTCAACCATAATAAACCGCTGTAGTCAGAGTTAGTAACAACAGGGTTGCCAAAAATCAACAAACAGTTGCCATTAATTGTGAAACCAAGGGAAAAACAAGGAGTTGACAAAACAAAGGAAGAGCTTAACAAAAAAGTAGATCCAGTGTATTTAAAAATTACCAACGTGGAAAATAGAAGTAATGGAACAATAATTATTAGAAGTGAAAATAACGAGAAGAGAGACAAAATAAAGAGCGCTATAGAAGTCGAAATGGGTGAAAACTCTGAAATAAGAGTGGCAACCCCTTTTAATTTGGACGTTATAGTAACAGATATCTCATATAAATACACGGAAGATGAAATAATAACAAATTAAGGAAGCAGAACCCGCCGATCGGTAATAAAAATAATAAGTACTCTTGAACCAAAACGAAATAATAGAACGATACACAATGTTAAATTAAATATAGACAATGAAACATATGAAAATATTATGAGAGCACAAAGAGTCAACATCGGTTGGGAAAGATGTAGAGTATTCGATGGTAAAAAATTAATAACAATGCCACTCAAATTTGGTATATGCTTATTTTCTATAGCTAATTAGTTGGACCTAAACGCATGGTATAGGGTATCTTATAGCCGGTCTAGACCGACTATAATTATATCCTATACCACTATGTGGTTTGGGTATAATGACTTTGTGCTGCTGTTTGTAACAACCAAAAATATTTGACCTACACCCATCTTTAATTATACCGATCGAATCAGAATCATCATCTGATTCGATTTAACGATGTCCGTCCGTCTGTGTGTCCATGTAAAGTTTGTAATCAAACTGCAGGTCGCAAATATGAATATATTTTAATGAAATTTGGCATTTAATCTTTTGTCGGCCATGGGATGAACGCTGTTGAAATTGGTGAGAATCGGTCGATGTTCAGACCTAGCCCCCATACAAATGACCCCTATGAAATCAACATATCTTGACATAAGATCCAAATTATCATACAAATCTTAGTCAAATTGGGTTTGTATGTATATATTACATCCACTAATCAGTAGTCCAAAAAGGATCCCAATTGGACAACTCTCATTCATAGGCCCCATATAGAGCTGCTTCCCGATCTTCACTTAAATCTATCAAAAACCAAAAATATTACACTGATTCTTCTCAAATTTTGTTTGTATATATTTTTGCAAAATACAAGAGACTTTACCAAACATGGTCAGGATCGGTCCATTTTTGGGCCTAGTTCCCATATAGATATAGCATCCGATATGAACTTATTCATATCTGCAGCCGAAATAATTAATAAAAATCCCACTCAAATTTGGTTTATGCTTATTTTCTATATCCAGTTATTTGGGTCTGCGAGATAGGGCCTCTAAACGCATGGTATAGGGTATCGTATAGTCGGTCTAGACCGACTATAATTTTCTTATTTGTTTTTTACTTGTTTATTTAGAAACCGTATAATTTTTGAATTTATTATAAAAGTAAGTTTATTTGTGAGCAAAATACAGCTTTGATTAAAAAAAAATCTAAAAAATCTGACCGAGTTACTAAACTTTTAATGAAAACAAAATTTCTTTTTATGCGCTTTCTATGAAGTTTCTAGTATGATGAAGGAACAATTTATGGAAACAAAAGTAGATTTCGGCGGGTCGGGATTATAACAGTGGAATTTGGTGGAAAAAGGTTTTAGTGAAAGTTCTTGTAGAAGAAGTGACCGGACTGAGTTTTTAGAAACAAGATTTAAAATTTACAGTAATATGGTGTATAGCCCATAGCCTAAATTGCTAGTGCTTAAAAATTAAGTTTATTGTAATTTTACATGTAACACAACACAAAACAACCATGCTACCTTAGTGACTGGGATAGTCGTGCACCAAATCGGTATGTTCGCAATATGTGGCCACCTCGTGACTCGTTTCAAATAGGCAAGAGAAACATTTTATATGTGCCATTAGGTGAAGCTGAGACAGGAAAAAAAATATAAAAAAAATTTATATTAATAGCTTCGCCATTTTTGCCATTTTAAAGTGGTATTCACAAAATCAATTGAAGCCGAAATAATATTATATATTTATTTTCAAATCTAATAATTTTTATGTCGTCTGAAGAATTTTAGGTATTTCTATTGGACCACAACTGAAGAAACTAAACTAATTTCCGTCCCAAAACGCGCATCGAAAAGTTTTGTTGCACTATATGACAATTTTCTTGGAAATCAAAGGATCGATGACTATGTCGCGTATGGTGCAATGGATAGCACCATGCCCATAAAAATTCATTTCTTGCATTCTTATCTATACTTCTTCCCAGACAACCTGGGAAAGTTTTATAAACAAGGCTAAAACAAGGTGAAGATTTTCAATGAAAAAACGCTTTGAACAAAATATAAAATAAAAACAAGTAAGAAAATTATAGTCCCTCTATACCTACTATACTATACCCGATACCATGGTTTAGAGATCCCATCAATTCGGTCCAACTAAGTGGATATAGAAAATAAGCATAAACCAAATTTGATTGGCATTGTTATTGATTCTTTTGGCTGCAGATATAAAAAAGTTCATATTGGAGGCTACATTTATATGGGGACTACATCAAAAAATGGACCGATCCTGACCATATATGGTAAAGTCACTTATATTTTGAAAAAATATATGCAAACCATATTTGAAAAAAATCTGTGCAATATTTTTGTTTTTTAAACATTTAAGTGAAGATCGGGAAGCAGTTCTATATCGGGCCTATGACTAAGAATTGTCCTATAGGGATTATTTTTGGACTACTGATTAAGGGATATAACAAACGCACATAAACCCAATTTGACTGAGACTATATGACAATTTGGATCTTATGGCAATTTACGTCGATATAATAGGGGTGATTTGTATGGGGCCTAGGTCTGAACACTGACCGAATTGCACCAATTTCAACAGCGTTCATCATATGACCGATAAAAGCTTATATACCAAATTTCATTAAAACATATTCATATTTGCGGCCTGCAGTTCGATTACAAGGTTTACACGGACACAAAGGCGGACAGACATCGCTAAATCGCCTCAAAAAGTGATTCTGGGTGATTCTGAGTGGATCGGTATAATACGAGATTAGTCTAGGTCAAATATTTTTGGTAGTTACAAACAGCAGAACAAAGTCATTATACCCAAACCATATAGTGGTATAACGATCAACGGAAAATTGACGATGATGAATTAAAAAAAAAAAGATCGGGCAAACATTTTTAGTTTGGATGGCCATAAATGTTATTTTTTGCAATTTTTTGTTTTTTGCAAACAGTTATTCCAAAATTATACATATTTATACCCTCCACTCCAGTGTGCAGAGGGTATATATAAGTGTGTCATTCCGTTTATAATAATTAGAAAAAAAATCTGGACCCTATAAAATATATATATTTGTGATCCTTATAACCAGCGAAGTTCATATAGCGATGTCCGTCTGTCCGGCTGTCCGTCTGTCCGTCTGTCCGTCTGTGGAAATCACGATGACGGCTTCAATCGGGTAGCTAGGGTGCTCGTTGGTATAAAAAATGATTCACTGACATCCTGAGAAGTTCGCTATTTAAAATCGTCCAAATCGGTTTATCTGGTCCCGAGAATTGAGCGAAGAAGTAAAAAAAGTCCTGAGAAAATATGATTTGAATATGTGTTCTTGTCATAACGCCCTCAATAGGACAGTTAGGGTGCTCGCTTTTAGTGGGAATGATTCTCTAACATCATAAGAAGGCTTCTGTTTTTAAATCATGACAACAGGTTTCATAGGCGCCGAGAAATCACTGAAAAGGTAAAAAAAAATATGATGTTTTCCTATATTGTTTTCCTAAATTTTGTATTTTGTCATAGCTGTACATGTTGTTTTTGTGGTCGTTGTGTTAATAATAATAATTTAAGTTAGTTAATTAATAAAAGAAACTATATAAAATCAATATCAATATTCTGCTATTTTTATAAGATCACAAAGTATTACAAATTGATACATACATACTACTGTAGCCAATATCAAAATACTATAAATAACATTCATATATTCTGTATATGTATATCCATAATAAGCGCATATTAATATAAATCGGTATTTTATTTATATAAAATTCTGAAATTTTTAGAGTTGCAAAAAAAGTATGGTTTTAAGAGTTGTATTTTTAGTACATGTATAAACCCTGCATACTTGCATTCAAAAGTAGTAGGTAGGTAAACCATAAAATATTTATTTACCCTGTAAAAAAATTGGTGTTTAGAAAAATAGTATTTTTTGTCAGATGTTAAGAAAAATGTTAATTACAATAAATTTTTAACATTTGTTATTTAATGTCGGGGACGGAGGCAAACGCCATTCCCAAAATTTTGTTTCAAGAGTTATCCACATTAAAATAACCGCGGAGCTCAGCTCAATCAATGTGCAATGATCGAGCCTTGCCCTGGGAAACATGCATTTATGCTTTTCTTAACATAAACGCCATTCCCAACTACTAAACATTTTAGACACGAGCTATTCACATTATGAATAGTCGCGGAGCTCAACTCAATCAAAGTGCAATGATGAAGCTTCGCCCTGGGAAACATATATTCATGCTTTTCTTAGCACAGACCGAACTTCTGATGGCACATTAAAAATAAACTAATTGAGAAGTACAATTCACCATTACGGTGTATTATAATACTATTTTCTTATTTTACTGATAGCTAGTAAACAAAGTGATCGTATCATTGTGAACGAAATAGATTGGAAATTGTGTGCAGATTTGTTTTACTTAAAAAACCTGTTTCTACAGATAGTGAATAAAATCCCAGTAAGCATTTTATGCAATAAATGATCATGTAGAGTCTTTTTGACTCATATGTGCTATTAAAACAGTCATAAATGCGCCCTTTTGCTCATCACAAAATATTCTTTTGTTGGGATTAAATATTACCTTGCCCGCGAATCTTCTTGACAGTCCTTTTTATCCGCTTTTCTGATCAGTTTCGACTCATTTTTGAGTCTTATTTAATGTAATTTTTCTATAAATCACTTTTTAAGAGCAAGCGAAAATCATTTTCTAGTCTTTTTCTAATAGCGCATGTGATTAATCAGTTTTTAATCATCAAAAGTGCTCGAAAAAGACACAGTAAGGTAATTTTTGTTAAAACAATCTTCGAAATGATGACTGGGATATCGTATATTTTTGTTAACACACAAACATATGCATAGCAGCACGAGTAAACCGAACTCTAATCGGCTTTTTATATGTATACAGCCGAACAAAAACGAAAATACTCACCAAAGAGTAAAGTAAGCAACAATTTCATTCAGTCTTATGGAAGCTTTTGAACAAAGCAAGTCTACGTCGCGTTTTCTTGTGAATTTTTACATTGGTTTTTAATAGGTACTAGTGATGCCAGGAGATTTTTTCAGAAATCTCTACGCTTATGAAAAAAATTCCCTTTTTTCCGTACACCCACATTTTTCCCCTACACTACTTTTTTAAAATTTATTTTTAATTTGTACATTTTCAATTTCAATTATGTAAAAATAACATAAAAACAAAGAAAAAAATATAAAAAATAAGATAAAAATATCATGAGAATTACATAAGAATACTATAAAAAACATACAGATATTATGTATAATTCATCTTTTTTGATATGGCTAGATGTGCATTTAAAATTTACACAATTAATTAAAATGGCTTGCATGAGATGTTATAACTCAAACAGAATATTTGTTCTTGGTTTTCAGTGTTGCCGTTTTAGCTTTTTAGTTGCTAGATTTAGCAATTTTTTTGTCGTTTAGCATCTAAAATTTATCAAAAGATGCTAGATGCTAACTTAGAATCTTTTATTAATAAAAAGTTGCTTTTAGCATCTTTTTTTTGATATTTTTTTTTTTTTTTCATTATTTTTGAATATATAATTTTAATGGTATTGATATGTTTTAATTTCTCAAAGTATAGTACAGTTATTTTGTGTACTACTCCTTTTACCACTCTGGTCGTTTCTTTCAACATATATAACAAAACATTTTGAAATAGAAGAATGTAAACACCAACAACAGTTTTTAATGATTTAGAAAGTCAATTGCCAAAAAATATTATTGTATTAAAAAAATGCCAAATTTTCAATACAAAACACATTAAATCGGATAAAAGAACAGATAACCAATATATTAGAAGAGTTTAAATTTATATCATCTGAAACAGATAAAATTCAAATCCAATGGAGTTATATCACAGAACAAAACTGGGATACAAAACTGAATACAACCTCTTTATGGATTGAAAAATTCTACTGGCGAAATTCCATTTAAGGAGTTATCAATATTTGTATTGTCTATATTAGTTTTGTCTTTCTCAAATGCCGAAGTTGAACGTTTGTTTAGTTTAATGGCTTTAATTAAAAGCAAACTTCGAACAGAATAAAATCCGAGTTGTTATGTTCTGTAATACGTATAATAGAAGGATTGAAATTGAAAAATCGGTGCCGTCACACTTACAATATACCGAGCGATGTCGTTGATAAAAGTCGATCTTCAGAAAAATATCAGAGCCAAGAAGAACTTGAAGATGAAGAAGCATGTATACTTAGATCTGATTTATCGCATTTTAATATATTTTCAAAAGCCTTGCATCTGCATTTATAGTCGTCACCTTTGACCTGCTCCAGCCATCCATTAGCTTCTTGTCTCTCAACTAACTGAAGCAAAATCTTTATGTTCTGTATTTCTTTGATGTGTTTTCAGCATCATCGAAAAACGAATCGGACATTTTTTAAAAATTAATTATGTTTCTAAAATTAATTATGTTCAAATTTATAATATTTTAATGTACAGCACAAAAAAAGTGTTTTATACTTGTCATTGTTATTAAGGAATTCACATATTTACTTCCTTCATATTATAGAGTTATTACCAGACTTAAAAAGACTTTAAAGTTTAAAGTTGAAAAAAATTATGCGATATTTAACAAATACATTCAAAATAGTTTTGACTGAAATTTTTGGCAGTTTTAGTTTTGCCTTGTATCAGTAAAATGTTCAGATATTAATTTAAAAAAAAACAATTTGTTAAATATTTTCATCTTAATTATCTTAATTAATTTAAAGACACAAAGATAGATTTAATACAATAAAAACAAGTAAGAGTTGAAAGTTGATCTATGCGGACTCACAAATGTGCCCTATACTAATAGGTCTGGAAAATTGAAAAGGATTGTAAGAAATAAAATTCATCTTTATATTAAAAAATTTAAATTAAAAAGATAATTACAAAATAAACCATTTACCTGGTTAAACTTAATTTTGTCTGTAATTATCTGGATCAGGTTAGTATTTAAAATGGGATAAATCGGGTGTCATTGTGCCAATTTATGACCTAAAATATGTAGACACCTCTATAAAATGCTGAAAATTCAGAGCATTTGTTGTAATAATTCAGTAATAGGTTTATCAAAGTGTTTACATATTCAAATATTTTATATACATTTGTTACAAATAGTGCAAGAAGTCCAGATATTAATGTAAACGTAAAACCCAGGAGAAGGGTATCAAAGATTCGGCATAGCCGAATTTAACACTCTTACTTGTTTTTTGTTAAAAGTTCAGTAAGGCTTTTTGAATCAAAACTGCATATCATTAAGAAATAAACATTCTTTTATAAGTAATTCATAATTTATACGATTCCTAAATAAAAAATGTGTAAAAATATCTCCAGAATTAAAAATAGATATTAAAAAAAAAAAAGAATTTTCTGGAGGAATATACACAGAAGTCTCCATAATACTTAAATATCATGTTTGTACCTTCGAAAGTTTTCAGTCTCTTCTTTCTAAATTCGCTGAGAAGATCAACATCGGTGGATAATCATCAAAGTTACTGGTTTGCATGTGAAAAAGGGACGAAAAGCCGTTGTTGTTACCCGTAATTCAAGATTATGAAGGTGCAAATTTCAGCAATAGAGTTTTGTTATACTCGACAAGACCTACCAGAAAAGAAGTTTCGCATGTCTGGTTATTTTTTTGTCACACAGTGTAATTCAATGAATTCGATCAAAGCAAATTTAGGTTGACTAATGGAAGACACAACCAATCCGACGATTTTTCTGCAGGACTTGAAAATAGCACGTATATTGCAAAAAATCTACAAAGAAAATGTTTAGAAAATAATTTAATTTGCTTTTTGATCAGCATTATTTAATTGTAGATGCGTTTCAAATTGTAGATGCGTTGGTAAAAACATATACTAACTCATCCATATGTACGAACTAACATTAAATTCTGGCATAGTTTAAGGTTTTTGCAAGCAATTATTCATATATTGACCACCGAAAATTATTGCTGCAATATAAAATAAGTCTTGCAAACTATACAGACCCCAAAAATTATGAAAACAAATAAAAATGTTTTTATTAAAACAAACCAAAAACAAAGCAAATAAATGAAAAACTTTTTTAAAAAGTAACAAATCATACATTCAGAAAAACCACTCGAGACATACTATGTACATACAAGTGGAACGGAAGAACCAAACAAATAATGCAAACAAGCAGCCACTTTTCGGAAAAGGATAAAGTTTTATTTTATGGATTTATTTATTTTTTTTATTTTAATTTTTTTTTTTATTTGTTTATAATTTTTGGTAACAAGCGTAAATAAGACTTAAGGTTAAACAAAAAAAAATTCACAAAATTTTAACACACACACAATTTTTCAACACATTTACAAACACATTAAATAACTTTGTTTAATAAGCACCGCAAAACAAACAAATACACATATATAAAAAAAAAATAGTTTCGAAATTGACCAAAATATTGCAAACATGTAAAACCAAAAAAAAAAAAATAGCAGACACATAGACCAGAAAATATAATTTAATGTCCACTTATGGACTTTTTGTAGCATGAAAGAAAGAAAAACATGGAAACTGAGACCAGTGAACAAACACGAGATTTGTATGTAAAATATTATGCATTTAAAACAATACAATAAAACACACACATCCACACTTACATTACTTTTAGAAGTACAAACAATAATGTGGCTTAAACACCTCTATGAACTATTTTCATAAAAATGACATTAAAGGATAGCCCGATCCAAAAATTAAGGCCAGAATATTTAGCCAAGAAAAAAAAAAAAAAACGAAACAGTTAAAAGTGGCAAATTAAAAGTCACATTATCTCAACACTTGCTTTACATAAACATGCATAGATAAACATACTTACATACATAAGCGTTGTTAAGCTGTTTTATGTGTAAGCCAATGTTTTGCATTGTTGTTGATATTTTTTCTCCTTGTGTTGTTTTGTAATAGTTTAGCATATGTTTTAAACAACACTCTGTAAGGCATGTCTATTGTTGTTGTAACCACAAGTCCTCTTTGCCATCGTTAACATATGCTCCAAAGTGCAGACAAAGTTTTCAACGTACATTTTTAATAATGAACGCATCTGTAGTCGTAGTTTTATCCAAATTTTTTCCAAAAATCTTTTTTTTAGCTATTTTACAACCACCTCATCATAGTTTAGTTTGGATTTATAGTTGTTTTTGTTTTTATATGTGTATATACAGGTATTAGTGTACGGGTAATTTGTGTCGCAATATTTAATAAAAAATAGTTTATTTTTGGTAATTTAAGGTACAATTACAAGTACCCTTTTGATAACAACACATGCTGTTCTGGCACGCAAACAGCCATAACATATGGAGTTATCCATAGAAGATATAAATCTCGTTATGGACATGAACATTAATTATGATTTACTAAATCTATTTGTAATTTTATTATAATTATGGATCTGTTAAATAATAAAATAAATAAATAACTATTCACACAATAATCTTGTTCTTTGATATTGATGAGGAAAAAATTACTCCAAAAAATTATTATTCTTAAAAAAGTTTAATGACGACGCACTGTGGGTTGAAATTCCTTAAAATGGAGATTAATTGAAAAACGAAAATATGGTTATTAAAAAAATACTTATTACCCGATTAAAGAATACAAAATTCTACATCAATACTGAAAATTTCAATGTCATAATTCTTTACTTTCCTTGCTGCGCCGTCTTAAAATGAAGAAATTTTTAATTTTTTCGCGAACAGTTGTGAAAATTCAAATTTGTAATAATTTGGAGCTTAATATTTTTATTTTCGTCAGTCAAAAGTGATACATCTATTATGGAATCTTCAACTTCAGGTATTCTAGCATGAACTATGAAAAAAATCTGTTAACAAAAGTTAAGTAGAAATATTTTTAAACATTTTTCTACAATATGCCTAAATTTAAATGGAAACAGGGTAAAATTGGGTATGAAAGTAAATAATGTATTAAACTGCAATATGAAAGCTTTGATATTTAATAAGAACAGAGGTTCAAAGCTCTCTGTCTGCTATCCACTTGGGGATAGCAAGAAGCGATTCCTCTGCGTGAAATTCCCAAGCAGCTCAAGACTTCCGGTCTTATACCAAGTGTTCCCTGGTAATATCACACAGGCACCCGTCTGTTGGCAGCCAAAGTGTGAAGGCGTATAATATTGGGTAACCTGAATGGCATGTTATCACCAATGCGTCTCAGACAATTAGGCGACAATCGTAATAACAACAATCGCTGAAGCTCAGTTTTTTTTCAACATAGTCGGGATGGCGGCTTCAAGCTGGCAGCCCCAGCACCATCATTGGACACAGTGGACCAATCATCCACTTGTCCGAAACTCAAACGATTAATGAAACTACTACAGGAGAAATAATAGCAATACCCCAAACATCGATGACAACATTTGGCACACGAAAACGGGTAAGAATTGGACAATGGAACGTAAGAACGCTTAGCGAAGCGTCAAGGCTAGCACAACTAGAGGCAAAAATGTTGAAGCTTAATGTTGCGATTTTAGGTATTAGTGAAATGCGATGGTGCGAAAATGGTCAAATAACATCGGCTAATAGAAACGTTGTGTTATATAGAGAAAGCGGGCTAGCATTTGTAATATCCAAAGACCTAAAGACAACTCTAAGTTCATGGAATCCTATATCAAATCGTATTATTACAGCCCGGTTTTTCAGTAAAGTTGGAAAATACATTTGCATCGTGCAATGCTATGCACCCACAGAGGATGCCGACGACCTAACAAAAGATGAATTTTTCAATCAACTAATAGCTACTGTTAAGAAAATAGCAAACCGTGATATACTTATCCTAAGTGGTGATTTTAATGCCCACATTGGCAATGGCAACCATGGCCTAACCCATATCATGGGAACACATGACCTGGGAATTAGAAATAAGAATGGTGAACGTTTTATAGAGTTTTGTCAGACATTCCAACTTGTGATCGGTGGTTCGATTTTTCCCCATAAAAATATACACAAATACACATGGGATTCCCCAAATGGTCAGACACGTAATCAAATAGATCACATTTGTATCCGCCGCAAATGGAGAGGGTCTCTAATAGATGTACGCACCAAAAGAGGTGCCGACTTATACAGCGACCACGAGCTATTGGTAGCTACAATAAGAATAAAACTTAAAAAAATTTATAAAAGAAACCCACAGATAACACACAAACGCTTTGATGTCAACAAATTGAGAGATAAAGAGAAAAGGGACGAAGTTGGGGAAGAACTAAGGGAATGTGTTCAATCAGAAAACACTTCCTGGGAAGCAACGTGTCACAGGATTAGGGATATTTCCAAAGATAAAATAGGTTATAAACAAAAGACAGAAAGGAAATCATGGTTATCCGGTAACACCTGGAAACTTATTCAAGAAAGAAATCGGTTGAAACAACAAAAACTTCAAAATCCCTACCATAAACCACAATACAGCGCAGTGGCAAAAGCCGTAAAGATATCAGCCCGAAATGATAAAAGGAAGTATTTAGAATCTATCGCCAGTGATGCAGAAACAGCTGCAGGGTCAAACAACATGAAAGAGCTACATCAGATAATAAATCGTCTACCAAATCAAAATATGAATCGTAACCATGCTATAAAGGACTCTGATGGTCAGCTTCTGACAAATACTGAAGAACAAACCAGAAGATGGAAGCAACACTTCGAGGAAATAAGCAACATTACTTATGACGAAATTCCGGAAAGCTCTCAGAATATCGGTTCACATACAATAATCAACAACGCAATAACCACAGAACACCCAAGCATCGAAGAAATTAAGTATGCTATCTCAAAAATAAAAAAGAACAAGACGCCGGGTGAAGATGGAATCCCTCCAGAGGTACTTCAAACGAACCCAAAGATAGCTGCAGAAATGGTATACCCATATATACGTGATGCTTGGATTAATGAAGAACTTCCTAGTACTTGGACTAAAGGTACAATAATTAAACTACCGAAAAAGAACGACCTACCTGTGTGTGATAATTGGCGAGGTATCACACTGCTTAACACAATATATAAGGTCATTGCGATAATAATAAACAACGGACTGCAGCATGTTGAAAAGGCATTACGAGACGAACAAGCTGATTTTCGTCCTCATCGTTTCTGTGTAGACCAAACCAACACTCTTCATGTTATAATAGAACAATCGGTTGAATGGCGCACACCATTGTATTTAGTTTTTATTGACTTCAAAAAAGCTTTTGATTCCATAAGACGAAGTGCAATATGGGCTGCATTAACAGCAAAAGGGGTACCAATGAAATTGATAAACATAATTAAAGCCATATACAACAACACTACTCTACAAGTTCGGCATAATGGCATGACCAGTTGAATCCTTTCAGACAAACGCTGGAGTGAAACAAGGATGCCCACTATCTCCTCTACTATTTGCTGTTGTATTAGATGAAGTCATGTTAAAGCTCTGCAGGAAAAAAAGGGGTATCGTATGGGACTTTCAAAAACATCTAGAAGATTTGGATTTCGCTGACGATATTTGCCTCATGTCACACAATTTTAACGGCATGCAGAGCAAAATGAATGATCTGGGAACACTGGCAAAAGAAGTTGGATTAGAGATAAACATTTCGAAAACACATGCAATGCGAATCAACAACACAATCGATAACCACATTCTAATACAAAACCAACGCATACAATATGTTAATTCATTCTGCTACTTAGGATGTGTAATGTCGATAGACGGCGGCGTGGAAGAAGATGTGACAAACAGGCTGAAAAAGGCAAGATCAGCCTTTGGCCGCTTGAATAGAACTTGGCGGTCACCCCAAATCTCCAAGAAGACAAAGATTCGAATATTTAACGCATGCGTGAAATCAACTCTGCTGTACGGTAGCGAAACCTGGCTGCTGACAAGCGTAATAGTACAGAGACTACAGGTCTTTACAAATAAATGCCTGCGAATAATTTGTCGCATCTTTTGGCCGAAAACAATAACCAATACTGATATTTGGAGATTGACGAACGAGGTACCTATAAATTGCCAAATAACAAAAAGAAAGTGGAAATGGATAGGACACACACTAAGAAAGCCAAACGGTAGCATCACGAGGACTGCTTTAGAATGGAATCCTCAAGGCAGCCGACACCCCGGTCGTCCAAAGAACTCTTGGCGCAGCACACTTAACCAAGAACTTAAAATATTAAACAAAACTTTTGATGAAATTAAAATTATATGTAACGATAGATTAAGTTGGAATAATCTTGTAGAAGCCCTATGTTCCCAAGTGGAATGAATAAAGGGAAAAAAAAGAAGAAGATTCTAGCCCTAGAAATTCGAGTGCAAATTCTAGGAAATTTTATTTTTTCATTAAATAAAAACCCTAAAGTTATGCTAATCAATTATAGCCAATTCACAAATCAACACAATAAATAAACTCATTTTTATTACAAGCACAAACCAATACTTTTGTGGTTTATTATTATTATGAATGAAGAAAACAAACTGCATTAACAAACACATTAACAAATTTAATAAATACATACATACAAACATAGCATATGTATAATTTAAATGCAATTTACTCAAAATACAGGAAAAATTGAAAAATCTGTAAATCTGCAAAACGGCTAGAAAGGAATACCTTTCAAATAATATACGTTTGGTCAAAATCAGGGTAAAACGGTAGAACAAAACAAAACAAATAGCCTAGCCAAATAATATTGTAGACATGATGCGCGTTTTCGCGCCAACGAGATTTATTAATATATATTGTGATAATAGTTACTCTTAAAACAGCGGCTCTTGTTGTCTTTAATTTGTTTTGTCCTCGTTTTCGTTGTTCTAATTGTTATTGCTCTTATTATTGTACTGGATTTGTTTTTTTTTTTTTTTTTTTGGTAGCAGTGTTGCCATAAGACAAATCTGAGGCGGTGCTAGATCGTCTAAAAAAAGTTGCTAGAAAGCTACTCAAAATCGGTATAATGCCCTTAAAAAAAAAACTAGCAAAATGATCAGATTCTTTCTAAATACAGCAGAAATAAAATTTTTAAGTTTAAAAAAAGTATAAAAAAAGTACTTAACTAGCACCTACCACCTTTTTAAAAAATTTTGACCGCCAGATCACAGAAAAACGTGCTGGTTCTAGCACCCCAAGTGCTAAAATGCAAGCCTGGAAATAGTTGTAAAAAAAATTAAGCAAATCCTACAGTCCGTATTGGAATTACCTATTCTTCCCCTCAATGAAAATGACAATGGCGATGATGATGAAGATGAAGATCAACGCGATTAATTTAATGATGATTATGATGTAAATGATAATTTTGAGTTAAATAGTAAATTTGAATTAAATGATGATTAAAACCAGTGATTTACAAAAAAAAATCGCCTATCAATGCATTTCAATATGTTTTTCTGAAATGGAGGTTTTTCATGAGTTTATAATTATTCATCAATATAAAAAGCAAAAATACTTCATAATATGACTTTTTTGAATTAAATTTATGGAGTTATGGAATGTAGATAAAAAAATTCGATTTTAATTTAAAATATAAATAAATATTAAATATTTATTCCTTTCATATTATTTTAAAAAATATGTTTTTTTCTAAAAGCACATTAAGCAACCTCTTATTTGCAATTTCACTTATTAGTTTACCACTTTTTGTTCCAAAGTTACAGCAAAAATTCTGAAATAAGAACATTTTTCCCAAAATACAAAAAGGTGCCTAACGGGTTAAAAATTATTTTTTTTACCATTTTGTGTTTTAGATAATGACTATTTAATTATTAATGAATACCCATTAATAAAAAATAATAATATTTTAAAATTACGACTTCCATTAATTAATCGGAATTTTGCATACCGTTCAACCCACTGTGCGACGTCTACACATAGTTTCACTAAATAATAGTTAACCAATTACATTTAAGGTTGTTCAAAAAAATTTTGTTCTAATATAAACTGCTTAAAACTATTCGCGTTGCTATTAAGGTGGTGAGCATGTGAAACAGAAATCTGCAATGAGTACTGAAAAAGCAAGTAGAGGTGAATCATGATTTGGCGATTTCAACTTTCCATTTTTTCGTGGTTAAATTCTTATAACACCAATTATTTGGTTCCTGTTGTTATGAATGGCTGTGCAAATGAATTCGTCGAATCGTTATTTGATTATGGTCACTTCCAAGTAAATCATATTCTCAACGCGTATGGAAAACTTTTGGATTTAATTTTTATTAATGAACTATTTGAAGCATCGCTGCATCCATCTAATCCAATTACTATACTTGAAGACCGTTATCAGCCTACAGTAAATTTATTTATTTTGCTTCCCTTTAATTAGCCAATTAAGAATTTTGTGCATAATCAGAAGGAAAATGTTTATTGCTTTCTGAAAACTGATTATCCGTTTGAACGTATGTATATCTGTAACGGTTCCTATGATTTCAACCCGTAAGAAGATGGGTCCACCATGAAATAATAATTATTTGGCTAAATTCAAAAATGGAAATAATAAAATATATAAAAAATTGAAAAAGTCTGGTTTCCCCTCTGATTTTACCAAACATTTAATTGCTAGATCAGAATACAATATTGAAAACAAAAGGGCTGACAATAACTACTCAACTCGTATGAAACATGTTATAAAGAGGAATCCAAAATTATTTTACAATTTTGTTAATTCTAAACGTCGATCACGTGAATATCCTAATTCTTTGAAATTTGGATCAATTTCAGCCGATGATGATTTATCAGTCAGTAATTTTTTTGCTACAACATATTTAATACAAAATTTTGATCAATCCGTATATCCTTTTGAAATTTTCAAGGCTTCCTCGATAATAAATGTAAATTTTCTTAACAACATCACTGTTTTGAGTAACATAAAAACACTAAAAATTATTTTCATCCTGTTCCTGATTGAATATCAAATAATATTCTTATACACTGTGCTGGCTCTCTGTCCTAACCACTAACAATACTTTTTAATCAGTCCTTGAGTACAGGATATTTACCATCTCTATGGAAGGAGTCTTATAACATCCCTTTATATAAATCAGGCAGTAAGGTCAATCTGTCTAACTACAGGTGCGTCGCAAAATTGAGTGAAATCCCCAAACTTGTAGAAAAAATTATAACAGACTCATTATCTCATCAAGTTTCATCCATACTTTCTCCATATCAACACGGCTTTCGTAAATCTTGTTCTACAATCACTAACGTCTAGAACTCACTTCAACTATAAATGATGGATTTAGAGATCGTATACAAACTGATGTAATTTACAATGACTTTAGTAAAGCCTTTGACAAGGTGAATCATGATGTATTATTATACAAGCTGAATTCTATGGGTTTAGTTTTCTGGTTAAAATATTATTTATCGAACAGATTTTAGCGGGTTAAATTTAGAAATGCTGCCTCTAAAAAAATCGAAGTGTTTTCTGGTGTTCCACAAGGAAGTCATCTTGTTCCAGTACTTTTTATTTTATTTATCAAAGATCTCCCTTCTGTCATTCAACAAACTATTTTCCTCTCTTCAAAATTACTTTCAACATTTTTTGCTACAATCCGATTTAAATAATTTTTGTGGAGCTCAATATAAAAAAATGGAAGCATATGTCCTTTTACAGATGTAATAGTCAACATACTACTTATTTTGTGAATGAAAGTGAATTGGAATCCGTTGATACATTCTCAGATGTTGGCATATTATTAGATCATAGATTAAACTTTTGTCCTCTTATATCTTCAGCAGTAAACAAAGTTTATGGCGTTCTTGGAAAAATGAAGCGATGGAGTAAAGAATTTTCTGATCCATATGTAACCAAACATCTATATACATCCCTGGTTCGTTCCATCCTGGAATATGGTTCTATAATATGGGATCCATGTTACATTATTCATATAAATTTCGTCGAATCTGTCAAGAAACAATTTCTTTTATTCTGTCTTCGTGGACTTGGTTGGAACTCCCGTGCCTTACCCTCTTATGAATCCAGACTTGCTCTAATCAAGTTACCGACACTGAAAAGTCGTAGAACAATGCTTAGTATTTCCTTTCTACTCAGTTTATTCTATGGCGACATTGACTCCAATTACTTGTAGAAGTAGAATTCAAATTAATATACCATCGAGATCTCCAAGAAACTTTCTTAAATATTAATTATTTTTGGTCTAAGAATGCTAATAATGAACCATTTCGCCGGTTGTGTGAGCAATTTAGTGGAATTTACCACATCATAGATTTGTGCCAAAATAAAGAATCTTTGAAAAAAATTAAAATTAAAATTATTCTATACCTAAGTAATTAAATCGTCATTATTTTGTTTCTTATATGTATTTTTTACGCTAGATATATTTATCCGTAAGGAAATTTTTAACTCCATAAACTTTAAATAAATAAGATAAAATATGTGAATATAGGCCGTACAATTTATGCTGACAATTTCTTCTCTACGTTGAATGTGGCGCGTACATTGATCAGGAAGAAAACTGCATATATTGGAACAAAACGCTCAAATAAGGCATGAGTTCCTGAAAAGACCTGCACGTCCAGTCTGCAGCTTATTATTTGGCTTCTAAGTAGGCAATTTACCACTGTGCTCATATATTCCGAAGAATAAAGCGGTAGTTTTTCTGCCTACAATGCACTATGTTTATTCCGGATTAAAATGCTAATAAAGCCGGTGTGGCTACAATGGATCTGATGCTGGGCATATATTCTGGCAAACGGTAAAAAAAACCGCTGGCGACTAAGAAAGTTCCACAATATGATAGATATTGCTGTGTTAGCTGGATTTTGTCATTTATAATGAAATTAAGTTAGTAAAAAACGGATAAACGTCGATCATCTTTGCATTTCCTCACGGCACAATTAGGTTAGGTTAGGTTATGTTGAAAAAGAGGAGCCATGTATATACATAGCTCATATCCGTTTTACCCGGATATACACTTAAGCCAGAAAGTCGGCTTGTTGTGTGCTCTACATCGAGTTCGATCTCGATAGCAAATCTCCCGAGTGCTTTCCAGCGTATCCCCCTAAGAGCCGCTAGGCCTAGTATGATGTCGTTGGATAAATATCTGACCCTTGCTCCGGAAAATGCAGGACAGTAACAAAGGTAGTGTTCTAGGGTCTCGTCATCCTCTCCACAAGCTCTGTATGTGGCCGCTTCTGCCCGTCCTATACGCTATATATAGATGAGCCCTCGGTTCAGAGTGTCCAGGGAGGATGCCAATAGTCCTACTCAGTTCCTTTCTATATAGACTAAGGATTTCCTTAGCCTTCGAAGTGTTTGGAGAGCCCAATAGTATCTTCGTAGCCTTACCCACGTCAGTTTCCTCCCAAATTGAAGTATGTGAATTAGTTGCCCACTCCGATAGTTTCAATTTGAGAGCCTGGAAAAGTGTTGGGTTTTCCAAATTGACACCCTCCAGGAAAGAACCCTTCCTGGCCAGTTCATCTGCAATCACGTTTCCCATTATACCACTGCGTCCTGGGATCCAAATGACTTCAAGTCTACCTCTTATAGTGAAGTTAGCAATTTTTTCCTTACATCTGAGGACAGTCCTTGATCTAGTTTTGTCCGAGGATATCGCCCTGATAGCTGCTAGACTATCTGAAAATATTTTCACGTCTCCGGGGCTTGGGATTGCCCGTGCGTCAATAGATCATATGCATTCCGTTATCGCGACCACTTCGGCCTGAAAGACAGAGTTGTGGTCCGGAATGCGTAGGTATATGCCATTGGAACGATCCTCATCACAGAAACCTATACCAGTCCTACCATGCGGACTAGATCCGTCTGTGTAGTAGTGTGATCCTGGAAGTTTTCGTAGAAAATTTTCGTTCAACCAGCAGTCCCTGTCAGTTATCCTTATACTGCAGGGTATGATTGTCGACACTTCTGCGATTCTGTCACAGCTAAAATCCACTGTGTTGAATTCCGGTATCTGGTCCAATATTGTTTGATGTCTGGTCATATGGTCGGTGATGTATTCCCCTGTTACCCTTAGTCGTAACATGGCCAGAGCTGCCTCATATTTAATTCTAATCTCGATCGGGTGTAAAGATAGAATCGTCTCTAAAACCCTGAATCCTATGCATCAGAGGCGTTGTATCTTTTGGAATGGTTTAATATAGCATTTCCTGCTCATTGATGTCCATATAACTACGGATGCGTAAGTTAGAATTGGTCTAACGACGCTTGTGTAAAGCCAGTGAGTCATCCTCGGGTTTAAATCCCATTTTGAACTTATAGCTCTTCTGCAAATGGCCCATATCCAGTGAGCCCTCGCGACTTTGCTCTCAATGTGGTCCTTCAAAGTGAGCTTATTGTCGGGAATCACCCTAGGGTATATCACCGTTTGTGTGATTCTAATAGTTTTGCCCTGGAAGCGGAGTTAATCGAATTCGACTATTTTCGTCTTCCTAGTATAGAGGCATATTTCAGTCTTTTCCGGGTTCACATTTAATCCCCTTGGTTGTGCCCAATCGTATGTTATTTCGAGTGCATCCGATACCATCCTACATAAATTTCTAGGATCTTTCCCCCTTAACAGCATCGCTACTTCGTCTGCGTAGCAGACATGGTGGAAACCCTTATTGGTTAGAATCCTTAGAAGACTGTTTATAGTGGTCAGCCAGAGAAGGGGGTGTCCCACAGCAAACCTTGTCACTTATTTTAATGTCACCAACCTCGCAACTTATCCATCTATTCCCTAGCATGTGACTGATCCAGGCTTTGATATCCCAGTCGATGTCGAATCGTTCTGTGGAGTGGAGTAGCGAATTTGTTGATACATTGTTAAAAGCTCCTTCTATATCAATGAATATGGCTAGAGTGAAGATTTTTAGATCAAAAGATCTTTCGATGTGGTGAACTACTTCGTGAAGCGCAGTTTCTACTGATCGTCCCTTTAAATAAGCGAGTTGTTTGAATTTCAACAGCACATTTGTGATTTGAGATTTAACCATGTTATCGACTATTCGCTTCATGGTTTTCAGTAGGAAGGATGTAAGACTTATCGGTCGATAGGCATTTATGTTCGCGTAGCTTTCCTTTCCCGGCTTTGGTATGAAGACCACTTTGGCCTCCTGCCATGCTCTGGGGGTGTACGCAATCAAGTCGCCGCTCTTTTGTAATAGAGCAGAAAAGATTTCATCTGGGCCTGCTGCCTTAAAGGGGGCAAAGCTTTGTATCGCCTTAATTACCATATTTTCGGTTATTCTATCATATCTTTCCTCTCGATATTGTTCCCCATTATGCCCTTCATATTGATCCCCTTCGGGTCCCGTCTGCTGTTCCCCGTTGATTCCAGTTAGTCGGGACACATTGATACCAATTTCAGGGTCCCTATTCAACCCATATTCTTCGGTAAGAAAGTGTGTTTCCATCAATATTCTTAAGGACTGCTCCATCGATTCCGCCCGAATCCCGTCCCTATCGACTAGAGTTTCAGATTGCGAATGGGTTTTCGATAAGAATTTCTTGATTTTTGAAACGTCATTAACGCTATCAACCTGTTCACAGAAGTGTCTCCAGGAGTTCGTTTGGCTATTCGAGTCTTTTTGTTGTAATCCCTGAGCTTAACATGGTAGTCGTCCCAGTATATTGCGTGTTTTTTAAAACGAGCCCTATTTAAAAAGTCTTCGAACGTCCTTCCCAAGATTTATTAGTTCCCCTGTTAGCCAGGGTTTATCTCGGGGAGATCGCCTTTCCCGGAGTGGACAGCATTCCTTGAAGGACTCAGTTAGGCTCCTCGTTAATTTGTCTACTTCTCCGTCAACCTCTTCGACATACCTTAAGTCTGTGCGAGGACTAGGTAGATGAGCTTGTAGATTTCTTCTAAATTTAGGCCAATCAGTCTTAGCGTTTTTTCTGATATAATAAAATGTATCGATGATCCGAGAAGGAATGTTCGCTAGAGACATTCCAATCTTGGATATCATCCACTAAATTTTTCGAACAAATTGAAATATCTAGAACCTCTTCCCTTAATTAGTTAACAAAGGTTGCCGTGTTCCCAACATTAAGGGTAAAAAGGTCATTTTCGATACCGAATTCAAGTAAAGCATCCCCCCTTTGGTTACAGTTCGAACTTCCCCAAGCTATATGGTGACAATTCGCATCGCATCCTGTGAGAATTTCCTTACCTGTTATCTTGGCCGTTTTTACCCTCTCTTCAAGTTTCGACGTCGCACTGTGGCTCAAATTTTGATTTCATTGGCCAAAAGTCAAATTTTTTTTTGTCATCGATTTTTAAAATTGTTACTCCTTTTTGTAGCTTATATATCCAGATTAAGGTAGCCAAAAAATTAGGTTAAACTATTGATAATTGTGGGCGTGGCATGCTGTCAAACTCAACTGTTTTTTTTAATTCAGCAAAAGGTGTTTTTTTTTTGTTTTTTATCAAAAATAAATGGTTACTACTCGCAAGCTATCATCGATATTGGCCTGCGGTCTTTTTTATAATGTTAGTAGGATTATAGTCTTTAGTTTTTGTAAGTAGTCACAGTTCTAACGTTTGATATTAGGGGCGTTATGAAATATTTATGAAACCACTATATTTTTCTCAAATTTAAACTTTAGTGGAATAGAACTTCTAAAGGAAGTAAGGGAACAAGAAACGTATACCACCCGGAGAAAGGCGAATGTATCCTGTTTAACCCTATATATACTTTTGCACCCCCCACGAGCCCCCGGTAGAACACTTTTTTCATTTTAATGAAATTACTCTAAAAAAATTACTCTAAAAAAAATTTTGTTTTTTTACTTTAGACTACGTAAAAGTAAAATAATTAAATAAAATACCTGCGAAAGGGTTTATTGGCTTTGTTTTGATCAGCAAAAAAATAAGTCATAAAATGATCACAATAGGTTCTACAGTAAACAAATGATCTCTTTCTTAATTTACCTGTTGTCAAATTTAAGGGTCAACCAAAGTCATAAACAATTTTATAAGTTTGTCAATAATCGCGGCACTAAACCACTAAAGATAAAAAACCACCCCATATTGGCGAGAAACTAATTAGTTTTACCTGATATTGAAGTCTGGATAACAAGTGCAGTTTTGTTCAATTTAAGTACTACCTGCTATGAAATTAAAGATCAATGTGTGAATAACATGTACCTAAAAATTTATAAAATGACGGATTCTATAAGGGATTACTCAATAATAAGTTAATACTTCAAGTGTACGGACGTATATTCGCAAGTGATAAAAAGTGATAAAAAAGTGATAACAGACGCAAATAAAAATATTGAGAAAAATATGGAGAACTTTAGTTATAAAGAACTGGCCGAAGAGTATTTTCGAAACAAAAACCAGGAAGATGTTCTTAGTTACGTTAAAATAAAATTAAACTTAAATTCGTCTAGTACCGAAATACAAGAGCAATTATCTAATTTCGTCAAAGTACTAAAAAAACGATTGAAAGAAGTTAACTACTGTAAACAAAAGTTTTATAATAAAAGTGCAAACTGGTTAGAAGGCCAACTTAATGTTGGTGGAGAAACAGCAAAGCTAGATAAGGCTGGAAGACCACGCAAATCATTGGACAACTGCAGCGATAGATCTAATACTATGTTCTCACTGCAGCTAAATCCGCATTTGACTCGCTTTATAGTGGATTTAATTAAAGCTGGTCAATTTTTGGGTATATAAATACTGTCAAAATAAAACCCTCGCTTTAGCTAAATCGAGAATAAATCCAACAGAAATCAGGGATGTATTGTGCAATTCGCCGCAAAATGAACAAATTTACAACGCTGCAGCAGAAAATTTGCATCATTTTACGACTGTGAATTTTCATTTACAACAAAACAAAACAAAAATTCATAAACAAAAGCAGCAAGTGAGTATAGCAAAGAATTGTTTTATTAAAAAATTATTTATTTGTTGCATTTTCTTCGTAATATCCATTATGGAAATGATTTTCATAATATAATTTAAATTTTGCATTTTATTTCACTTTTAACTTTTTTTTCGCAAAATTTGTTTTCTCCAAAACAAAAACTATTAAAATGTAAATAAACAATTCGTTCGAACAGCTGTGCAGCAACTGTCAAACTAAAGCTACAAATTGTAGTGAGAACGGTGGAGATTAAAAAATAAAGCTAATGCGGATTTAGCTGCAGTGAGAATGTAGTATAAGAGGCGGAAACTTAAAAATTTTAACGAGGAAATTGGTTCTACAAATATAAAAGAATCTTTTCTACATCAATTACGAGCACAAAACCAATTAACAAAAGTGGATATCATTGAAAAAACTTGTAATGCTAGTCCAGTGAGAACAAAGCGAATTCTTAAAAGTATACCAACTCCGAGCGATGCAAAACAGTTCACAAATGAGGAGGCATTAGCATTATTTCTGGATTTGAAATTAACAAAACACCAATATATTCAGCTCAGATTGCGTGCGATTGAAAAAGGCTCAAATATGTATCCAGCATATCATCACATAACAGCTGCTAAAATAGACTGTTTGCCATCAAAGGACACTATTACAATCACACCAATTTCGGCAGAAGTACAACTACAATCTTTACTTGATCACACAGCCAAACGCTTGCTACAATCAATAACAGGAACTGAGTTAAAGAAATATGGAAACACAAAGTTAATTCTATTTTGTAAATGGGGATGTGATGGTTCTTCGGGACAAAAACAATACAAACAAGTTGTATGTGAAAATATTTCGGACTCAGATATGTTCATGGTATCATTTGTACCATTGCGATTGAAAAAGATTTTGGAAGATTCGGAGCCTTCGAGTAGTACAACGCAAACAATGGATATTTGGAAAAATGAGACACCATCTTCTACGAAATACTGCAGGCCAATCAAATTTGAATTCAAAAAAGAAAGTCATGATGCCATTAACAAAGAAGTTAGTGATATCAAGGCCCAAATAGCAACACTACAGCCATTACAATTACAGTTAGATGGGCAGCAAATTGAAGTAAGCTACCAATTAGTGCTGACAATGATAGATGGAAAAGTAGGTCAGGCTTTGACTAACACGAAGGCTGCATCCAGCTGCATTATATGCCAAGCAACATCAAGCCAATTAAACCAAGTCCCGACAAAATCATTCGATAATACCGATGCCTTCGAATTTGGATTATCACCACTACATGCAAGAATACGACTTATGGAACACATACTAAAAATCAGTTATGATTTGGATTTCGGGCCTTCAGGATCAATAAGAAACAACGAAACCAACAAAGAGTTAAGAAGTTCAAAAAAGAAACATGTTCACGATGAATATCGCAAATTTGGATTGATTATAGATCAGCCAAAACAAGGGTCAGGCAATACAAATGATGGCAATACCGCAAGAAGATTTTTTTCAGATCCAGAAACAGCATCTGAAATAACAGGAGTGGATTTAAACCTTATTTTCAGATTTAAAATAATCCTAGAAGTACTTGCGTGCAATGAAGAAATTGACTCTAGAAAATTTGGAGATTATGCTAAGGAAACTGCAAAAATATATACAACCAACTACCCATGGAGAAATATGTCTGCAACAGTCCACAAAATCCTTTATCATGGAGAAGATGTCATTAAATATCATTTGGTGCCACTTGGAGATCTATCAGAGGAGGCTCAGGAAAAAAGGAACAAGGATTACAGATTTTACAGACAGCACAATACTAGAAAAATGTCACGAAATTCCACAAATGAAGATCTATTTAATATATTATTGGCAACGTCAGATCCGTTCATCTCCAGTATTCGAAATCAATGGAAAGTGGAACATCGGGATTTAGATGAAGAAGCCAAAAAACTACTAAAGAACAGAAATAGCACAGAACAAAATATGGAATATTTGCAATCAATATTTGAGTCTAATGAATAATAATTATAATTGCCTTTCATTGTTATTTAAGTACGAAAAACATAGTATTAGTAAAAAATAATAATAAACAGAACCTACCATTGTTACAAAGATTCAAAAAATAAGAACCCATATTTTCATATCAAAATTAAAAAAAAAATTAGAATCATTGCGCTAATGTTTAGCAGATTTATTTAGCTAGTGTAACAAATTAGGCAGCAAACACTAATAAATTTTTCTGTAGTAATAATAATATTCCTTGAGTGTAAGCAAATTGCAAATTTGATAGCAAACATTTTTAATTTTTTAGTAATACTAGTTAAATTTCTAGTGAATTTTACTATTTTGTTGCGTGTAAAAATTTTTTTGAGTGTAAAAATTTTTTTGAGTGTAAGCATTAAAAAAATTTCATTATTACAAAAAATGTTTATAATAATTATTTAACTCCAAATATGACACTTTCTAATAAATAAAAATAAATAAAAAAAAACATATATCACGCTAAAAGTTAAAAAAAATCAAAAGTTAAACTTTGACCTAGAATTCCTTAAAAAGTACTCAATCAATTTAAATGAAATTCACACTGAGTCAAGATCAACTATCTATCTATCTATTAAAAAAAACAGTACTAAAATATTTTGATCGGTTCAAAAGTAACAGAATTTTGGCCAATGAAAAATGATTTTCAGCCACTGTGCGTCGGTGGAGGTGTCGGTGAGTCCGATGGGAGATAAACCGATGCTAAGAGCATTGGTTGGCTTCCGTGTTGCAGGACGGTGGCATCTGCTGTGGACAAGTCTGGGGAAAAGAGATAGTTTAGGTTTTAGTGAGAAATAATACAAGTTCTCGGTCGAGTTCCTGTATGAGCATTGAAAATTTGGTAATTAGGATCATTTAGTCCACGGCACAATTAGCACGGCCTAATATTGAAGAACGAGCTACGCATAACGGGCTATCCCAGGATTCGAACCGCTATGGAAGCAATCAATGTTAAGATAAAATAAAAACACGCAAATTGGAAAAACTAAATATTTTTCGTCGTTGTAAGTAGCAGCAAGACAAACAGCAGGAGCTGCACCCTCTTTTGCGCTTCGACCAAGTTAGCCGTTATGCCCCAGTTATGTCATGTGGAGTACGGACGCGAACATTCAAAATCACTTTCCCATGTATTTTAGTATTAAACTAGCAGATTCGAGTGCAATTTCTAAGCAACTTTATTTTTCAACTTAGGCAATTCACAAAGCAACACTATTTTGGTTTATTATTATTGTGAATGAAGAAAACAAACTCATTAACAAACACATTAACAAATTTAATAAACACACGCATAGCATATGTATAATTATACCCTATACCACTATGTGGTTTGGGTATAATGACTTCGTGCTGCTGTTTGTAACAACCAAAAATATTTGACCTACACCCATCTTTAATTATACCGATCGAATCAGAATCACTATCTGATTCGATTTAACGATGTCCGTCCGTCCGTCCGTCCGTCTGTGTGTCCATGTAAAGCTTGTAATCAAACTGCAGGTCGCAAATATGAATATATTTTGATGAAATTTGGTATTTCAACTTTAATCGGCCATGATGAACGCTATTGAAATTGGTGAGAATCGGTCCATGTTCAGACCTAGCCCCCATACAAATGACACCTCTGAAATCAACATATATTGCCATAAGATCCAAATTATCTTATAAATATTAGTCAAATAGGGTTTGTATATGTTTATTACATCCGTTAATCAGTAGTCCAAAAATGATCCCTATGGGACAACTCTTAGTCATAGGCCCCATATAGAGCTGCTTCCCGATCTTCACTTAAATCTATCAAAAAACAAAAATGTTGCACTGATTCTTCTCAAATTTTGTTTGTATATATTCTTGCAAAATACAAGAGACTTTACCAAACATGGTTAGGATCGGTCCATTTTTGGGCCTAGTCCCCATATAGATATAGCATCCGATATGAACTTATTCACATCTGCAGCCGAAATAATTAATAAAAATCCCACTCAAATTTGGTTTATGCTTATTTTCTATATCCAGTTAGTTGGGCCTGAGAGATAGGGTCTCTAAACGCATGGTATAGGGTATCGTATAGTCGGTCTAGACCGACTATAATTTTCGTACTTGTTTTATGTATGTGTTAGTAGCAACTTTGAATGCAATTTACTCAAAGTAAAGAAAAAAATTTAAAATCTGTAAATCTGGTGAACAGCTAAAAAGAAATACCTTTCAAATAATATACATTTGGTCAAAATCAGGATAAAACGGTAGAATAAAACATCGGAAACAAGAAATCGCTTAGCCTATTAACATTATAGATAAAACATAAATTGCCGAAAAAAAATACCTTTTCACCATTTTAAGGCCAAGAGGCAGGTTTAAATAAACAATTTCAATAATTCTTTAAAATTTTTTAAAAGTTCCACAGATTATATATTTTCGAATCTTATATACCACTGATACGTAAGATAAACTTATTAAGCACTCTAGTTCTTACAAAAATAATCATACGCCCTGTTAGAAGGCTACCCAAACACTTTTAATAATAACAAAAATGATTAAACAATTTTACAAAGTCCACAGTTCAATTAAAGGATTTTAAATTTGTGACCAAATAAAATTAAGAACGCAAAACGAATTTTCTTTATAGAAAGACCCATATGTCTTGTGTCGCCCAGTTAAAACCAACATCGGAAATGCTTGTGAAAGCTTAAAACCAAAAGAAATAAAAACATTTTAACAGTCGCAGCGACATAAAGAAACAAAATTTTAACATTTAATGTCGGCTATAAGGAAACTTTTTTTTTAGAAAAAAATTTGTTTAATTATGACTTATGACATGCAAAGACACACAGGCACACAAACACAGTAACAAACAAAACTATTTAACAAATTTTAAATCAACAAAGCAGGACAAAAGTTATAATTATTTAATTTATTTTGTTTTAAATTAGCAATATGAGAAAAGTTTATTTGTATGTATTTTTTTTTTCTGCAGTTAACATATTCAAATAGTACCGCTCCTATAGACAGTGGTTCCAAATGTAAACCATTTTTTTTTTTTTAATAAAAATTTTCATTTAATAGCTTTTTAAAATTCTGGTCTGTTGATATATTTTAATTTATAAGCTAAAAATTAAAAACAAAATAATAAATAGCTAAAAAAAAAAATAGTTTGGGAATCAACTCTAACACAGACACTTTTGGAAACAAGTTTTTCTGGGCAATAAACACCAGTTTATCGTATAAATTATGCACAACTGTAATTGTTTGCTTTTAAATTAAGTACGAAATATTTAAATACTAAAGTTCAAACTTCAGTTAATAACTGCATAAAATTAAATAAAACTTGGCACTATATTAATTGTTCTTAGCAAATGTTTAACTATTTACACACCTTAAGCTTATGATAAAAGTGACCCAGATTCAACTTATTAAAAAATAAAATCCATAATATTCTGCATATTATGACCATTAATTTTGAAAATGATTATTTTTTTATTAATTAAAACGTGCATTTGGTGCTAGTTATTTAATAAGAGTTTCTTCATTTCTTTTTTTACTTTCATATTAATTTAGACAAATCCTGCTCATATACGACATTTTAAACCGCTTAAGGATCCACGTGAATTAGAAACTGTTGTATCTGCCATTCATTTCGTAATAACACCACAGCACTTTCTTTATGGCAAATTAAAGGTAAGTACCAAGAAATTTACATTTACTGATATAAGTAGAGGTAAATAAAGAAGAAAAAAACTCCAACCACTCGTAATACAGTGAGAAATGTGGTAAATAAAAAAGGATTTGGATTCCAAACGCAGATGTAGCTAAAAAAAAGAAGAGTCTTTATTTTTGCATTTATTAGAACTATTAGCTTTGAACTTAAAGACAATTTTAAAGAGAATTTTATCTCTATTCAACCCTATTTTCAATAATTATATACCACAACAATTTAGAAATAGTATCATTATACCCCTTCCAAAACCAAGATCTGATAACACTATTCCTGGTTCTTATAGACCTATACCTATTAACCTTGTCTCGCTAAAGCAATTAACAAAATAGTTGCTAATAGACTATGATGGTTTGTTCTAAGAAACAAACTACTAGAAAGCCATCAATACGGATTCAAAAGAGCAAAGTCTACAACTGATGCTCTACTTCATATAGACCATCAGGTTGCAAACAGTATCTCCCTAAGAAAACACTTAACAGTTATATCACTAGATTTTGAAAAAGCCTTTGTTGGTCTAAAGGTGATAAATTATATAATACACTTTATGACAAATAGTAAAATCGTAGTCGGAGTACATACACATCACTCTAACTCATTCCCTTTGCACAATGGCATACCTCAAGGATCTCCCCATTCCGTTATGCTATTTTTAATCGCGTACAACAAATTATATTTGAAAATTTCGTTACACAAAGAATTGGATTTTACTGCTTTTGCAGATGATCATTATTAGATAAGATAAAAAGAAAAATTCAACACTACAGTTAAGTAATTTATTTGAGTATATTACAGAATGGTGTAATTACTGGGGAGCCATACTATCACCCTCGAAATGTAAATACATCCATTTTTGTTCCCAAAAAAAACAATGTTTGCCCGACTTAAAACTCATCAAATTTCAGTTACAAGAAGTAAATGACCTAAGAATTTTAGGTTTATATTTTAACAAAAAATATAAATGAATCTCCCATGTGGAGTATCTCGTTACATCACTATCAAGCAAACTTAATATTATAAAATGCTTATCCAGTCATAAGTTTAATTGCAGCACGACTATCTATTGCATAATACATTATTTTATCAAAAATCAACTACGCCCTTCCATTTTTTGGTTATGCCCTAAAATCGGTAATTCAGAAGTTAAAGCGCTTTTTAAACCTCTTCTAATTATAATATGCTAAGTGAATCCGATATATTACCTTTGGAAATTCAAAGAGAATTGTCAACATCTAGATTATTCAAATCAGTTCTTAATAACAATGACACCCCAATAAGACAGATAGTAAATAAGACAAGTAAACAAAAGAAAAAATATAAAATTGTATCAACGCACAGTGGCGCCATTTGAGTTTTTTCGTTGCAAAAATCATATCTTTTGAACCGAATAACGTAATTGAACAGTTTAAACAGCATATTATAGATAACTGTTCAGCCTATGAAATGAGCATTTGGAAAGGGTGCTACGCTTTGCAGGGGCCTACTTGTGGGTTATCAAAGTTAAAATTTGTAGAAAAATCAATTTTATGGTAACTAATAAAAATTATTTTTACATTTTTAGATTGTTTTTATTTTTTTTCTTTAGGGTTTTATGTTCTAAATTATTACCCAACAAATTAAAAAAAAATTACTTCTTTTTTAAATTTATTTTTTCAATTTTCTGTAAAATATTCATCACAATTCGTAAGAGAAGGTATATCTAGAAGATTAATCATTTCTAAACTATAATTATTTTCTAACTCTATTCGTGACTTCACATGCCCCAGGGAAAAAATAAGTGGATCGGAAGATGCTGCCAACATGTTGAAGAGGTCCTCATTTTGCCTTACCCTTGATGCTTTGAATGTGTTCTGCAATCTATATTTTTTATAAAATTTGTTAATAGACTCCTGTGCTTCTTCAGAAAGCTCTCCAATTGGCAAAGACTGGTACTCAATTATAGCTTTGCCATGCGCCAATATTTTATGGACGCTCGGGGTCAACTTCTTCTGTGGATACATTTCTGCTAAAAGAGATGCAGTTTTCGATGCATATTCTCCATATTTTGTAGAATTGCAGTTTAAAAATTCAAGATCGTTCCCAATCTTTTCACGATTTGATTGTCAATTCCAGTGATTCTAGTTACTGCCTCATAATTTTCAAAAAATCTCCTATAAGTGTTTCCATTGTTTTAGTTACCGTATCCGTGCTTGGTACAGTCTACTTTTAGTCCAACTTGTTTAAAAAAAGCATCCTGTATTTGCTTCTTTCTGATCTTTACCTTGTCATTTATTGATGTATTTTCATCGAAGTTTTCCTCCTCTTGTGGTAGGGTATACGGCAGTTTTAGCAAGAACCCCATACACCTTATCCTTGCGTGCAATGGTGACATTCCATATTCGTAATTCTCCTCATTTGTAGAATCGTTTAAATTACCAAAGTTCTTCTGACTCTGGGAATGCTTTCCTTAATCCTTTTTGTCGCAGTGGGCTTGCATCAGCAACAGATTTTGTAATCTGCGACCTAACTCTTTCACTATCCTTTGTATATTTAATAGACAGCGCGTCCGATTAATGCTTCGTGGTCAAGTCATTGGTGGCATCGGCAAGTTTCCTCTTTCTTGTGAAAATTGAACACTCCTCAATACTTTTTTTTGGCCTTCCTTTTGCTCCTCTGGTTGATGTGGTGGACTTATCTACTGCCAATATATCCAGGATGGTGTCTTCATTAAGCCAGTCCTCGTATTTGGAGTTGAAGTTCTGAAGTTCGATTAGATTTCACCCATTTTGCCTTAATATTTGCATATATCAGATAAAAATTATTTTTTATAATTTCGCTTCTCTCAATATTTCCGTATAAGCTATCAAGTTCATCTAAAGCAGCTTCCGTGAAAAACTTTGGTGTGGTTGACCTTCTAAACAGTTCAAATAATTTTAAATTGTTCAACGCCATGTTTGCAGTACTTAATTGTTTAACGCCATGGTTTCAGTACTTGTTGCGCCAACTTTCAGTCGTAGACTAATCCAGGCATTATGCTTATTTTGCAATATATAGGCTTATGCTACCATGCCTAAAAATTTAGCTGTTCCCTGCATACATATGGATTTAGGCTGAGTTATGCAATTTTGATAATATTCTTGTGCCTAAATAAGATATGTGCCTACCTGGAGGGACCATAAGTCAATATTCTTCTTGACCATTTGTACTCCAAAGTAATTTTTAAGTGAGGTGCGTACCTGCGAATTTCAATGAGTAGTTTTTTGTGCATCCTGTGTCTGTAACAGAATATTGGGAGTAGACTTTGGCAGAGGCTCACAGGTAGACAACCGACTTAAAATGCAATTTCCAAACTATTAGATCAAACTACTGTCAGTCAAAACATGTAAGGGATGCACGCCATACAATTTCTGCAACCATATCTTTTTAAACTTTTTTACCTCTAGAAGCCAAACGGGCACGTACGGGCAGATAAAACCTTTTGAATTATGTAAAGAAATAATCACAGAACACGTTTTGCAAATACGGCAAATATAGAAAAATATAGATTTTTTTTATTTTCCATCAAAGTTGAAAAATAGTGAAAAAACGGATAGTTTTTAAATAGTGATTTACCAAGAGAAACACAAAGCAAACAGTTAATTTCTTTTTTATCATTATACATCTAGTAAATACACCAATCAACACAAACAAAAAATAAGGCGATTCGTTACCTATTTTTCGTGATATTACACCTGAAATCGCAACAAATTTACTAAAAATTGTGTGTTTTTTGAAAACCGAAAGTCGGTCAACTTTGAACGGTTATATCTTCTAAACTAAAAATGTGATATTATTAAGAGAGCATATTTGAAATCGTTGAAAAGTTTCCTATAACATGGGTTTATTTAAAACTTGATTTTTGCAACCTCGCTTGCTCTACGGGCGCCACTGTGCAACGTTACAAAGATTAGTAGAAAATTGTAATTCTGCAAATTTACCTCTGCAATATCTGACTACATTGAAATCTAAATTAGAACCACCATGGGCACTTAAAGAGGCCTCAATTAACTTATCCCTTATCATATTTTCGTTGAAGTCGTGCGATACGGTCGTGTTCTAATTGTGCTCTGTTTATTTTGTCAATTTTGTGTTAATAAAAAACTTTTAAAATTTTTAAAAACATTTGATACTATTAAATATATCACAAACAAGCTGTTTAAATTCCGAAGTAAATTATATATGTATAATAAAATCAAAAACAATAATATAAACAAGAAAACATTGTGAAACAAACAAAATACAGAAACAACAACTGTGACACATAATATTTATTCTTTGTCAACTGAACAACAACAAATAACTATTTGCCTGTTTTGTCCATGTATAATACTGGTTTATAATTATCTATTATTGACAGTTTTGAAGCCACTGGTGAAATTTATACAGTATTGTATTTGTCGGAACAAACGTTAAATTTAAATATATATTGAGTGTAAAATCGTATAAATACTTCAAATTCATTAAGAATACCCAAAATACTGGTTGGTTGTGTGTAGCCAGATCGTAGCTTTACTGTAATCGTTACCGTTGCCGTTTTTTGTGTTGTGCTGTTTTTGACCTGTAGAGCTTAATAATGGCATGTTTGAAAAAAGGCTGCTCTTTGGTTGATTATGAAGAAAGAATGCTTTCCTGTTGGCTTTGTCATGGTTTATGTCACTTTAAATGTAGTGGCCTGTCTGGTTTGGTTGCTGAGTCAATATCTAAACATAAAAACTTGCACTGGCGCTGTAATGGATGTCAAAAAATTGGTGCTGATTTTTATCGTTTCTTTCAAAGTACGAAAGATAATTTTTTGCAAATTCAACAAAACCTTAATAATTTATCTTGTCAAGTAAATGCTTATGGAAAGCTTTTTGATGATTTCAAATCCTTAGAGGGATTTCTGTCACCATCCCCAACTCGTCGTAAGTCGCCAAGGTTCTTGAATAAAGAAAATTCTAGTCAGAATCCTGGTCCTAATGGAGCACATCAGAATAGTACTACTGCTACTGCATCTGCTTTATATTTACCAAATCCTTTTCAAAATATTACAGGTATTGATCCTGCCGTTTGTCATTCAAACAACGTTCAAGTTTTAATTAATAAACCTACTCCAATATTAAATGAAACTGCAGCATTTCCGATTACATCAAATGCTAATAACCATAGTTCTCAGCATGCTCTGAACATTATTGCTCCAAATATTTCTTCAATGCCTAGAACTGCTACGGCTAATAATTTACTTTATAATCCTGAGAACGCTGGTCGATTGATTAATTTTGATGCTGCATCACCAATTCCATCTGCTTCAACATCTGGTACTTCAAATATAGTGCCTACTACTGGTATTGAATCAATACCCACTCCTAGGTTGCGAACAATTCCTCCGAAGAAAACTATATTTGCTACACGTTTCGCACATGATACGAAAGCTGATGAGATGAAATTTTATGTGATCTCTAAAATTAAAAACTGTATTCCTGAGGATATTAGTGTTTACAAAATGAATTCCAGAAATAGAGCATCATTTAAAATAATTGTTCCTGAATACCTATTTGAACAAATCGTAGATGCCAGTTTTTGGCCTAAAAATGCATTAATACGTGAATTTATATATAGAGAAGAAGATAATGCTCGGCTTCCCAAATCCGCTGATCAAAATCCAAAAAACTAATATACATCTTGTATCAAAACGTTAGAGGTATGAATTCAAAACTTTCGTCAATTTATTGTAATAGCTTTGGCTTCAATAATCATATTATTATATTTACGGAGACCTGGCTCAGTAAAAAAGTTAATAACTCTGAGATTTTTTGCCCTAAATAGCAAATTTTCAGAAAAGATAGAGAAAGTTGTGAAAGAATTGAAGCCGATAAAAATAATAATCAGTGTAATAATGTAATAAAAAAGTCTGGTGGCGGCGTATTGGTTGCTATACTAAACGAATTTTCGTCTGAAGAAATTATCTTAAACGATTTTTTACATATTGAGATTATATGTGTTTTAGCTAAAATTAATAACAGGTCCATATACATTATTTGCTCATACATTCCGCCTAACTCTACGCTTTCTGTTTATGAGGATCATCTGAAAGCTGTTGATTTAATCCAAAATTATATAAAACCATCTGATTTATTAATGTTAATTGGAGATTTTAACATGCCGTCTACATCCTGGAAAGCTGATCCTGATACCAATTATTTAGTTCCATCTCATTATTCCGATTCTTCAGCTGCATTTATTCATGGTTTATTGGAAAATTGTCTTTTCCAAGTCAACTGCGTCACAAATGCATTTGGTAGACTGTTGGACCTTATTTTCGTTAATGAACCGAATGACTTTTCAATATTGCGGCATAGCCCTATTTCTAATCCGGAAGATATATACCATCCAACACTTGAGATATCTTGCTTTTGTTCCTATCCTCTTCATAAAAAAAAGTTAACTCACAGCGATAAAATCTTTTGCTTTAATAAAACTAATTACCAAGATTTACAACTCCATCTATTCCAAATTGACTGGATAAATGTGTTATCTCGTTGCAATGATAACTTGAACTTGTGTTTGCATACATTTTATCATCACCTCTTTGAATGTTTCTCGGCATCTGTACCTAAAATGTTACCTCCTAAATCGAATGGTCCTCCTTGGAATACAAAACATCTATCTCAACTTAAAAATAAGAAAAACAAAATGTACAAAAATTATAGAAAATATGGAACATTGATAGACTATATGAAATACTCGTTATCAAGATCGGAATTTATTATTGCTAATCAATTGGCCTATAATAACTATTTAATTAAAGTAAGGAATAATCTAAAAAATAATCCAAAATCATTTTATAAATTTATTAGTTCTAAAAGACGTACTGCGGACTTTCCTTCGGTTATGAAGTACGGTGATTTAGAATCTTCAGATGATAACTCCATAAGTAATATGTTTGCAGACTTTTTTGCATCAACTTATTCTTCGACAGTATTTAATAATCTGTATCCATACACAATATCGGAATCTTCAATTATTAATATAGCATCCATCAATCAACATACAGTTCTGAATGCCCTGACAAAATTAAAATTGTCGTATGCTGCTGGTCCTGACGGTGTTCCTAGTTGCATTTTGAAGCGCTGCGCACATTTATTGTATATTCCTTTGACTTATATGTTTAACATATCCCTTAAATTGGGTTACTTTCCTCCCATTTGGAAACAATCATTTATTATTCCCTTCTTTAAGTCTGGATCTAAAGCCGTATGGGCTTTGGTATAATGCTAATAAAATGGATCGGATCATATTTAAAAGACAGAACACAATGTATTAAGTTTCGTAACTCGTATTCCAACAACATAAAAGTATTATCTGGTGTACCTCAAGGTAGTCACTTGGGACCTCTTTTATTTACGCTATTTATAAATGATCTTCCTTCTGTAATTAAACACTCAACTACATTAATGTATGCAGACGATGTAAAGTTAATTTTTACCCTCAACAATCTTGATCAACAATCACTTTTACAGAATGATATTGATCGTTTAACTACTTGGTGTAATATGAATCTAATGGACCTAAATGTCAAAAAATGCAAATATATGATTTTTACAAGATCAATTCCAATAAATGGTCGGTATATCATGAATAATGCTGTGCTTGATTTAGTTGATTCATTCAACGACCTTGGCGTACTTCTGGATAAAAAATTAGACTTTAGAAGTCATATTTCGCTAACAATAAATAAAGCTACTGGTGTACTTGGATTCATTAAACGGTGGGCTAAAGAGTTTTCGGATCCGTATACGACAAAACAATTGTTTACTACCTTGGTAAGACCAATACTCGAATATGGGTCTGTAGTCTGGGATCCGCAATATCATATACATTCGAATAAAATTGAATCAGTTCAAAAACAATTTTTGTTATTTTGTCTTCGTGGTTTGGGCTGGGATCCTAATATGAGGTTGCCATCTTATGAAAATCGTCTGGCTCTAATTAAGCTTCCTATATTGAAAAGTCGCAGACATATGCTAAATGTTACTTTCCTGTTAAAACTGTTAAATGGTAGTCTTAAATCTGAATTTCTTATCAACAAAATAAATATAAATATTCCTTTTCGATCATCAAGAAATTATAACTTTCTAACTATCAAATATTATTGTACAAACTATGCTAATTTTAATCCACTACGTAGAATTTGTGATGAGTTTAATATGCTGTATCAGTTTATTGATTTTAATAAAAGTTTGGATATTGTGAGAAGAGATATTATATTACACTTAAATGCATTAAATCAACTGAATTAAATAAATGTTATATATCAATTTTGTTAAATGTTTAATTATATATATAAATTATAATATAAATGTACATATACTTTAAGTAGTCTGTAAGGATGATTCCATAGACTGAATAAATAAATAAATAAATAAATAAAAAATAAATAAAATTTGCCCAATCTCAAACAGCGCCACCTCAGTTTATAACATTGTTTTATGAATTGAGAGAACATTTTCCAAATCACCATTTAATTTTTTCTGATGGCTCGAAAAGCGAAGATTCAGTTGGATTCAGTATTGTAATAGAACAACATATTATTAAATCCTCAATATTTTCTGCCGAATTAATTGCTATTCTAGAAGCTACTAAGTTTATTAACAACAAACACGGTAATTTCGTTATTTACACTGATTCGTTATCATCTCTAAAATCAATTTCAACTTTTAGCAACCACAACTACAATGTCACAACTATCAGAAATATATTAATAAATAAACACCCCAAAATTACTTTGGTCTTGATTCCTGGTCACTCAGAGATTATAAGAAATGAATTAGCGGATATTAGCGCAAAAACGCTTTGATTAGTCCTTTGATTACTACTCCAAATTTTAATATTAAAGACCTAAATAGATCCATTAATAATTTTTATCAATCTAATAACAATACTATTGCATCAACATCTGACTGCTATAAAATAATAAATAGATCCAAAATAAAAATATTTAGTTATCTTAAATTTATTACAATTAATTTTTCCAAAACTGATTATTAGGCTGCATTTAGGTCACACCAAACTCTCACATGGCCATTTATTAAACCTACCTATTCAAAATATTTGTATTTGCGACGTTCCCTATCCCAATGATTTAAACCACATCCTTACAATATACCCAAATTCGCAAGTTTACGCACATAAATATTCAAAGACAAAGTTTATCAAACTCAACAATAAACAACTTGATAATAGTACTCAATTCCTGAAATTAACAAATATGTAGAACTAGCTGTTTTTACCCGGTCTTGCCCGGGATAAAAACGCCTTTGACTTGAAAAATGGTTCACTATGCTTACCAGGCGCTAAGTACTTAGTCCCCAATGAACAAATTCTCCAATAAAATGAACTTTCTCCCCAAAAGTTAGTATGGGCAATAAATTGGTTTTATATTCGAATTCAAATTTTTTTGATTTTTTAATTTAGAAGTTTTTTATAAGATGCTGCAGCAAAAATGCTTCAGAAATAAGCCGCGAAACCGATTTAAGTTTTTTATTTTAAGTTTAGTAATAAATATCAAATATAACGGAATAGTTTCCAAATTAAAGGAATCAGAACTTTTAAAAATTGAATTACTTCCTTCAATAAGTGATCATCATTGAGCAGAGAAGTCAAATTCATAGAAGTTTTAAAAATGAAAGAATAATGCAACTTTTAAAATTGTGCCGCAAGGTTTCTTTAAGCAACTGCTTACAGTATATGTGTGGCCTATTTTGATCAACAGGTAATTATTTCACATACGTATATAAAATTTATCATAAGACTTTTTACTGAGCTGTGTTGCGCGAGCGAGTCGCATCAGCTTCCGCGCGTTTGGCAGCCACACCCGTGCTGCCGCGCAATTGTTGTCAACTTATTTTAATTGCCAAAATATATTTTTCAGATCATTCCGATATTTTAGCTGAGCAGTGTTTCCAGAGCGCGTGGCGTCTGCGTCCGCGCGCTGCACCTCGCGTTTGTCGGCTACAGCCGTGCTGCCGCGCAGTTCTTGTTAACTTATTTTAATCGCCAAAATATATTTCCCAGATCGTTACGATATTTTAGCTAAGCTGTGTTCCGCGAGCGCGTCACGTCCGCTTCCGCACGGGTAGCAGCCACACCTGTGCTGCCAATTTATTTTAATTGTCAAAATATAATTTTCAGATCACTCCGATATTCTTGCTAAGCTGTGTTCCGCATGCGCGTAGCTTCCGCGCACCGAAGTGATGCTATTGAAAAGAATACTCATTTCAAATCCGTTTATTGTAGGACATATATTGAGAGCATCATTCAAATTTTCACTAAAATAAATATATAACAAAATTCATTAAATAAAAATATGTAAAAATTTAAGAATGAATTTGGGCAGTAAATTTAATTTTTTATTTCGTTTTAAAAAAAATGGGGAATTTGTTCATTTCTTTTGGGGACATTTTTTTAAATTTGGGGAATTTGTTCAACGTGAAGTTATTCCCGTGTAAACCAAATTTCAGAAAAATCCGTCGAAAAATACAAATTTGTATAGGGAAGAAGTGGGCGTAAAAGTAGGCGTGGTCTGTAAAAATCATATGGCGACCTTCTCTGGAATATGTACTAAATTTCGGAGAAAGCCGTTGAAAGATAAAAATTACTATAACGAACAAATATACCAAAAAACAAAAAAAGAATTTTATAAAAATGTGGAAAAAAATAAATTTTATATAAATAGAAGTGGGCGCAAAGTAGGCATGGTCTGTAAGAAGCATATGGTAACCTTTCCTGGATTATATAGATCGTGTGTGCCAAATTTCGGAGAAATCCGTTGTAAAATAAAAATTTGTATAGCGAACAAATACACCAAAAAACAGAAAATGAATTGTATACAAAAAGTGGACGTTAAAGTAGGGGTGGCCGGTAAGAATCATATGGCGACCTTTCCTGGAGTACGGAGATCGTGTGTACCAAATTAAGGAGAAATCCGTTGAAAAATCAATTTTTTGTCAATTTTGAGCTAACGATGCCAAATATATTAATTTTTAAAGCTCTTTACATGTGTTTAATTTTTTCAAAAAATTATTGACCATTTCTGAGTTTTTTCTTTAAATAACGACGTAACTTAAAAGTTTATTAAATTAGTTTGCAGCACTAACAACGTGTGTCAACCTACGTTTGATCGCAGACAAATTATTTTCTCAGAAAACGACAGATAGCGACATACGTTGTTATTAATGAAAAAAATGCAAAATAATTTTGGATTATTTTTCAGTTTATAACCACTTATAAAAACTTGTGTGTTTATTTCTGTTAGTTTTTGTCACTATTACTCTTGATACGTTGTTATATTCTCCTCCTAAGTCCCGTTAACTTTTTGTTAACGAACAAAAAAATCCATCTTTCAAGCAACAACAACTTATGTCTACATGGGTGGTTGCATTGGTAGTTTTTTTTTTTCAAAGAAAACGACGTTTGTCGACATAAGGTGTTTTATCTGCACACACTTTAAGTGTTATTTACATATTGTTTTCTTCGTCCTTCTCTAGGATGTATTCCTCTGAAGATTTTTGACTCAAAATTTTATATAAAGTATTTATTGCCCATATCTACAGGACTGTTAAATAAAAAGCCCTAAAAACATTATATCGAGCTCATAATTTCAAATACAACGTTTTTTTGGCTCCACTGAATATTTTGATTTTATGACATACGCGGTTATTCTAGAAAACAACAGAATTATGTGTATTTGGAACTATTTAATGATTATCTAATTATGAATATGTATTTTAATGTTAGTTAATAAGCTATCACTAAATATTAATTAACTTGAATTTCATATGTTTATTTTCCTTTTTCCCTTTTACATTACACTTAAATATTGTCATAGATATTAACATTAATCTTATTTTTTATTCATCAATTTTGTACTTATCAGTATTACCTTTTATTGGATTAGTTGAGCTAAAGGCCTTTGTTGTTAATGCTCTCTTATTTCATATTAACTTATAATTTAAATTATAAAAATAATTTTAATAAATACATAAATAAATAACTTATAGACACCTTAGGACATAAATATTTAATTCTTTATTATTAATTTTCATGTTTAAGATTTTTTCAATTAAAGTTTGTATATTAATTAAGTAGCTTAACGATAAAGAATTTTAAAAAGTCAGTTTATAACTAGCGAAATAATGGCTAGATGGCAGAAAACTAATTTGAGGTATGCATATATTAATACAATAAGGAGAATCTTTGTGACCGTTTTTGTGATCGTGATATCCGCAGACAGACAGACGGACATTGCCACATCAATTCAGTTTGATATAAGGAACACGTATATGTATATTTAATTAGATACAGATCTTTTTTCTAACTATTTCTAATGGAATAAGAAACTTTTAAATAGCACATGTAACAGGCGTTATTATATTGATTATCATCAATTATATATTATTATCAATTTTACATTATTTTGATTCATTAGTATTTTACAAAAGAGTCATCATTATTTATGTTATTTGTCATTTAGAATTTTGTCATTATTTGTTTCAATTATTAAATATTATTTTATTGTTTGTAATTATTTTATTGCTTTGCCTGTAATTGAGTCATTATGATTTATTCTTTTGTTGATTTCTTTTAATATATGTATGTTGTTTCTAAAGCTATTGATCTCTTGTATATTAGTTAACGTACTATCACTCAATAATGCATTTTACTCATTGCTCACTTCAAACTTTCTTACTTTCCTAAAATTTGAATATAACAAGAGATCACACATTTAAAATTGTCATTCCATAACTAGCGCTTGAATAATAGATACTTAATAAAATATTAATGAACCCCCGACGGACTTCTTATTTAAAAGGAATAGGAAAAAATAATGAAAACTAAAATATAAAACAATATTAAATTATAAACTATTGTAAACCTATAATAAAATAGAAACGTAGGCGAATTTGACGCTTCGGCAGTCTGTTCTTGCCTCGTATACATAACAATAGTAAATATATATTAAATTATTAGTGGCCAGCTTGGACGATTACGTCTGGCTTTGACCCTTTTTATTTAATATATATATATAACTGGAGTCTCATCCCCTACATTGGCGCCCAACTTAAAAAAAATACCTGCTTTGGTGTCCAACATTAACACCATATCTTAAAAAAAAAGCTTGACGTATATTTTTTCAAAAGAAGCCACCAACACTGCAAAATTTACCGTAACAGTCCAGTGCCATATTTTTGATGTTGTCTTGGAGCCAACCAGATCAACGTAATTGTTTTGGGTTTGCTACGTGTGTGTTGTTGTTGTTGGAGCATCAAACAAAATAAAAAAAAAATTAAAATCATCGTCGATTTTGTTGTTATGATCATCTCTACTTGCATGTTGTTTTATTGTTGCCTAAAAGTAGTTGCTTGGTAGACAAACAATTTTAGTTTTGAGTGATCCATCATCATTTTGTCAGTTTCTGTCATATACAAAGATTTTTTTTTTGCTCATATTAAAAGAGTAATACTGTGGTACATATTTTGTTCTCAAATATTGAGTTACATTGAATAAAATAAAAGAAAAATTAAAATAATGGAAATCTCACTGGAAAGTTATTCTCACATTTTATATAAATCGCGCTCACGTTTATCATTTGGTAAAACAAAAGAAGGATTTTAAGGGTATTCGATAAAAAATACCAATCGGTTTAAAATATGCGAATCGAATAATTATTTTCGAATTAAACAACGAAAATTAAAACAATTTAGAACACATTTCAATCTTAAACCAAATTCAGTTGAATTTTAATTTTTGCAACATTTTTAAAAATTGAACAACAAAATGCGTAGAAGTCCACGTAATACGCCAACAAATTCGCATAATGCGTCTGCGTCGCAAAATGCAGGTGTAAATCGAAATGCCAGCAAGGTCGAAAATTCTAACCAGGTTCACACGCCTACGGCGTCCGCATTGCCAAATTTCACTGATTTGTTACAAAATCCTACTCACAATGCAAGTACGACTCAAAATTCAGTTTTTTCGCAAAATTCTACAATAAATGCTCCTACAAGAATTGATTCTGAAAACGTCTTGGCTAACAACAATTCTGTCAATATAACATTGACACAGGGTCAATTTATGGACTTACTAGGTGGTCTAAACATAAGACAAGAACCTAAAACCACGTTTGTCAATTGTAGTGCACGTTTTAGTGGTGGTAGAATTAGCACTAAGGTTGATGATTTCATTGCGACTATTTTAGTTTACAAGGATGCGGAAAATGTTTCTGATACACTTGCGTTGACTAGTTTGCCCTTACTACTTGAAGGTTATGCCTCCTCATGGTGGCAAGGTGTCAAAAATGAAGCGGAAAATTTTAATATGGCGATCGATTTGTTGCGTAAAGCCTTTTCACCGCCTAAACCAGATTGGCGCATATTTGCTGAAATTAGTCAGGAAAAACAAAAGACCTTTGAGTCCACCGATAATTTTATATGCAAGAAACGGCGTCTTTTTGCCCAGTTATCTGAGAGATTGTCAGAAAATACAATGCTCAATATGATTTTTTCACAACTACTTCTTTCAATTAGAGAAAAAATATCAAGGGAAAGCATCCAGTCTTTCCAAGATTTGCTACAAAAGGCTAGAGATGTTGAAATGCTCATACATGAAAACAAAGATGTAAAACCAAAAGCTGTTGAATCCACTGAAAAGTCTACTGCTCGTTGTTCTTTTTGCAGAAAAAAGAACCATACAGCGGAATCTTGTTATAAAAAGATTGAAGCTGACCGAAAAGGAAAGCCAAAAATTCAAGAGTCTACATTAAATTGTTACGGCTGTGGTTTAACCGGATTTTACAGGTCAAATTGCCCAAATTGTAATAATAAAAATCCCATAAATAGCCCAGAAAAGCTTGATTTTAATGCGGTCTATACAACTATAATCGGAAGAAATGTCCCAACTGTCGGTATTAACGTAAACGGAATGAACGGCGAAGCATATTTCGACACAGCTGCTCGCACAAGTGTTGCAGGCTATACTCTTTTTCAAAAACTAAAAGAAAAGAAGGTCGATTTTCAAAAAGCTACAGCGGAAGTGATATTGGCTGATGGTATTCCACGAGAAGAAACAGTATACTCTACAATCGTTAATATTTTAGTCGGAAAACGTTTTAAACGTATTCGATTCATTTGCTTGCCTAGTGCACGAGGAAACCGCACTCTTATTGGTATAGACTTTCTCGAGCAGGCAGGTATTGTGTTAGACTTGGCTCAAAGGACTTGGCATTTCAAAGACGATCCTAATACTCACTTCGAATTTAAGATGCATGAACCAAAATTGGTGAAGTCTATACCATTAACACAGGCTAATATAACTGAACACAATTCAGTTAATGATTTTTTAAATTGGTTTGAAAATTCAAATGCAATCTGTAATGAAGGTGGAGTTACCCCTAAAAATTCAGATAATACATCAACTTATGATTATTCACCTGGTGGTATAAACAAAATTTTCGAAGGTAGTATACCTCTCGGGTTGCAAACCTCTATTGTGTCGGATTTATTTCCACCATTAAAAAGAGTTAAAAGTAGTGAAAATCAACATAAAGGCAATAATGATAAAACAACAATTGAGTTGAATACTTTTGATTTCAAATTAAAAGAACACGAAGGATCCAACTTAAACGACAGTGAAAGACAAATACTAGAAGATTTGTTGTCTGAAGTACAATTTGTGTTCAAAGGTAATGCTGATCCCATCCCACAGGTGGAACATTTTATTAATACTGGCACACATGCACCAATTTCGTGTCCACCATACCGTATTTCACCTGTAATGAAAGAAAAACTTAAAATTGAACTAAAGGAAATGTTAGAAAAACAAATAATTAAAGAAGAAGAATCACCTTGGGCGTTCCCAGTGGTGCTCATTCCTAAGAAAAATGGAGGTATTCGAGTTTGCGTTGATTATCGTCGTCTAAATGCTATAACTACCACAGATAAATATCCACTCCCTCGAATGGACGATTTATTGCATGCTGCAAAAGCGTCAGCATTTATGTCTACTATAGACTTGAAGTCAGGATATTGGCAGATAAAAATGTCTGAAAAAGATAAAATCAAAACTGCGTTTACTACTCCTTTCGGCATTTATGTTTTTAACCGTATGCCTTTCGGTCTTAAAAACGCACCAGCAACGTTTCAAAGACTGGTTGATAAATTTCGTAATGGCCTTCCAGAGATTACGATTTTAGCATATTTGGATGACATAATCAAATGCTCGAGAGATTTTGAATCTCATATCAATGATTTGCGTAAAACATTTGAACGAATAAAACTTTACAACCTTCAACTTAATCGTGATAAATGTTATTTTTGTAGACCAGAAGTCAAATATCTTGGTCTTATATTAACAGTAGATGGTTTAAAAACTGATCCGGAAAAGACAACTGCTGTTTTGCAAAGACCAAACCCAAGAAATTTAAAACAATTAATTTCATTTTTACAAACATGTTCGTGGTATCGACGTTTCATACCAAATTTTGCGGAAATTTCTAAGCCGTTATCAAATTTAACAAAGAAAGGTATAAAATGGAAATGGACAGATGAAGAACAGAATTCTTTCAATAAACTAAAAAGTCTTTTGTCAGCTCCACCCATTCTGCAGCAAGTTGATGAAAACAAACCATTCTACTTGAAAACTGATGCGAGCAACTATGCGCTCGGAGCTGTTCTGCTCCAGGGGGAGAAAGAAAACGAACATCCCATAGAGTACGCGAGTCGTCTCCTGCTACCTGCTGAAAGAAACTATTCCACTACAGAGCGAGAAGCGTTAGCTGTCGTGTGGGCTGTTAAAAAGTTTCGGGGCTATATTGAAGGTTCTACCATATCAGTTTTAACAGACCACCAACCGTTAAAGTGGTTATTTAGCTTGAAATCACCAACAGGGCGATTAGCCAGATGGGCTCTGCAATTGCAACCTTTCAATATACAGTTTGGGTACACGCCTGGAAGACAAAACGTTGTGGCAGACACTCTGTCTAGACCATCTTGTTCTATTGAAAGCCATACAGATATAACTTGCGAATGCTTTTCGATATCCATAGACTTTCCTCAAAAAGGTTCAGCTGAAATACGAAAAGCACAACTGGAAGATGATGACATAAAAATTATAATAAACTCTTTTGAAAGGGATGATGATGAAAATGTATCTAGATACACAAATCGCGGATACATAATGATAGATGGAGTGTTGTACCGTTATTGTTCGGAACAAGATTCCGAAAGTGGTCAACTGGTAGTGCCAAAATCGATGCGTAGCACAATTTTGTGGAGATTTCATGATGATCCCACAGCAGGGCATTATGGAATTGAAAGAACAATAAACCGTATTATTCCTCACTATTACTGGCATGGTATGCGATCAGAAATTGCAGCTCACGTGAAAAAATGTGTACAATGTCAAAAATACAAATCAACAAATTTAAAACCAGCTGGTTTACTTCGCACAGTGTCGAGCAATCAACGATTTGAATTTGTGGCCATTGATCTCGTTGGACCGCTACCACGTACAAATCAAGGTCATCAATGGATTTTGGTAATCGAAGATATCTGCAGCCGTTGGGTCGAATTATTTGCGCTTAAAGAAGCCACAGCAGAAAATTGCTCAGTAATCATGTTAAACGAAATTGTATTACGATACGGGGTTCCAAGGCGAATACATACAGACAATGGATGCCAATTTATATCTGGAATTATGCAAAAACTTACGTACTGTCTAGGCATTAGCCAAACATTCACACCTGTTTATCACCCTGAAGCGAATCCGGTAGAAAGGAAAAACTGTGATTTAAAAACACAATTAGCGATTTGCGTCGGAAAGGAGCATACAACATGGCATCTGAAATTACCAATGATACGTTTTGCGATGAATACATCAAAATGTGAGAGTACAGGCTACACAGCAGCATATTTAACATTTGGTCGTGAATTAAGAAGCCCATTGGATCTCAGATCAATAATTATTTCGGAAAATTTTATTCCTCAAATTACACCACATTTAATAAGACTTGCAGATACTCTGAAAAATGCCAAAGAAGCAGAAGAAAAGATGCAAGACAGAAACAAAATTTATGTAGATTCCAAACGTAGACCACAAATAAATTTCAATATTGGCGATAAAGTTATGGTTGCTACACATGTATTAAGCAACGCTAATAAAAATATAACATCAAAATTTGTACCTCGTCGTGATGGTCCTTATAAAATTATCAGCAAAAATGGTACGTGTTTCACCATAGCAGCAGAAGAGAATCCTGACGTACCACTAGGAACTCACCATGCATCAGATTTAACACCATTCGAAGGTTCTACAGAATTACCGATTTATCCAATCAAACGACGTGGTCGTCCTAAATCTAATAATACTAACGTAACTGCAACAACAACTAAAACAAACATAATGAATAGAAATCCTACGGATGTGAATACAACTCAAACAAATGTAATGAATACTAATTCTATGGATAGCACTACTACAACTAAAACTCAAAGTATCGTAAAGTATTCAAATCCTGACTGTGCACCTACAACAAAACTTGACCAACAATCTGCGCCAGCAACACACACAACACATGAAGGCGATATAAACAATGCTAGCAGCAGAACCCTTAGACCAAGGCAACTTAAGAAATACAACTGAAAAGTCCTGCCACATCATCGAGACGATCAATGAGGCAGAGGGGGAGGCTGTAACAGGCGTTATTATATTGATTATCATCAATTATATATTATTATCAATTTTACATTATTTTGATTCATTAGTATTTTACAAAAGAGTCATCATTATTTATGTTAATTGTCATTTAGAATTTTGTCATTATTTGTTTCAATTATTAAATATTATTTTATTGTTTGTAATTATTTTATTGCTTTGCCTGTAATTGAGTCATTATGATTTATTCTTTTGTTGATTTCTTTTAATATATGTATGTTGTTTCTAAAGCTATTGATCTCTTGTATATTAGTTAACGTACTATCACTCAATAATGCATTTTACTCATTGCTCACTTCAAACTTTCTTACTTTCCTAAAATTTGAATATAACAAGAGATCACACATTTAAAATTGTCATTCCATAACTAGCGCTTGAATAATAGATACTTAATAAAATATTAATGAACCCCCGACGGACTTCTTATTTAAAAGGAATAGGAAAAAATAATGAAAACTAAAATATAAAACAATATTAAATTATAAACTATTGTAAACCTATAATAAAATAGAAACGTAGGCGAATTTGACGCTTCGGCAGTCTGTTCTTGCCTCGTATACATAACAATAGTAAATATATATTAAATTATTAGTGGCCAGCTTGGACGATTACGTCTGGCTTTGACCCTTTTTATTTAATATATATATATAACTGGAGTCTCATCCCCTACACACATTATTTTTCAAGAATAAAGTTTTCACTTTTAAAATTATTTGTAAACATACATTTTCAATTAATATAATTTATAATGCATTTCTTGTATCCTACCCATGAACAACATCATATATCAACTAAAGCATTTCATATATTTTCTTAATGTCATTATGAAACTATAATTAAAATTACATTGTTTGCTAAAAACTCTTACACACATAGAATATTAACAACAAATAACAAAGTTTAGAAACTAAAAGCGTTTCAAGTTATAAATTTATGACACCAGCGAAAAGAACAGAGAAAACTACGTATAGATATTACAGTTTTCTGCTGTTGTCTTCACAACATAAGTACAATAAAAATAACTCTTTTTAGGCTGTGTGCGACGAATGTCCACTAATTGTTTGAAAGTATACAATAAAATACAATTTAAGAGGGTTTTACAAAACAGAAACTAAAAATAACAATGACCATATGAAAACAAACAACAAACTAATCTTATAAACAGAGCACGTAGAGTGTAACATATTTATGGTTAATTATTATTTTGTCTCACTTTGTTTTCTTTTTGCAATGACTTTGTAACTGTTTGTACAATGTGTACAACCGCAAAATAAATACATTAAAAAAAACAAATAAGATATTACACTCTCGTCTATGCTCGATGAGCTAGCTTTATGGGCATAATGGTGTTCTCAATAATAAACAGTTAAAGACACTTATATATAGATAGCTACATATCGGAAGGATAAATTTTACTGTTGGTAAGAAAAGAAAATAAGTGAAATAAATATGAAAGTTAAAAAAATTCTTAGAAAATCGTCTGTTTTATAATTAAAAAGTCGTATAGAGTGTATAAATTCTTATTTTTCCAGCATTTTCTTCATAAAAGAAATTTTTTTTATACTCGTATATGAAATTTTATTATATTTAATATGGGCTCCCTCTACCATAACTGCCATAATATTTGCCACAACAATTATATCAGTGTTTTTAATGAGTTTGCTTATTTGTTGGCATACGTTTGTGCTGGAGAGCTGTTGAGTAATTAAAATTTTTCAAATGTTCCAACTATAATTTGTAGACCGAGATTTAATGTGTTGTTTTTATTGCTCAAAATTTTTAAGTTTTAAATTAATTTCATGTATTCTTTTATTATACAAGAATTTTGTTTCTATTGCAGATACGTTGCACCGCTCACATTCACGATGTCTATTGGAAATCTACGGAAAAATCAATCGAAGAAAATCGTTTTGGCAAAGCAGGCAGCGTTAATGTAGTGCGAACATTTCCCGATGACTATTTCGATTCAGAAGAGAATAATGTACATGATCGTTCCGATTCATATGCGACAAATATCAAAGGTAAGGAAATTAAAACTTTTTATCAAAAGTTAATAATATTCGCAAAACCCTCCAAATCAGTGTGCATCGGGTATAAATAAGTTAGTCATTCCATTTGTAATTATCAGAAAATAAAATCTGGACCCCATAATTTATGTTCACCTTATTGATCCCCATAAGAAGTAGGATTTAAATAGAGATGTCCGTCTGTCCGTCTATGCAATAGAATAGCTTTTTTTTATTTTTAGTGATAATGATTCACTATCGTCACGACCAGTTCGATATTTAAAATCACGAAAATTATTTGAATAGGTCCCGAGGTTTATATAAAATTCTACAAATATGATTTTTGTATATTGTTTTTGTTATTCTTATTTGTGTGGTAGCTTTAATTGTTGTTCATGACGTGGCCGTTACAATCCATATTTCAAATTGATTTGGCTAGTATTGCCATATTTATTTAATGCTATACCAAAATAAATACAAAAAGTTTTTAATACGAAAGAATAATAATAATAATAATGATAATAATAATAATAATAATAATAATAATAATAATAATAATAATAATAATAATAATAATAATAATAATAATAATAATAATAATAATAATAATAATAATAATAATAATAATAATAATAATAATAATAATAATAATAATAATAATAATAATAATAATAATAATAATAATAATAATAATAATAATAATAATAATAATAATAATAATAATAATAATAATAATAATAATAATAATAATAATAATAATAATAATAATAATAATAATAATAATAATAATAATAATAATAATAATAATAATAATAATAATAATAATAATAATAATAATAATAATAATAATAATAATAATAATAATAATAATAATAATAATAATAATAATAATAATAATAATAATAATAATAATAATAATAATAATAATAATAATAATAATAATAATAATAATAATAATAATAATAATAATAATAATAATAATAATAATAATAATAATAATAATAATAATAATAATAATAATAATAATAATAATAATAATAATAATAATAATAATAATAATAATAATAATAATAATAATAATAATAATAATAATAATAATAATAATAATAATAATAATAATAATAATAATAATAATAATAATAATAATAATAATAATAATAATAATAATAATAATAATAATAATAATAATAATAATAATAATAATAATAATAATAATAATAATAATAATAATAATAATAATAATAATAATAATAATAATAATAATAATAATAATAATAATAATAATAATAATAATAATAATAATAATAATAATAATAATAATAATAATAATAATAATAATAATAATAATAATAATAATAATAATAATAATAATAATAATAATAATAATAATAATAATAATAATAATAATAATAATAATAATAATAATAATAATAATAATAATAATAATAATAATAATAATAATAATAATAATAATAATAATAATAATAATAATAATAATAATAATAATAATAATAATAATAATAATAATAATAATAATAATAATAATAATAATAATAATAATAATAATAATAATAATAATAATAATAATAATAATAATAATAATAATAATAATAATAATAATAATAATAATAATAATAATAATAATAATAATAATAATAATAATAATAATAATAATAATAATAATAATAATAATAATAATAATAATAATAATAATAATAATAATAATAATAATAATAATAATAATAATAATAATAATAATAATAATAATAATAATAATAATAATAATAATAATAATAATAATAATAATAATAATAATAATAATAATAATAATAATAATAATAATAATAATAATAATAATAATAATAATAATAATAATAATAATAATAATAATAATAATAATAATAATAATAATAATAATAATAATAATAATAATAATAATAATAATAATAATAATAATAATAATAATAATAATAATAATAATAATAATAATAATAATAATAATAATAATAATAATAATAATAATAATAATAATAATAATAATAATAATAATAATAATAATAATAATAATAATAATAATAATAATAATAATAATAATAATAATAATAATAATAATAATAATAATAATAATAATAATAATAATAATAATAATAATAATAATAATAATAATAATAATAATAATAATAATAATAATAATAATAATAATAATAATAATAATAATAATAATAATAATAATAATAATAATAATAATAATAATAATAATAATAATAATAATAATAATAATAATAATAATAATAATAATAATAAAATATTTTTTGTTGAAAAGTGCCTAGTTATTTATAAAAAATTACATAATTATTTATAAAATTTAATAAAAATAAAAATTTGCTTCATCGCAACATCTCTAATTTGGGAAAAGTGCACATTGTAGAATGTGGAAGCCATACATCTAATATGACATCTGTAAAGAAATTGAAAATAGTGGAAATTAGAAGTGTAAATGCGTAAATAATCTAAAATTCAAAAATGACGATTGGTATGTTTGTTAGTGTTGTATCTTCTGAGATTAATACGAAAGTAAAAGCTATGCGGCAAAAAACTGTTTATCAACCGCTCTGCTCTTAGGCCTGACTTTAGGTGAGTGTGTTAGAGGGCATGACCAAAAACTTTAAGCATGAGTGTATTTAAGATAGATTCATATTCAAACCTCATGGCCGACGTAGGTAGAAAAAATGCATATAGAAACAATCTAATTTATTATAACATCACAATTATCACAATGTTTAATATAATCACTGATAAAGGTCAATGCCAGAAACCGTTGTGAATAAGAAAGCAATGTATTTATGATATTTAGAAGAATATGCTTTCTTCTTCTATACCACGAACCATTAAAAACAATAACAATAGTTTACTGTAAACAGTTTTTCTTTTCAGAACTCCAATATTTTTTTTCTTATAGAATAAGCCACTGCTTTTAAAAAGCATACACATATATTCTCTCTATTCAATTGTTCGAAGGATAACTTGTGAATCAGATTTTATTTATTGTTATACCTTATACTACTAAGTATTCAGGGTATAATGACTTTGGGCTGATGTTTATACCTGCCAAAAATATTTAACTTAGACCCATTTTTTAGTATGCCGATTCACACAGAATCACTTGCTGAGTCGATTTAGCGTTTTCCGTCCGTCCGTTCCTACATCTGTGTTTCCGTCTGTCTGACTGTGTGTACATGTAAACCCAGTAATCAAACTACGGTTCACAACTATGAATATATTATGATAAAATGTACTATATAACCTCCTATAGGTCACAGGACGAACTCTATTTAAATTGATAAAAATCGGTGCATATTCAGAACTTGTCCCCTTAAAAAGGACCCCTATGAGATCGACTTAAATTGTCATAAGATCCAAATTCTCATATAAATCTCGGTCGAATTGGGGTTTTCTGTGTGTCAATTACATCCACTAATCAGTAGTCCATGGCCCCATATAAAGCTGATTCCTGATCTTCACATAATCTATGAAAAGCAAATATATTTCACAGATTTTTCTCAAGCTCGGTCTTGCAAAAAATAAATCCCTATATAAATATAGCATCCGATATAAACTTTTTCAGGTCTAGACCAACTATAATTTTCACATTTCTTTATTTTAGGATATGGCTTTAAACATAATGCAAATTTTCACAAAAAGTTATACCAGTAAAGTTGATAAAAAAAAATTTTAGTTAGCTTTTATAATATTGGATTTTGAAACTAGTTATTTGAAGACTCGGTTTGTTTCGCTGTTATGTACATCGAATGTTAAGTAAACTATTTTCCATTAACTGTTCTGATATTTATTTTTGCTAAAAATTTGTAAAGTAGTTACAAAAAATTCGATAAATGCCACAAATTGTTATGAGTCAGAAATTACATACACTAGTAGAGCTCTGCCCTCGAAATTCGAATGCAAAAGCTAGGAAATTTTAGTTTTTCTTTTATAAATAATTTTATAAGAGCCTAAAGGTATGCTAATCAATTTTAGCCAATTCACAATTGAACACACACACAGCCTTGTATAATTATTTATTTGAGGCTTATATATGTGGCTTATGTATGTGATAGTAGCATTTAAATGAACTTTACTCGAAAAATGTCACAGGTGGTGCACATCTGTATATATGGTGAACAACTGCAAGGAAATACCTTTCAAACGGTGTACTTTTTTATCAAAATCTGTTGGTAATTGCACATGTAGATTATGTCACAAGAAATCCCCTTACTTATTAATAATATAGATTAATTTCAGCATGTACAGATGAATTTTTATTTATTACAAATACTTTCACCTTCTCCAAAACTCAGCTCTCAGTATATATTTTTGGTTTCGTAACATGTATTTGTTGTACTTTTTGCTCTAAGCTAATCTAGTATCTTCAAATTTACATATTACAAGTTAGTACAGATACAAATATCTAACAATTGGATTTTTAAAGTTTAATATCTGAAAATTTTTCTGATATATGGCAAAACTGAAATTGACAAGACATTCATTCAAGACTAATTTTAAATCTTTTTTTTAAATATCGCATAATTTTTAAGCTCTCAAAACAATGCAAAGAAAGGAAACTCGTCCGTGTAATTATTTATTTATTTATATTTATTTGTTCTTCCCATTAGAAGATTTACATCTTTTAAATTATAGTATGGGAAGTTTTAAAGAAAAACGTGTTGCGGTATGCAAAAATATTTTAAAAAAAAAGTATATAATTATATAAAATTAAATAAATAACTAAATCAATGAATGAGATAATATAATTTAATATAAAAAGAATCAAATGGTAAGATTTTTTTTTTAAGAAAAAGGATAATTTTGATAAATTTGCATAAAGTGCCTCATCATTACTAACACATTGGAATTCAAATGGACAATCATTATCGGGAATCACTAAGTTACAGATTGTATTTTGCGCAAGAGGTTGAAATTGAACAGTGGGTAAATTAGTAAAAGTTGTTTTAAGTTCATCAAGAGTGAGTTGGCAGGTTTTTCGATTACTAGTGCGGCCATTTCCAATTTCCTGAATAGATTTCCATCTCTGTTTGGTATTACTAGCATTTTCAACACGGTGGCCACAATATTCAGACTTTGATCTACGAATTTCACGAGTAACTTCTCTTCTCAGATTACGATATTCTTCTTTAAGTTGAGGTAACTTAAATTTTTTCCAATGTGAAAACGCTGTTGTTTTATATGTATTGTAAACCACGATCTCGTATAGATCCTAATGTTTTTCGTTATATCAGGTACAGCATGATAAAAAAAAGTACGAGATATTATTTACCAAGAAGGATAACTGATGAATTTACCAAAGAAATATGTTCTGCCAAAACATTTTAGTTGACATTATTAGTCACGATATGTAAACGATAGTGCTTCATTTTTTAAAATAAAGTCATATTTCGGAAAATTAAATCGTGTTTCGAGAAACATGAGGCCGCAGTTGGTCGTAAAACAAGACTTTAGTTAAATCGTTAACAAAAAAATCAAATAAAGTACTTGCTCTTGATGTATAGTGTATAGGCATCGCTTAGTTTAATGATGTGAGGAAATGGTTTCCATGTTTTCTGTGACATAAGTGTCACACAAAAGATTAAATTAAAATCACCGGCAATTATCAAATCCATACGCCGAGGAAACTTTTGGAAGTTCCAAGATGACAATGACACACAACATACCTGCAATTTGGGCGGCCAGCCCAATTTTCAGATCTAAATCCCATAAAATATCTAATGACACGGAATTACATAAACAAGGCAGATGTCGTAGAGTAAGTTAATTCAAATCATTAATGGATACACAACAAAATATTGAAACCAGAAATAGATGAGAATGTTTCCATTGTTTTTTCAACAGCTTATAAATGAATAACTTTAAGGTTTGTAATTTTTTTTTAACTTAAGCTATTTTTTATTGATATTATTTCTTTTTTAAATATGTAAATAAAATATATGCATTTTTTAATACAAAATTTTTTAATTTTATGATATAATAATTTGGCATTGACCATTCAAGTCATCACAAATATATATTGCTAAAAGTTGCCATTGTACTGTCACTTAATGTTTATGTATTAAACTGTGTTGAAGTATGTAGAATGTAATCAGTTCAGTAAAGAAAAGAATTTATAAATTTTAAAGTTCTGACACATTTCTTTAAAATACACCATTTCCAAGAATGCCTAAAATTCCATAGATCTCGCGTTTACCTAAAGTAAAATTCTGGCAACTGCTATATCACTCCTCCCTAATTTCCAATTCTTTATGGAAGCAATATTTTACTTTCTCTCTTTTGATATCAATGAAATGTCTCCGGGTGTTACTTTATTTTATATTAATTTCATTTGTGTAGCCTTCCACTTTTCTTAATAGTTTTTTACGTAAAAAATATGTTTATAAAAATATACCATTTATTTCATACAATATAAAAAAATAAATATATTTTTTGTCGCCAAAGGATATATGACGGAAATTTATATAAAAAAAATAATTTGTTAAAACTAACAAAAGACACACATACATACATTCAGTCATATTGTATGACTATACAAAAGTATTTTGTAAAAATGTAGTGAAGGGAAAGAGCTGCAAATTTGAAAGATGGCAAAAACAAAATGTAGAAGCAATGAAGCAACAAATAATGGAAGCATTTAAATATGAATTATAGTCACTGTTTTTTCTTCCGCAACATAAATTTTTTTGATGAAAAATATTTATACAAAAAACATGCAAACATTCCTAGTGATAAGAGATAGAAATTTATCTATTTAAAAAATAGAGGTGTTGCATAGTTTGAGGTGAAAGTGATAAATTCAAATTCTTAATCATTGTTGAAGGTTGGCTATTTTCGTTATTAAAGTAAGCCAAGCTTAAATTTTAGTAGACAATTTTAAATGAGAAGTTACAGATTTGGTAATTGAAAGTGTAGATCAGAAACTCAAATCAGAAAATATAAATATATAGATATATTAAATTAAATAGCCGCAAACATATCTAGATATGAATTTTTATCATTATACTAGCTGTAACCCGATGGGAATAGATTTTGTAGAAAACCATTATATTTATTTTTGGCGATTTTTAATTTTGTTGATTTTTGTTTTTAAGATTTTAGATTTGGCGATTTTTGATTTTGGCGATTTTTGACTTTTGCGTTATTTGTTTTTTGCGATTTACATTTTGGCGATATTGGTATTTTCCAATTTTCGTTATTCGATTTTTTGATTTTGGCATTTTATGCTTTTTGAGATTTTGTTATTTGCGATTTTCGGTTTGGCAATTTTTGATTTAGGGTTTCTTGATTTTGGCAACTTCAGTTTTCCACGATTTTCAGTATGGGCGGTTTTTTTTTTTTTTTGATTTTGCGGTTTTTGTTTTTTGCGATTTCTGATGTTAGGGATTTTTATTTTAGCGATTTTTGACTTTAGAGATTTTTGTTTTTTGCGATTTTTTATTTTGGCGATTCTGGTAATTAATGTAGTTCACAAAAGTTTCAAGACTTTTATTTTCATAGTACTTTTGTCCGACTATTCACATTAATATTCAATGGATAACTTATGAACTCACACAAGGTCCCAGGGCTTTTGAAAATACAGTACTCCAGATATATGATATTAAATATTTACTTTGTGTGTCAGATGTTAGGAATTCACTTTATATGGAAGCCATCATGGCCACTTGAAAAATCCCAAAAAATATAGCCTATTTTTCCGTCCAGATAGGCAGTTAACTACTTTAAAATTCCAAGACGATCGGTCCAGTGGTATAACCTATTATATACCATAAACCAACAAACAAACGGACAAAACAAAACTTTCTATATAAATATAAGATAAATAAAGCTTCAATTTTAATTCTGCAAAAGATATTCCGGGAAAGGCTTTGATGTCTACAAATTTTAAATTTTCAATATCCATTGATATTTACAAAGTTCCTGAAAACGGCTTGTAAATGAATTTACAATTTATATAACAAGCTGTAACCTCTAAATTTAGCGTTTTCAGGTAATTTTTTAATCTCTGAAAATAAACCTATTCATCTCTGAAAGTATCCTAAAAGAATACTTTTTGTTTTTGTTCAAAACTAAGACGTTTTGGAGCCATTCAGGATAAGTGAGAAGTGTTAACTGTTCCGTATCAAAATTTGTAGTGCTCAAGGAAATAATTATTTCATCCATACACGCAGATAATCGTTTTAGCATTTTACTTCTTGGCAACTAACATACATATATAACGGTTACCAGATCCTTATATGCAGTATCCAGTTTTTCTAAAAGTCTACGATTCAGCTCTCTATATATTACAGAATTTACTACTGGTACAAAACATCCATCACTTTTTTCAGATTGGGTATCTTTCCAAATGATTTGGCAAATAGAGTGACATCAAATAATTTCGTAATAAATGTCACTGGAGGTCGATTTATCAAACCCTTTATTTATAGCCAACATTGATGGATATTTTCCAAGAGTTTTATAAGACTTTCTGATGTGCCTTCCCTTGAGTATGGCCTTTATTAACTAATAAGTCAAGGAATTCGCCTGACAAAGCAGAATATGTTACATATTTAGCCATCACACAAAATTGTGCAATGTCAGTGGTATCAGCGGAACTAATATCAGTAACTTGCATATTTGATATTTCTGTGATTCGTTATGTGACCGTTCTAGCTGAGAGCGGTAAACGTGTAACTTATCTAAAGACATCATCTTTTTTTCCAATCTATGGAAAGAATTTCAGAACTTTTGATCATACAATTTTTTACAAAGTCACCATTTGTAAAGGCCTCTTCACATTTTGCAATTTCCAACGATAGTGCAAAACTTGCTTCTGTTGTGTACGATGAAGACTTGTAGAAATTGAATAAAATTTTTTTTTTTTGTCTCAGCGTTTTTATGCCCTAAACATATATCTATATATATAAAATTCATTTTCTGTTTGTTTGTTTGTTTATTTGTTTGTTTGTTTGTTTGTTTGTTTGACCGCTATACAAATTTTTATTTTTCAACGGATTTCCCTGAAATTTTATACACACGATCTCTATACCCCAGGAAAGGTCGCCATATACCTTTTACCGGCCACGCCTACTTTTACGCCCACTTTTTATGTAAAATTACTTTTCGGTTTTATTCATATTTGTTCGCTATACAAATTTTTATTTGTTTACGGATTTCTCTGAGATTTGGTACACACCATATACTTCTTATCGGCCACGCCTACTTTCACGCCCACTTTTTCTATGCAATTCATTTTCTGCTTTTTTGTATATTTGTTCGCTATACAAATTTTTATTTGTTAACGGATTTCTTTGAGATTCGGTACACACGATCCCCGTCCTCCAGCTAAGATCACCATATGCTTCTTATCGACCACGCCTACTTTAATGCCCACTTTTTATATACATCTCATTTTCTGATTTTTGGTATATTATTTCGCTATACAAATTTTTATTTGTTAACGATTTCCTCTGAAATTTGGTACACAAGATCTCTGTGCCACAGGGAAAGTCACCATATGCTTCTTATCGGCCACGCCTACTTTTGCGACCACTTTTTTAATTTTTTATGGGTTTTGCTCGAATTTACTGCACATTATTCTCAAATCCCAGGTAAGGTCGTCATATACTTTTATCGGCCACGCCCACTTTTTTTAATTTTCTATATACGCTTTTAGTGTTTGTTCACATATTTTAATTTTTCAATGGACCTCCCAAAAATTTTGTACATAAATCTCTTTACTTACTACTCTTGAGTTTACACCATTATGAAATGAAGATTTTAAATTAACCTATTACAAATTTTCCCGTCTTACCTTTTTTACTATATGAGTTGCAACACCCCAAAATTAGTGCATATTTATTTCATAGGTTGACTACCGCTGCAGGATTATTGGAAAGCAACCTATTGCAAATATATCCATTTCATCTTTTTCACTATATAAATGAGTTGTAAAGGTGGAAAAAGAACTATTTGCAATTGTAACTTACACATGAAAGCATAGCATATAGGCCGTACTACCTCAAATGAAAAAAGGCTTAAACAAAACTGAACTCTAGAGAACCTGATCGGACCCAAATTCGTATCGAGTCTCAACGAGTTAGACAATCTGAGTCGAGAAATGCTGAAACACCTAAGCAAATCCAATAACGTCTTGAAGCCCAAAGATCAAGACAAGCTTTGCAAGAGAATCGGAAATGCCTGAATCTACTCCAGTGCGTCTAGAAATCCAGCAGCTAAGCCAAGCTTAGTCGAGGGAATCTGAAACTGCGGAAGCGACTCAACAATGTCTTCAGGCCCAACGGATAGGATAAGCTAACTCCGGGGAATGTGAAACTCTTGAAGCGACTGTAATATCCCTACCAGAAGACTTTTGAAAGTTGGTTTTTCATTGCAAGATATGGTACAAAAAGTTGTTCCTAACATAACGTACATAAGCCAGTACAAGCTTTTCGTATATGCACCGGAAGGAAAAATCAGAATTGCTGTATATCCCCAAGCTCTAGAATAACTAAAATTCGTAACTTTTAGACATAATATACTCAAAATAATCCATGCTAAGTGGTAGTGGTAAGCATGCGCTCAGCACGTAGCCCCCAATGCACAAATTCCCCAAAAATTGAACAAATTCCCCAAATTTTTAAATAAAGGTCCCCAAAAGAAGCGAACAAAATCTCCATACTGCTCTCAATAAACGTATTTAAAATCTGTATTCTTTTCAATAGCATAATTTCGATACGCGAATGCGGCGCGCGGACGCGACGCGATGCGCTCGCGGAACACAGCTGCGCTCAAATATCGGATGATCTGAAAAATAAAATTTGGCAATTAAAATAGGTTGACAACAACTGCGCGGCAGCACTGGTGTGGCTCGCGATCACAGATCAGCTAAAATATTCCAATGATCTGAAAAATATATTTTGGCGATTAAAATAAGTTGGCAAGAACTGGGCGGCAGCACGGGCGCGCGGACGCGGACGCGACGCGCCCACGAACAAAGCTCAGCTAAAATACAGGAATGTTCTGAAAAATATGTTTTGGGATTCAAATAAATTGACGACAACTGCGCGACAGCACGGGTGTAGCTGCCAAACGCGCGAATGCGGACGCGACTCGCTCGCGGGACACAGCTCAGTGAAAAGTCTTATGATAAATGTTATCTACGTATGTGCAATAATTACTACGCATATACTATAAGCAGTTGCTTAAAGCAACATTGCGGCACAATTTTAAACGTCGCATTTATTTTCCGTTTTTCTTTGACGTCTCTGCTCAACGATGATCACTTATTGAATAAAGTAATTCAATTTTTAAAAGTTCTGATTCTTTTAATTTACAAACGGTTCCATTATATTTGATGTTTACAAAATAAGTAAAATTAAAAAAAAAAAAACTTAAGGCGGTTTCGCAGCTTATTTTTGAAGTATTTTTGCTGCAGCATCTTGTAAAAAAAAGTTCTAAATTAAAAAATCACAAAATTTTAAATTGAAATAAAACATGAATTTGTTCCCCCAAAAAAACGTGAACATAGGGAATTTTTTCACCATGAACAAATTCCCCAATCCCATACAAATTTTTTGGGAGTAAGTTCATTTTTTTGAGGAACGGTTCATCGGAGACTTAGTACTCAGCGCCTGGTAGGCATAGTGAACCATTTTTCAAGTTAAAGCCCTTTGGATCCCGGGTAAGACCGGGTAAAAACAGCTAGTAACACAATAAAATTTTCCAGCCGCTTAAAAACTCCCAACAATCCGATATTAAAACTTTCTGGAAAAAAACATAAATTTTGTAGAAGAACACAAATTTTTAGGAGTTACTTTTGACAAAAAATTAACATTCAAGACCCACATACACAATATAAAGGCCAAGGCTAACTCAAAACTAAACATCATTAAAATGCTTAGATGCTCACAATTTGGTTCTGACTCAAAAACTCTCCTCAAAATTTTATCTTCTGTTGTACTTCGAACTATAGATTATGCATCGATTATATATTCGTCGGCTAACAAAAAAACCTGAGGATTTTGGAACCAATCTTAAATACTGGAATAAGTCTTTCCATTGGAGCTTTTAACACCAGCCCAGCTAGTAGTATGTAAATTCTATCCTCATGCCTACCTCTAGATATAAGAAGACTTAAATACCTACTTAACTATACATTAAAAATCTTCTCTCTACAAAACCACCCTTTATACCCATATATTACTAATATGACAAAAATTAATCTGCTACAATCAAAACACCCAAAAAATTACCCTTTCTATGTAAAAGCGGTTCAAGAATTTAGTAAAATTATTTTAAAATATAATATCAAGACGGATATTATAGAGAATAGAACATTACCTCATACTGCACCATGATGCTACTCTGATATAAATATAGATTTTTCGCTTGCATACTGCAATAAACGAGATATGACTCCTACAGAAATACAACAGAAATACTATGACTTAATTAATACAAAATATTCAAATTATCTCTACCTTTTCACTGATGGTTCTGTAAAGAACGAGAAATCCGGTTTCGCAGTTTTTGGCGAGAATATTGTCATAACTAAACGCATTCACAACTACTCCTCTATATACGCAAGTGAATTACTGGCAATCAAAACCTGCGTTGAAATCCTTGAAAATTTTGAACAGAAAACTCTCATTATATCCGATAGTAAAAGTGCGTTACAAGGATTACAGGAGCCATTTAGTAATAACATAATTATAAATCAGATAAAAGAATCTATTTCAAATCTGTGTAACAATAAAATAAGCTTTTTGTGGATTCCAAGCCATTTAAATATATATGGAAATGAAGGGGCAGATGCTCTTGCTAAAAATTCTTTAGAATAAATAATTTCTGTAGATTGCAATTATCAATTATCAGACTATAAACAGTGGATTTGTAAATATATATCAGATCTATGGAACGATTCGTGGCAAAATAATAATCAAACTAAATTATATAAGATTCAGAAAAATATCATATACCAATTTAAAACCCCCGTATTAACTAAAAAAGATTTTATTAAACTAAACAGATTAAAAATTGGTCACTGTTTATTTTCCTATCGCCATATTATTGAGAAAACACAACCCCCCCCCCCCCCCCAAACCTTTGTGATTGCGGTCAAACATTGGATGTTTGCCATATCTTTAATGAGTGCAGAATATATCATGAAAAATGATTGAAATATAAAATTAATAATATTGAAATACTCACAAAAGAACATGAATTTGAAAATGCAAAAAAGTGCTTAACTGAAATTAACCTATATGATTCGATTTAATTCATAAACAAAAAATGTAATTAAAAACATATACATATAAGTAAATATATAAGATTAAATTTCAGATCATAAGAACTGTAAAATGGCCTATATAACCTTATTGTGTTGGGGCCCCCAAAAACCAAACAAATAAATAAATATATAACACAAAATGTGGTTAGGGTATAAAAACGCTGAAACAAAAAAAAAATTTTTTTTCAAGTTCTACAAAGTCTTCATTCTGCATTTAGGGTATAAAGACTTTGTTTGCTATTCCAAAAAAATTGGACCTAGACCTATCCTTTATAATACCGATCGACTCAGAATCATTTTCTGAGTCGATTTAGTTATGTCCGTCTGTCCGTCTGTCTGTCTGTCGATCTGTACGTCTGTGTGTATATGTAAACCTTTTAATCAAACTACAGTTCGCAAATGTATTTTAACGAAGATTAGTAAATAAGTTTCTATCGGCGCGCCAAAATCGTAAATCGCCAAAATTGGGGCGATTGGATGATCACTTTTGAAATTGGTGAAACTTTGTCTAAATTATTCCCCATACAAATGGCCCCTATGAGATCTACTTATGATTCAAATATCATATAGATCTCGTTCAAATTGGGTATGTGTGTGTTTATTACATCCATTAATCAGTAGTCCAAAAATTAATCATATAGGACAATTCTTAGCCATAGCCCCCATATATAGCTACTTAAACCTATCAAAAAAAAAATATTGCACAGATTTTTTGCAAATTTGTTTGTATCTGTTTTGCAAAAAAATAAATAACTTCACCAAATATTGTCAGGAGTAGTATACTTTTCGACCTAGTCCCCATATAAAGCATAAAATATGAACTTTTTCAAAACTGCAGGCAAAAATAATAATAAAAATTCCACTCAGATTTGGTTCATGCTTATTTTTTACATTTAATTAGTGTGACCTAAGACCAATTCTCGAAAGGCCTGATGTAGTCGATCTGGCCGACTATAATTTTCTAACTTGTTTTTTTTTTTTTTTTTGAAGTTATCCAACAGATTTTATTCTACTATCGCCAAGAAGATGCAGACTTCTTATTGAAATCGGATAGTTTTCCATGGAAGCGTCACTCGTTGTTACTAATTACTTGTTATGAAGTTTTAAATTAAAAATTATAGAATGAGGATTCGCACTAACTTCCACAAATACAAACTTCTCGGTCCACTCTGTATTAGTATTTCTGATTTACTTAGCTATTTATACCATATACCACTATGAAGTTAGGGTATATTGATTTTGTTCTGGTACTTATAACTATCAAAAATATTTTACCTAGACCCATCTCTTCTTATACCGATAGACTCAGAATCATTTTCTGAGTAGTCGTTCGTCCGTCTGCTCGTCTGTCCGCAAGTGAGTCCATATAAACTTTGTAATCAAACTACAGATCGCAAATATTAATATAGTTGGATGAATTTTGATATATAACCTTTTAAGGGCAATAGAATAAATGCTTTGGAAACTGATGAAAATCAGTTCATGCTAAGACTTAGTACCAAGTATCATATATAATAGAGGATGTGCAAACCATGATTTTGTGACAAGAAAACTGACAACGCAAGAGTTGGTGAAATGGGAACAAACATCGGACAGAGAATTGCGACATAGCAAAATGAATCTGGAAGAAAATTGTGTGACTTACATTGTTTGTGTCACAAAGTTAATATAAAAATTTTAAGATAATTGAAATCTATATTTTAAACATAGCAATTTATGTATTTGCTTAACTCTGTGTTGTTATGACTTATGTATTGTAAAATTTTTCATTTATATTTAAAAATTTTATGTTTTTTGATTAATCTGATTTATACTAATCATAATTGATTTTATATTAAAAAAAGAAGCAATAATAATAAAATTATTTGAGGAGCTAATAGATGAAAAAAAGAAAACTTTTAATTGTATTAATAAATAGCTGATATATAATTATAAAACAAAATAAGTTACCATGAAAATTTATCTTATTTTTTTTTTTAATAGACTTAACTAAATTTGTTTTTATTTTAAAATTTTATTGTCTTTCATTTAATAATTTAACAATACATTAGCGGACATAAAAAATTATGTCATTGTCATTGGAAATTACTTAAGAACAATAAATAATAAAAATAAAAACAAGTAAGAAAATTACAGTCGGTCTAGACCGACTATACGATACCCTATACCATGCGTTTAGAAACCCTATCTCTTAGGCCCAACTAACTGGACATTGAAAATAAGCAAAAACCAAATTTGAGTGGGATTTTTATTAATTTTTTTGGCTGCAGATATGAAAAACTTCATATCGGATGCTATATCTATAAAGGGATTAGGTCCAAAAATGGACCGATCCTGATCATGTTTGGTAAAGTCTCTTGTATTTTGCAAAAATATGTACAAACAAAATTTGAGAAGAATCAGTGCAATATTTTTGTTTTTTAATAGATTTAAGTGAAGATCGGGAAGCAGCTCTATATGGGGTCAAAGGGATCATTTTTGGACTACTCATTAGTGGATGTAATGAACGCATACAAACCCAATTTGAGTAAGATCTATATGACAATTTGGATCTTATGGCAATTTATGTCGATTTCATATGGGTAATTTGTATGGGGGCTAGGTCTGAACATGGACCGATTCTCACCAATTTCAATAGCGTTCATCCCATGGCCGATAAAAGCTCATATACCAAATTTCATCAAAATATATTCATATTTGCGACCTGCAGTTTGATTACAAGCTTTACATGGACACACAGACGGACGGACGGACGGACGGACGAGAAAGTGATTCTGATTCGATCGGTATAATTAAAGATGGGTCTAGGTCAAATATTTTTGGTTGTTACAAACAGCAGCACAAAGTCATTATACCCAAACCACATAGTGGTATAGGGTATAAAAACTTAATACATAATTGCTTTAAAAAGGAACGTGAAAAGAAACACTTTCCTTCATTTGTTGCATCTTATTAACAATCAAGGTATTTACTAACTAATGTTTTAGAGTTTTTATATAATAAAACAGTTATACAAAAATCTAAAACTGCAGGGATCTGTTTCATCGAACCATCCAGAGAATTCCTTCGATGTAGCCAGAATCCGATGGATTTCGTTTATTATACTACTAGATGTAACCCGGTGTGCTTCGCTACACCCTCCCCCTTCCCCCCCTTTTGAATTGTTATGAAAGGGCTCACGCAAAGTCCCAAGGATCTCACTAATACATTAACTCAGATATATCACATCTAATATTAAGTGTGGGGGTACCACGCGCATTTGTCCAATCCCGCCCATTTTTTTGTCTGACTACTCACGTTAATAATAGATGACCTGAGACAAATTTGATATATATGATATTAAAAATTTACTTTGTATAGGAGGTGCCACGCCCACTAAAAATAGGTAAAAAAATTACAGCCTGTAGCACTCCCATATCCGCAGTAAGACTATGTGAAAATTTCAGGAAGATCAGATGAGTAGTTACGGAGATTACCTCGTACAAACAAACAATCAAACAAATATTACCTCTTTATTATGTTAGTATAGATTATTAGTATAGATTTTTTTATTTCAATGCTTGCTGATGCTGATATACAATGTTTTTTGTTTTTTCATCCGGTAAAACAATTATCAGATTTTTCGGCGTTCCTACCCTGGAGCAAGGCCCATGAGAAGAAGATGGATTATACATATTAGATCTGGCAACACTTAACTATTGGCCTTGAACTTAGAATATCATTTGGCAATTTTTCTTTTTAGCGATTTTTGATTTTGCCCATTTTTTTATTTCCAATTTTTTTTTTTTTTGGCGATTTTTGTTTTTCGCGATTTTTGGGTTTGGCGATTTTTGATATTGGCGATATATTTTCCACGACAAATCACATTGATAACTAATGAACTTGTCAAAAAACCATCGCTTTCGTAGTGCTTCATATTTTTTACATAGGAGGTGCCACGCCCTCTAATCACATCCCGCCCAATTTTTATTGGACTACTCACATTAATATCTGATGTACTCATGCAAAATGTCGAGTCTTTCCCTTTTATAGTACATCAGTTATATGATATTAGATATCTACTTTACATGGGCGCTGCTACGCCCACTGCTCCGATCACGCCCATTTTCTTGTTCAACTAATCACACAAAGAAGCTATGGGCTCATGCAAAGCCACAAAGCTCTCTCTTTTACAGTACCCCAGTTATACGACATTAAATAGTTATTTTGCATGGGGAGTGCCACGCCCATTGGTGTGAACCCGCCAATTTGTGTTCGACTACTCATACTAAGATCTGATAGGCTCGTGCAAAGTGTCAAAGCTTCCTTTTTTAGCACACCAGTTATATGGTATCATATATTTACTTTGTATGGGCGGTGCCACGCCCACTGATCCGATCACGCCCATTTTTTGTCTAACTAATCAAATGAATAACTTATGGGCTCACACAAAGTCCCAAGACTCTCACTATTACAGTACTCCAGATATATGGCCTTTTATATTTACTTTGTATGGCAGGTGCCACGCCTATTGGTCCGATACTGCCCATTTTGCATCCGACTACTCACTTAATAATAGGTGTCATCAGAAAAATTTGAAAAGCTCTCTCTATCACATTACTCGAGATATATAATATTGAACTATTACTTGTATGGGAGGTACCACGCCCACGTATCCGATCCCGCCCATTTTCCGCGTAGCTACTAATATTAACAATAGGTGACCTCACACAAATTTGCAAAGCTCTCCCTATCATAGTACTCAATATATGTATATGATATTAAAAATTTACTTTGTGTGGGAGGTGCCACGCCCACTAAAAATATTAAAAAAATTATAGCCTATAGCACTTCCCATATCCGCAGTAAGACTCTGTGAAAATTTCAGAAAGATCAGATGGCGAGTTACGGAGATTACCTCCTACAAACAAACAAACAAACAAACAAACACACATTACCTCTTTATTATATTAGTATAGATGACGTAAGTTTATGTTGTGGTAATTTTTCATGAAGAAGTTCGTGTAAATAAAGAAAACTTTGTAGATATAACTGAATAATACTAAGATGCTACAACAATTTTAACCACGTTATGGGCCTTGTTCTGTACGAATGTTGTCGCTGCTGATGATGGTCCTTTTGCCATTCCTAAACATCTAGGGCAGTGGATTTTCTTCATTTTTTGCAATTTTTTTTTTTTTTTACTTTAAAGGAATTTAATATGTTAAATGTTTTTATTTTTAATATTTTTGTTTTTTCTATTTTTTACATTAAGCAAATTAATTATATATTTTTTTAATGAATTGTTTTTATGAATTATTTATTTTAATTTTTTTTTTTTTTTAAATAAAACTTTTTGGAAAAAATATATAAATTTTTGTTTTTTTATTTGTATTTGAAATTGTTATTCTAATTGAGATTTTTATTTGAAAAAAATCTTAAATCGATGAAATGTTTAAAAAGTTAAACTTTAAAATTTTTTCCCATATAGAATTTCGTTTTTGAATTTTTGCAATGAATATAAAATTCTTTTTCAAAGTTAAATTTAAAGTCTTAGAATATATTATAAAAACTGTGTGTGTGTGTGTTTGCTGATTTCTTGGTTTGTTGTGTATATACCCAGTTAGCATTTTCAAGCGCGGTTAAAAAATCTCATTTGTAAAGCGAGTCAATAAACAGTGTTATAATTTCATAAAACGCTCTTTGGGTTTTTTCGTTATTGCTCTGTTACAATATGTCTCTTGTGCGAAATAACAACGCATATATATTTTGTGTGACATGGTATGCGTTGTCTCAAGCTCCATATTGTTTTTTTTTTTTTTTTTTTGTTCGTTCAATTCATACCAAATTCAATTCTGTCCGATGTGTGCATACAATTTATATATTTATATAGTATGTCGCAAACGACATATTCAATTATCTTAAAATTTTTATCTTAACCTTGTGACATAAACAATATATGTCACACAATTTGCTTCCAGATTCATTTTTCTATGTCGCAATTCTCTGTGCGATGTTGGTTCCCATCTCTTCCCTCTTGTTCATGTCACAAACTCATGGTTTGCACATTCTCTATTATACTTATATGATTCTCGCTAGTACCCACAAAAATGATCCCTATTCGATCCAATTTAATTTTCATATAGATCTGGGTGAAATTGGGTTTGTGTATGTTTGTTACATCCATTTATCAGTAGCTCAAAATAAACCCTACAGGACATTTCTTATTTATAGCCCCCATATAAAGCAGCATCCCGATTTTCACCTAAATCTATGAAGAAACAAAATTAAAGCACAGAGTTTTTCTATAATTTAGTTGTTTTATAGTTTTGTAAAAAATAAGTGACCTTACCATATATGGTTAGGATCGGTTAATTTTTCGACGTAGCCCCCATGTAACTATAGCAACCGATATGAGTTTTTTTCAAATTTGCAGGCAAACAAAATTAGTAAATTTTCCACTCAGATCTGGTTTATGCTTGTTTTTATACCCAATTAGTTGGACTTTAGACCAATTCTCTAAACGTGGGGTATGAGGTACCGCATAGTCGGTCTACACCGACTATAATTTTCGAACTATTTATACCTATACCACTATGTGGTTTGGGTATAATGACTTTGTGCTGATGTTTGTAACTACCAAAAATTTTTGACCTAGACCCATCTTTTATTATACCGATCGAAACACTATCTGATTCGATTTAACGATGTCCGTCCGTCCGTCCTTCCGTCTGTGTGTCCATGTAAAGATTGCAATCAAACTGCAGGTCGCAAATATGAATATATTTCGTTGAAATTTGGTATATAAGCGTCTATCAGCCGCGGGATGAACGCTATTGAAATTGGTTAGAATCGGTCCATATTCAGACCTAGCCCCCATACAAATGACCCCTATGAAATCAACATAAATTGCCATAAGATCCAAATTATCATATAAATCTTAGTCAAATTGGGTTTGTATGTATTTTTTACATCCACTAATCAGTAGTCCAAAAAGGATCCCAATTGGACAACTCTCATTCATAGGCCCCATATAGAGCTGCTTCCCGATCTTCACTTAAATCTATCAAAAAACAAAAATATTGCACTGATTCTACTCAAATTTTGTTTGTATATATTTTTGCAAAATACAAGAGACTTTACCAAAAATGTCAGGATCGGTCCATTTTGGGGCCTAATCCCCATATAGATATAGCATCCGATATGAACTTTTTCATATCTGCAGCCAAAAAAATTAATAAAAATCCCACTCAAATTTGGTTTATGCTTATTTTCTATATCCAGTTAGTTGGGCCTGAGAGATAGGGGTTAAGAGACACCTATGGTATAGGGTATCGTATAGTCGGTCTAGGGCGACTATAATTTTCTTACTTCTTTTAGTGTGTTTTGGTTCTCATTTCAATGATTTCAGAAAGCAAACAAATTATCATACAATTTTCTTTTATTCTACACAACCGTTTCACCATATTTTGAGAAGGCGGCCAAAAATCATTTTTTTTTTGTTACCGATTTTAAAGTTATGTTATTCATTTGAAAGAAGCTACTAGTTAACCTCGGGAGCCAAAAAATTGCGACTCTATCTCAACTATATCAAAGCGAACATGGTCTTCGAAAATGGGCTTTCTCAGTATTTTGCTAAAATTAAAAATTTCTTTGTAAATTTTTATTTTTGAATGACTGTAACTTTTTTGATTTAAAAGATTTTGAAGTGAAGTAAATTTCGTGTAATTTTTCGGCTTCCATACTATTAATGTTAAAAATATAAAATCACTGAGTCATTCGGAAATTAAAAAAAAAAAATTTTAAAAAAGGTCCAAATTTTCCGAAAATCTCCTACTTAATAGAGCATAACTCCTGCCAGTCAAAAGCCGTCAGAAAAAATATTACACTCTTCTATAGCCCGAACCCTCCCCTATACTTCCAAGCCCCATTATACACCCGGCGGTTTCCGCCCGTGTCCACCAGAACAATTTTTCTGGCTCAAGGTTAGATATTTTCTGCAATATTTATGAATACAAAAGTTGTCCACTGTGTGGTTAGGATAAATTAAGTTTGAGGTGATGTTTGTAGATGTCAAAAATATTGGACCTTTATCCATCTTTTATTATACGGATCGTCTCAAAAACACTTTCTGAGTCGATTAAACGATGTCCGTCCGTCCGTCTGAGTGTTATGAATACAAAAGTTGGTCGTACCGGTGCACCGCTGTGTATTTTTTTGCGTGTCGGTAGAGTTGTCAGGAGCAGTTATATACTTATAAAAAAGCGTTGAGATATAATGCGCTTAATTGTTACAGGTACATTTACATTGGTCTCTTTCAAAAACATTAATAGTTTGAGTGAGAAAAACAGAGAAAATGAAGAAAAAAGAAAGCAAAAAAAAAAAACAAATTCAACAAAAATATCTACAGCTAGGCCTCGTAGTCGACCAAACAAAAAAAGGGGAAGGTAACACAAATGATGGAAATACTGCAAGGAGATTTTTTTCGGATCCGGAAACTGCAGCATCTATCACAGGTGTAGCTCATGCATTAATAAGACTATTCAAAATCATATTACAAGTTCTAGCATGCAGCAGAAAGATAAATGCAAAAAAATTTGGAGAGTACGCCAATAAAACAGCTATACTTTATAATGAAAAATACCCTTGCAGATATATGCCATCCACAGTTCATAAAATTTTTTACCATGGAGAACAAATAATTCAAAACAATGTACTACCAATAGGAGATCTATCTGAAGAAGTGCAAGAAAAATAGAACAAGGACTACAGATTCTTTCGCGAGCACAACACAAGGAAAATGTCCAGATGTTGTACTAATAAGCCTTATCACTATTTTGTTGTTCACTTCAGATCCATATATATCCAACATTCGTCAAAAATGGAAAACTACCTTTATTGAATTAGACGAAAAAGCTAAACAACTTCTAGAAGATGAAAATCAAGGCTATTTAGAAGAAATTTTTACTAAAATTGGTTGATTTAAAGTACTTTTTCATTACACTTTTTTTTATATAGATAAAAATTTTGTTGATTTAAAAATTTATATATTTTGTAAATTTACAATAAAAATTGATATAGAAATATTTAAAAAACAATAAAAAAATTTAACTAAAGCAAAAACATACGAGTTTTTCATTGAAACTTCTCTATCTTGAAACAATATAAGGTAACATTTACGTTCGCTGCTCAATAAATTATATTTTAACTCGGTATCTTTCAAAAAAAAAAAAAAAGAACAGCCTTTGGCCCTTGTGCACATTAAGACTAAAAAAGTTTACGGGGGCCAAAGTTTGGCATTTTCTGAAAAAATTAACTTAAGTAATTGTTAAAAAGTATTAGTTGTAAAATTAACTGAAAAAATATGACATTATATTAAAAAAAACCTTTTTTTACCTTTTAACACTTCACTTTTGTACTAAAATTCAACTACAAATGAAAATGTATTTTAAACCTTCCGTAACTTTTTTTATTTTCGGTCGACAATTACGTTTTATAGCAAAACTTAAAGGCTAAAGTCTCACCTACCAAACAAAAAAAAAAACCGCATCGAAAAATTCCAATCCAATCAAAAGTTATAGATTTTTGACCGCCTTCTCGTCAAATGGTCCACTGTGCTTTTATTTATTATATTATATATTTATTTATATAGCCGCAAATCGTAAAAAAGTCAACTGAGATTGTTCAAATTTGAATTTTCAAACCGTGCTAAATAAAAGTCTTCCTCGATTTTGAAGCCACAATTTAAAAATACAGTTATCTAAGTCGAAGTATTCACATCTATTTGAATAGTTGTAGTCTCATTTTTTTTTTTTTTTTTTTTTTTTTTTTACAACGTTTATTTAAGGAAATTTCATATACTTAAACTAAAAATAAACAAATAGTTGGAAAAATAAGGTTATTATACACAGTCCCATATTCGGAATCTCAAGTATAGTATATATACATATCATTTTTTTTTTTTAAATAGTAATAATATATTATTAATAGAAAATTAAAATGTATTTACATAATGTTGAATATAAAGAAAAGTACTAAAAAAAACTTTACATCTGTATCATGAAGGTTAAAAGTTATAGTCTAGAGATAAAAAAGAGGAAGTGGGGTTTATTCGGTGAGCCACCAATATTTTTTAACATTTAAGTTTAAAATTATATTTTTATCTTTTAAATAAACGCTGGTGTCGAATCTGCAATTTTCAATATTAAGTTGGTTGTTACTAATAGCTTTATTATTGGCCCGTCTATAGATGTGATAAAGTATAGGAATGCCAGTTTCATTTTGTATAAAACCTTTGCTATCGAGGTATATAAAGGCCTCAGGAGGAACAAATCCACTTTGTAAAGTTTTAAAAATATAATCTTGATTAACGTAATATGGAGCCATAATTAAATTATTTTCATAGCAATTAATGCTTGTCCTGATATGGTTTCTTATTAAATGAATAATAAAATTATCAATTCTGCTAATTTTAGATGTATTATATAATGTTAAATTTGAAACATATTTTGTATAGTTGCTGTTTGGAGATCTATGAAGTGATGTACATGATCTTAGACATTTTCTTTCAAAGACTCGGAGTTTTTCCATATACCAAAGAGATATATTGAACCAAATTTGACATCCATACGTTAAGATTGGTCGTATTAAAGCTTGGTATAGAATTATTTTAACTCTTGGTTGTATATGTTGTGAAAAAAATAGTTTTCTATAAGCGAAAAAAGCTTTTCTTGCTTTCAAAATTTGTAAATTAATGTGGGTATTAAAATACAAAAATTTATCTAGGTAAACAGCCAGATATTTAACTATTTGTTTATTTGGTATAGTTATATTGTCATTTGATTTAATGCCAAATGATTTCCAATTTTTTTTAATATTATTATTGCATTTTCCTATAGGGGGTCGAAAAAGAACAGTTTCACATTTATTGGTATTAATTTTCATTTGCCAGTTAATGGCATATTCTTCTACAATATTGAAATAGTTTTGTAATTTGTTATTGATCTTTTCAATTTTATTATCTGCATGATAAATTATAATATCATCGGCAAAACCAATAATATTATCAATCTTATTTAAAAGGTCATATATAAATAAATTAAAAAGTATTGGCGAATTAACTGTACCTTGTTGTAAGCCATTGACAATAATAAATTTTTTTGTGCTTGTTTTGTTGTTGTTACAGACAAAAAAGGATTTGTTGCTCAACATATTATATATAAGTATAGTTAGATGCATTGGAAAATTATATTTTATCAACTTATATATTAGGCCAGGTATCCAAATACCATCGAAAGCTTTTTCGAAATCTATCAGGCACACACCTGTGTACAACGATTTATTAAGATTCCAATTAACAATAGAAGTAAGTAATTGAATTGCATGGATTGTTGAGTGTTTGTGTTTAAAGCCAAACTGTTTATCATTAATTAAATTATTTCTTTTGCATAGTTTTGCTATATTTAAATTAATGCAAACTTCAAAAATTTTACTTATGTTTGGAAGTAAGCTTATTGGGCGTAAGTTTTTGAGATTGCTAGTATCTTTATCTTTTTTGGGAAATATTATTACTTTAGCTGTTTTCCATGCATGAGGAAAGTATGAATTGTTCAGCATATTATTGAAAAGAGTACAATATTCAAATATAACTGTTTCCGGTAAGTATTTTAATATAATGTTGGGAATATTATCTGTGCCTGTTGATAATTTTTTCTTTAAATGGTGGAAGATGTATACAATCGTATCTCTTGTTATAAAATAATCTTCCGCAAGAATCTCATTTAGTTCGTTGGCCTTTTTAATTGTGTTAAAGTTTGTTAATGACGATTGATTGATTTCGTGAAATGATTTTGCTGTCAAAAATCTAGAAAAACAAGCATCAACATCGACATGAAACCTATTATCGGGATCAACTTCTTTGAAAGAATGAATTAATTCTAGAAAAGAACCAATAACATTCAAAATATGATCTTGATCTTTTACAATAAAGTTATTACTAGTATCTTTTTCTAATTCGCTAGGATCAACTCCAGCATTTCTAAGTAATGTTTTTTCATCATGGTGAATTTTCAAAATATCGATATTTAATGGTTGTAAACTTCTAAATTGTTTTTTAGTCTCATTAAACATATTAAGGGGATCTTTGTGATCTATGTTTTTAAGTTTTTCTCGATAATGGTTATTTACAGCTATAGAAAAATTATCATTTATAAGTTTTTTAATTAATTTCAGTTTAGTTTTAACTAAGTTAAATTCTGACTGTGTTAAGATACATTCTAATCTGTTGTGTTTCTTAATAATAGTTAAAAGTTTACTTTTTTCAGATTGTAACTTCTTGATAATTGGATTACTAAATTTTTTAGTTGAATTGTGTCTTTTATATTTTGGAACTGTTTTTTCCATAGAATAAGTTATTAATTCATTTAATCTTTTTAAATGAAAGTCTATTTCTGAGTTTGTTAAATTTCTGTTGTTTGGGATCATTTCATTATTATTAAGCTCTCTTAACATGTTATTTTGAAATTTAGTCCAATTTGTATTTTTAAAATTGAATTTTGAAAAGGGTGTTTCTTTAAAGAAAGTTAATGGATTATCATTTTCATCACATAAAATAAAAATTTGTAACGCATTGTGATCGCTATCATAATCTAGTGTTTTGATGCAATTTAATGTGTTATTCTCTTTTGATAATACTAGGCGAGAGTCTGCTATACATAGGTCTAGATATGAACTACAACGTGGGTATGAAGGTGAGACAGAAGCATATAAGCTCGATCGGAATCTAATTTCGTTGTTTGACAACCACTCTCTTAGCATGTTTCCTTTTGTATTGAAAGATACATTACCCCAGTCACTATGTTTACAGTTCAGATCTCCAGCGAGTATATAAAAGTGATTAGGGTCTTGTAACTGTAATATTTCAAACAGTTGTAGTAATTCAGTTTTGAAATGGCTATTATTACCCGATGGATAGTATGCGGATATAACGAACAAAATTTTATTTTCAAACAAAGGTATTTTGATCACACAAGATTCTAAGTACTTGAAGGTATAAATACTTTTGTTTGTATAATTATTATATTTAATTCCACTTTTAATTAAAATTGCTGTACCACCTCCTCTTTTAGTATCATTTCTATCTTTACGTATAAGATTATAGTCTTTAAAAGTTATTTTATGTCTTATATTAAGTTTTGTTTCGTTAAGTAGGACTATGTCCGGCTTATATTTATCTATAAAATTACATAATTCAAATCTCCTACTCAATTTGATTAAGGAATTAACATTTATTTGAATAATATTTAGACTTTTTACAACTGTTTCAGCCATTGTAAGAATCTAAGCTTCTAGCATTGAAAATATAGCATCTATTCTAGATGCTTGAATTTGAAGTTGTTTTTGAAGGTTTATGATCTGGTTTGATAAATTTTGCATAGAATTATTAAACTCTTCTAATGCCTGTTGAATTGGGTTAATGTTATTAATATTATTTGAATTGTTGTTTTTTAATACATTTGCAAAACTCATATTGGGATTAATAAAAATTGGTGAATCGTTTGTTCTTCTTTGAGATAAACTTTGTTTTTTAGAACGAAGTTTCTGTTGAAGTTCTTTATACTTCTCACATCCTTTATAAGAGGCTGGATGGCCGTATTTACTGCACAACACGCAAAACAATTTCTCTCTTTCGTTTTCAGGTACCTGGTTTAGAGCACATTTTCCAATTTCGTGCATTTCTTTGCATTTCACACAACGGGGTGGTAGGAAACAGTTTGATGCACTGTGAAAGAAACTTTGACATTTCCTGCATTGTGGAATTTCGGGTTTCCTTAAAGCTTCCCAACGAATGCAGCGGTACATTAGGTTGTTTATTGACTTAAGTTCGTTGACTTTACTCTCGCCACTTATTTGGACTAGATATATTGGTAAATCATAGCCATTATTTATAGCATTTTTTGTTGTAAATGGACTCACTTTAACAATTTTTAAATTATCGTTTTGGTATTTGCACAGTTCATCGTAAATTACATTAGTTTCTGTATTAGAACTGAGACCTTTTAGAACGTAAGTTTTGGTTTTAATGTTTTTTGGTGTAAATGTAAAAAATTTTACTTTAGTTTTTTCTAAATATGCTTTAACTCTAATATAATCGTCCATTTCTGACATAAATAGAGCAATTTTTTTATTATTAAATTCTTTAATTTTAAACTCTTTTATTTTTAGTCCATTTTTAATGAAATCAATTAATTCGTTAGATTCTACATCGAAAATGTTAATAGGAGGAACTTCTTTATTTTTGTTATGATTATTGCTTGTTGGGTTATCAATATTAGGAGAGTTATTTGTTAAGCTTCTCTTTGATGTTGTTGGTTTTTCAACTTGTTGTATATGTTTTTCGAATTTCTCTAAATATTCTTTGTTACATTGTTCATCATTATCTAGAACTGCATAATAATTGTTTTTTAAATGTTTAGCCACTGCTTCAGTATGCGAAGGCATATTGCTTTTTCGTTTTCTATTATTATTTGGTGTTTGTATATTATTAATATTGTTTTTGTCATTATTTAGTTTTGAGTTTAGAGCATTATGCTCACTCATTTAATTTGGGTATTAGATTTTTTTCTTTTAAAAGAGTCTATTTCTCTTGTTTTTTTATTTATTTGTTTTAAAAAATTCACTGGATTATGTTATCACAACGAGTGTAAGTAATATGTATGTTTTCATTAAATAACCGATATAAGATTTGATCTCCGTAAAAACGTCTGTCTATCATGACAGTCACGATCGAACTCAGTCTAGTTGTAGTCTCATATAGAAGAAATATGCTGTTTTTGCGAATAAAAATTTAAGATATGAACAAATTTTTTAATTTTTTTATATAAAATAAGAGTCATGGATTTTTAGGTAAACAGCTGACCCCTGATCTAGATAATGGAATCCACATAAAATTCAGTTACAATCACTAACTAAATTTCTGGAATTTCTGATTATAAAAAAAACTTCCAATATAGCTACAAACCAATAAAACTGGCTAAAATTATCAGAGAATCTTAGTTAAATTCTTAATAAACTCTCATGCGTTTTTTTTTGTCTAGAAATGAATAGTAGTTAAAAAAAAGCTTTTATCAGTAGCAAAGTTTACAATTCTCTTCAAATGAACTACCAGCAAAAAAAAAAGGAAAAAAATAACTCACAAACTAAATTATATTATTCAATATTTAGGTGATTTAAATATTAACACCTAAAACTCATTTGCATACGAATGAAAAAGATATATTTATATATCAAATGCCCATGTATACGTTTTTAATTAAAAAATAAATTGGTTTATTTTTTTTTCCATTTTTAGGTGATGTTTCCTCACTGAATGCCAGTGGCGGTTCTACAGCTCTGCATCAATGTTCGTGCTTTTGGCCACGTTTAACAACACTTTCACTTGTACTGTATGCGGGGCAACAAATGTGCCAATTTTTGCAACAATTGTTTGGCCAAAGAACAGCAATGGCAACAACAACAAAAACAGCAACAGTAGCAGTAGTTATAGCTATAGCAACAAAACAAAGCATGAGCAATTGTTGTACAATAAAAAGGAAAATATATGCCAACAATAAACCGGCACAAGTGGCTACAATTTGTGAAAAGCAAACGTATGAAAAACGAATACAACAACATCAGCAGCATTGGCTCAAAGAAAAGTATTTTCAAATAAAGTTAATCAACATAAAACAAAGGCACACAAATAACGACACACACAAAGATAAAGTGCAATTGCAATTGCCACGAGTGCAGCTGCAAAAACAACAAATTTTTGAGCTTCTACAACAAGAGTGTGATAAAAGTCTATATGAGGATGATAATTCAACAATGGCAACTCAAGTGGCAAATATTTTAAATGCTGATACTTTAGCCAGTCTTTTTATTGGTGGTATTGTTCTCAAAGCCGCATCTTACATTAGCTATAAAGCATGTTTTACTAACCATAATTTAAACGCCCAATGTGCTACAACACCCAGTAACGCCTCTAATACTCCCTTAACTATTGCCACTTGTAATTGCAATACAATAGCAAAGGATATTTTCTTAACAACATCCACTACAACATGACTGGATTCTATACAAATACGCAGTGTAAAGTGGCGCTAAATAGCTTAAAATTTATATAAATTTTTTTTTATTTTAATTTTTTTTTTCTTACAAAACAAACATGTAGTTCTCCATCTGTTCCACCAACTAAATAGAAACAACGACTAACTTATAATACACCATTTGATATTAAATTCGAGAAAAATTTTTTCAACTTCTAAATCCAAGGAATTTTTTTACACTTATGTCCCAATTCTGTTAGACAAAATATGTGTCATGCATGTAGAATGACAACAAGAGATCAGCAATGAATTGTTTCTCGCTACTTATAGTCACTAATGAAATATTAAGTATAAGTGAGTAGAGATCAGTTGTGGGTGTGATGTACTCATAACCACAATAACGTTGATTTATAAGTATAAGTAGCAATATTCATATTCGAATCATACTTATTTTGAATTGTCTATCCACAATGAATGAAGGAGAAAATAAATCAGCAAATGTTGTTAAGTATGAGTATCGTGAGTACCTCAAACTTTAGGGTGGATATGAAGTTTTACAACATTTCAATAAGTATGAATGAATACAAGAAATTATGAATCGCGATTCAACTCTACTTACTTATTCAGTACACATTGCAGATGAGTGCATTAATGGCAACACTGAAATTTTGTGAGTCTGTGTATTTGTAACGAGCTAAAAATCTCAGATGCTAATAATTATTCTTTAAAAGACCAATTTTTGTATAGAAAAACTATCTCAAGTCCCGAAAATATTTCTGTAATAATCTAAACCATAAAAACAAGGCTTTTATTATACATATCCTTATGAATAGGAGTTTTGAATCCATCCGTGACTGTGCGTGACTTTGCGTAACTATTGTAAAATTAATCTTTGGCCACAACAATTCCATGGACAAAGTTTCGAATCAATCGGATGAAGGGAAGTGAGGTTTCAAAATCTCCGTAACTGTGCATGGCTATGAGTGAGTATGCGTGACTGTGCACACCAAGTCTAGCGACCAAGCTTAAGATCGATCAGATAAGTTAAATGGGTTTTAGCACACTCCGTAACTGTGCATGACTATGCGTGCTTATGCATGACTACCCCAAAATTAATCTGTAGTCACAACAAGACTATGCGCCAAGTTTCAGATCGATTAGGTAAGGGGGAATGGGGTTGCCCCATGGCAGACAGACAGAGAGTATGAATTAAAAAAAAGAGTTTAAAAAACAGTCCCACTTTCTAAAAATTTTGTAAAAAAAAAAAGGGTTTTTTTTTTTTTAAATATCGCACTTTATTTGCACTTCTTTCGAGAAGCATATTTTTTTTTATATTCTGTATTAAGAGTAGTCTTATCTTATACATCCATCGAATGGTCTCAAATTCAAGCCCTCGTAAATTGCAAAAAATTGCAGCCATTGACTTCCTTTAGGTCACTGTGTGAGAATATTTCCCCACTGTTCCCCTTTTTTGAACATTTTCACCTCATGACTTCAGAGAGGACAATAGTCATAATTTTTTAAATTTTATGCACTCAGTACTTTAAGACCTTTCGATTGATGTATAGGATAATGCTGCCATTAATCCAGAATATATAAAAAAATTCACTTTTCTAAAAAAGTGCAAATAAAATGCGACATTTTTTGTCAGAAAAGAAAATGGCAATAGATTGTAAAAATGTTTCTATTAAGATTTCCACAAAATTTGAATAGAAAAACAGTAACGTATTACAAACAATGTTTTTTTTCATGAAAAGCTCAATTTATGTTACAATTCATTTTCATATTTTTATTTAAAGAAAAAAAAAACAAAACACTTAATACGACCGTTGAATGGTTTCTTTTAAATAATAATGTTATTTATAACAAAACAAATATACTGCGCACTTAAACCCACACAGACAAGAAAAAAACCATAATTATTACTTAGACATTACTTACTGTAAAAAAAAATATTGGCAACATATAAAATTAGCATTAAATAAAAACGAAAAAAAAACATAATAATAATATAAATAAAAATTTAATTAAGTTTTAGAATTTAAAAAAAAAAGTATATTTAAACATACTTTTCAAAATTGTAAAAATCATTTGAATCTTTATGTTGAAGGCCAAAACATAATTAATTTAAATCACATTGTGTGTCCTTTTTAATACCGGCAATTTTTATACGGATTGTTGCCATTTCCAGATGATGATCACTTGTGATATTGGCTCCTTTTTATTTACGCATATCTAGAAGTGAATTTCGCCATTTTCTGCTAATAGTAAAGCGATCGGTCTTGCTCTCTGTTATCCCATCTGCAGAAACCCATGTCACTTTATGTACCCCTGAGTGAGGAGACAGTGTGCCACAAATAACCAGGTTATTTGTTTTACATGTCTCTACTAGCAATTCTCCATTCTTTGTCAGTCGCCGTAATCCACGCATCCACATTGTGCTCTCTATGCTGGAATTGTCTGCTCCTACTTGAGCGTTAAAGTCATCCATCACTATCACAATATCACCTCGGTGTACTGATGTTAATAATTTGGCGAGAAGGCAATAAAACGATTCTGCTGCTTCTGTTGGTGTGTAACACTGTATTCATATATAATCTGTCAAACTTAAAACGAAGCGTAGCCACATCTGTTTATTGATATGTCCTTTTTAATAAATACTTGTTCCAATAAGGATGATGGGGAAACGATGATCGATTGTTGGTTGTGCCATGAACTTTGTCATCTTAAATGTAGTGCTCTCCCTGGTTGCTTTAACCAATAACAAAGTTCTTCATTGGTGCTGCTATAAGTGTAGAAAAATTGGCGTAAGTTTTTATCGTTTCTTCCAAGATACAAAAAAGAAATTTCTGCTTATCCAAGAAGAAGCGTCGGATTTAACTAATCGCATTAATGATTACAAAAAATTATTTGATGATTTCAAATCATTGAATAATTTAAAATCTCCTCCACAATCATCACCGAAACGCCGCACAGTGGACCATTTGACGAGAAGGCGGTCAAAAATCTATAACTTTTGACTGGATTGGAAGTTTGATATGCGGTAGGTGAGACTTTAGCCTTTAAGTTTTGCTATAAAACGTGATTCTCGACCGAAAATAAAACTAGTTGCGGAGGGTTTAAAATACATTTTCATTTGTAGTTGAATTTAAGTACAAAAGTGAAGTGTTAAAAGGTAAAAAAAGGGTTTTTTTTTCAACTAATACTTTTTAACAATTTTTTAAATTAATTTTTTCAGAAAATGCCAAACTTTGGCCCCCGTAAACTTTTTAGTCCTAATGTGCACAAGGGCCAAAAGTTTTCTTTTTTTTTTTTTTTGAAAGATAGATAGAGAATTTTCAATGAAAAACTCGTATGTTTTTGCTTAAGTTAAATTTTTTTTATTGTCTTTTTAAATATTTCTATATCAATTTTTATGGTAAATTTATGAAATATAAAAAAATATAAGAAGATTGTTTAACTATATAAAGAAAAGTGTAACTTATTGTTAGTGAAATGAAAAAGTACTTTAAATCAACCAATTTTAGTAAAAATTTCTTCTAAATAGCCTTGATTTTCATCTTCTAGAAGTTGTTTAGCTTCTTCGTCTAATTCAATAGAGGTAGTTTTCCATTTTTGACGAATGTTGGACATATATGGATCTGAAGTGCACAACAAAATAGTGATAAGGTCTTCATTAGTACAACATCTGGACATTTTCCTTGTGTTGTGCTCGCGAAAGACTCTGTAGTCTTTGTTCCTTTTTTCGTGCGCTTCTTCAGATAGATCTCCTATTGGTAGAATATTGTTTTGAATTATTTGTTCCCCATGGTACAAAATTTTATGAACTGTGGATGGCATATATCTCCAAGAGTATTTTTATACCCTATACGACTATGTGGTTTGGGTATAATGACTTTGTGCTACTGTTTGTAACAACCAAAAATATTTGACCTAGACCCATCTTTAATTATACCGATCGAATCAGAAACACTTTTTGAGTTGATTTAACAATGTCCGTCCGTCCGTCCGTCCGTCCGTCCGTCTGTGTGTCCATGTAAAGCTTGTAATCAAACTGCAGGTCGCAAATATGAATATATTTTGATGAAATTTGGTATATAAGCTTTTATCGGCCATGGGATGAACGCTATTGAAATCGGTGAGAATCCGTCCATGTTCAGACCTAGCCCCCATACAAATTACCCTATGAAATCGACATAAATTGCCATAAGATCCAAATTGTCATATAGATCTTACTCAAATTGGGTTTGTATACGTTCATTACATCCATTAATGAGTAGTCCAAAAATGATCCCTTTGGCTCCATATAGAGCTGCTTCCCGATCTTCACTTAAATTTATTAAAAAACAAAAATATTCCACTGATTTTTTTCAAATTTTGTTGTATATATTTTTGCAAAATACAAGAGATTTTACCAAACATGATCAGGATCGGTCCATTTTTGGACCTAGTCCCCATATAGATATAGCATCCGGTATGAACTTTTTCATATCTGCAGCCAAAAAATTAATAAAAATACCACTCACATTTGGTTTTTGCTTATTTTCTATGTCCAGTTAGTTGGGCCTAAGAGATAGGGTTTCCAAACGCATGGTATAGGGTATCGTATAGTCGGTCTAGACCGACTATAATTTTCTTACTTGTTCATTATAATGTATAGCTGTTTTATTGGCGTACTCTCCAAATTTTTTTGCATTTATCTTTCTGCTGCATGCTAGAACTTGTAATATGATTTTGAATCGTCTTATTAATACATGATCTACACCTGTGATAGATGCTGCAGTTTCCGGATCGGAAAAAATTCTTAAAGAAGTCGCTGCTCACTTTGTGCAAAATAACATCGTCTACATCACTTCGTTGAAAATAAATATCTGCCAGATCTCTGTAACAGTACTTAGCCATTGCACAAATTGTAATGAATAATAATTGTGGAAACATTATTATAAATACTCTTTCTTGCAAATATGTAAAATAAAAATATTTATCTTTTATTACCACTTTTAGAAGCATAAAAAACCCACACCCTAACCCCTTTTAAAAGGTGAAGTATACCTGCTCATATCTTAAAGGGCTATGTCGCAATAGTTCTTTTTTCCATTTACCTGTTATTGAAATTGTTTCCCATTTTGTCAGGTATTTATACTATATAACTCTAATTCAGACTATTGATGTTTTTGAAAGATACCAATGTATCTCAACGCTTTTTTATAAGTATATAACAACTCCTGACAACTCTACCGACACGCAAAAAAATACACAGCGGTGCACCGGTACGACCAACTATTGTATTCATAACACTCAGACGGATGGACGGACATCGTTTAATCGACCCAGAAAGTGTTTTTGAGTCGATCCGTATAATAGAAGATGGATAAAGGTCCAATATTTTTGGCAGCTACAAACATCACCTCAATCTTAATATATCCTAACCACATAGTGGTCAACTTTTGTATTCATAAATATTGCAGAAAATATCTAACCTTGGGTCAGAAAAATTGTTCTGGCGCACACGGGCGGAAACTGGCGGGTCTATAATGGGGTATAGGAGTATAGGGGAGGGTTCGGACTATATAAGAGTGTAATACGTTTTCTGACGTCTTTTGACTGGCAGGAGTTATTCTCTATTAAGTAGGAGATTTTCGGAAAATTTGGACCTTTTTTAAATTTTTTTTTTTTTAAATTTCGGAATGACTCACTGATTTTACATTTTTAATATTAATAGTATGGAAGCCTCGAAATTATCAAAAAATTTATTTCACTTCACAATCTTTTAAATCAAAAAAGTTACAGTCATTCAAAAATAAAAATTTACAAAGAAATTTTTAATTTTAGCAAAATAGTGAGAAAGCCCTTTTTCGATGACCCTGTTCGCTATGATATAGTTGAGATAGAGTCGCAATTTTTTGGCTCCAGAGGTTTACTGGTATTTACTTTCAAATGAATAACATAACTTTCAAATCCGTAACAAAAAAAAAATTATTTTTGGCCGCCTTCTCAAAATATGGTCCACTGTGAAACGGTTGTGTAGAATAAAAGAAAATTGTATGATAATGCTTTCTGAAATCATTGAAATGAGAACCAAAACACAGTAAAACAAGTAAGAAAATTATAGTCGGTCTAGACCGACTATACGATACCCTATACCATGGGTGTCTCTTAACCCCTATCTCTCAGGCCCAACTAACTGGATATAGAAAATAAGCATAAACCAAATTTGAGTGGGATTTTTATTAATTTTTTTGGCTGCAGATATGAAAAAGTTTATATCGGATGCTATATCTATATGGGGATTAGGCCCCAAAATGGACCGATCCTGACATTTTTGGTAAAGTCTCTTGTATTTTTCAAAAATATATACAAACAAAATTTGAGAAGAATCAGTGCAATATTTTTGTTTTTTGATAGATTTAAGTGAAGATCGGGAAGCAGCTCTATATGGGGCCTATGAATGAGAGTGGTCCAATTGGGATCCTTTTTGGACTACTGATTAATGGATGTAATAAATACATACAAACCCAATTTGACTAAGATTTATATGATAATTTGGATCTTATGGGAATTTATGTTGATTTCATAGGGGTCATTTGTATGGGGGCTAGGTCTGAACATGGCCCGATTCTCACCAATTTCAATTCTCCTATGGCTGATAAAAGCTCATATTCAAAATTTCTTCGAAATATATTCATATTTGCGACCTGCAGTTTGATTACAAGCTTTACATGGACACACAGACGGACGGACGGACGGACGGACATCGATAAATCGAATCAGATAGTGATTCTGATGCGATCAGTATAATAAAAGATGGGTCCAGGTCAAATATTTTTGGTAGTTACAAACAGCAGAACAAAGTCATTATACCCAAACTACATAGTGGTATAGGGTATAACAAGCATAAACCAAATCTGAGTGGAAAATTTACTAAGTTTGTTTGCCTGCAAATTTGAAAAAAACTCATATCGGATGCTATATTTACATGCAAGATTCAAGTGCAAGATTTTTTCTGTCTGCTTTTGACTGGCAGGATGTATGCTCTATTAAGTAGGAGATTTTCGGAAAATTTGGACTTTTTTAAAATTTTTTTTTTAAATTTCGGAATGACTCAGTGATTGTACATTCTTAACATTAATAGTATGAAAGCCAAGAAATTATCAAAAATTTATTTCACTTCAAAATCTTTTAAATCAAAAAAGTTACAGTCATTCAAAAATAAAAATTTACAAAGAAATTTTTAATTTTAGCAAAATAGTGAGAAAGCCCATTTTCGAAGACCCTGTTCGCTGTGATATGGTTGAGATAGAGTCGCAATTTTTTGGCTCCCGAGGTTTACTTGTATTTACTTTCAAATGAATAACATAACTTTAAAATCGGTAACAAAAAAATAAATGATTTTTGGCCGCCTTCTCAATATATGGTCCACTGTGCGCCGTAAATCATCAAGAAATACTACTAAAGAAAAAAACAATAGTCCTGTTTCGGTTTCTGTTACTTCTGGTTCTTCCATACCTGACTCACTTTCAATTATTAATAATAAGGATCCTGCTATTCCTTTGAGCTATGCTGATATTAGACAAAATCAACCTGAAATTGCCTTAAATAATCCTATTCCCATTTTCAATAGGCAAACTATAAATAATATGCTAAGAGCTGTACCTCCTAAAAAAACTGCTTTCGTCTCGAGGCTGGCCTTTGATACATTTACTGAAGATGTTGATTCCTTCATTAAATCTAAGGTGGGTCCAAACGTAGACATTTCAACATATAAGTTTGTTTTTCTCAGCCAAGATCCATAACTTCATTTAAAGTTACTGTTGCGAATGATCTTTTTGAACGTATTCTTGATCCTAAATTTTCGCCTGAATATACACTGGTTTGCGAATATAAATACGGAGAAAATCCAAGATCCACTTATATTGGTCGTCTTTCGCAAGCTGATTTGAATGTCCCAAAAAACTAGGAGCTTCTACTGTTGTTTACATTTCATTGGTTTATCAAAAAGTTCGCAGCTTAAGAACTAAACTCACATCTTTATATATGGAAAGTTTTAACTTAAACCAACACATTATCGTACTTAGTGAAACGTGGCTTAATGATAGTTTTTTGAATATGGAAATACTCTCGTGCAAAAACAATATTTTTAGACGCGATCGTGGTCTCTACTATTTTATTCTCAGAGGTTTTATTGATTGACCCCTCACTCGACATCGAATTTATCGCAGTTTTAATTAAACGTAATGGAAAACAATTATTTATTGCCTGCTCATATATTCCTCCATCGTCCCCATAGTCTATATATGACAAAAATGGCGAAGCTATTAAACACATTCTACGTACAGCTAATCAAGACGACTTTGTTATTATTTTATTTGTTATTGTATTTTATTCTCAGAGGTTTTATTGATTGACCTCTCATTCAACATCGAATTGATCGCAGTTTTAATTAAACTTAATGGAAAACAATTATTTATTGCTTGCTCATATATTCCTCCATCGTCCCCGTAGTCTATATATGACAAACATGGCGAAGCTATTAAATATATTCTTCGTACAGCTAATCAAGATGACTTTGTTATCATTCTTGGTGATTTTAATTTGCCTTCAATATCCTGGAAGTTTTTACCTGATGAAAAATATTTTGTTCCATTCAAATCAAATAACAAGTGTGAAGAGCTTTTCAATATTTTATTCGATTTGAATCTTTTTCAAATAAATGGTATATACAACAGTCATTATAAATTAATGGATTTAATATTTGTCAACGATACTTCGGATTGTTACATCAAGCGTTCAATCTCGATTTCTTCTCCTGAAGATAAATTTATATATTTCCTCTGGATAAGGATTTTTGTTTCGCACAATCTAATTACTGTTTGTTGCACGAACTTCCATACAGTACGAACTGGCACAGTTTATTTTCTTTTTCTAACGGATCCACAGCTGCTATTGATCATATGACTTAAACATTTTACAGTACGATTTCCTCTGCATTGGAGTTATGTATTCCGAGACAAATTTGTAATAAACTCCGGTCCTCCTTGGAATATCAAGCAACTGACAAGACTCAAAAATAAAAAAAAATAAATATTACAAGAAATACAAGCTATCCGGTTCTCTTGTAGATTATGGGAAATACTCCATTAGCAGAGCGGAATATACTGCACTGAATAAATCGTGTAAATCTAATTACTTAATCAAAATGAAAAATAGTTTCAAAAGTAATCCAAAGTCTTTTTATAATTTTGTCAACACTAAAAGAAAAACAACTGGTTATTCTGCTATTATGAAATTTCAACATACTGAATCTTATGATAATACTATTATCAGTAATTTGTTTGGTGATTTTGTTTCAACAACTTATTCCGATTCAACTTTTGATGATTCTGCCACTTACCCATCTATACTGACTGCTTATAGAACCATATGTATTCCATGCCTTGTTGTCTCTATGGTTTCTAACGGTTTCAAAAAACTAAAATTTTGTTTATATGTTTATAGTTGAACTTTGTGTTTGTTGTGTGATTATTTTGTCTGGCTTTAGGTCATGTATGTATTTAAAAACAAACAAAAACTCACTAAAATTAAATTTTTGATCTGGTTTTTAAATAAATATTTCTCTTTCCCGATATTTCGATTAGCTTCGCTAATCATCTTCCGGGACCTAACAAAATACAATTTCGTAACAATATTATTTTATTTATATAATAACTAATAATTTTAAAAAATAAATAAATACATACACTTTATTTTATATATTCTAATTGTGGAGTTGAAAAACGTCTGTTTTTGTCGGCTATCTTCTTTCAACTGATTATTGTTTTGATCATCGGTATTCGTCTACTGTATGTCGGTATATTGTGCACATTTGTCTGCATCTGTTTTGTAATTTAATCTCTTAGGGTATGGTACATTTATTATATGCAACATCTCTAGAGTGTATCTCTTTGCATAATTGTTTTCTTCTTGTAATATTTTAACTTCTTTAAAATTGGTTTTGTGGTCAGTAATGGTACAGTGTGCTGCAAGTCCAGTTTTCTGCTCAATTGGTTTATCAATTGCCCTTTACATATAATAGTGGACCTGATAAAATTCCTAGCATTATCTTAATCAAATGTGCGGATGCTTTTGCAATTCCATTGACAATAATGTTTAACTCATCAATTAAATACGGATACTTTCCAAATACGTGGAAGGAATCTTTCATTATTCCGTTATTTAAATCCGGCAACAAGTCTGACATTACAAAATATTGTGGTATTGCCAAATTAAGTACTATACCTAAATTCTTTAACTGATCAACTATGTCATCAAGTCAACACATTAATTTCTCCATTCCGACATGGCTTTCAAAAACGATGCTCAACTTCAACGAACCCTTTACATCTCACAAAAATAGTCAATCGTGGTTTTCTTCAAAGAAAGCAAACTGACGCAATTTACACTGATTTCAGCAAGGCGTTTAATAAAGTCAACCATAAACTTCTTATAAAGAAATTACATGTAATAGGATTTTCTAATCTTAGCATAACAAATTTAACAAACAGAAAGCAAAATGTACGTTTTAATAATATGTCTCCGAAAAATATTAACGTTTTATCTGGAGTTCCGCCAGGCAGCCATCTGGCACCGCTTTTATTATCATTATTCATAAATGATTTACCGCAGGTTATTCAGTTTTCAAATATCCTGATTTAAGCTGATGATGTAAAAGTCTTATTGAGTTATAACCAATATTACAATTACAGTAAACAAAGCCAGAGGAGTACTTGGTTTCATAAAACGTTGGTCTAAAGAATTCAATGATCCGATTCTGGAATATGCCTCTATTATATGGGACCCTCTCTATCAAATTCATATTGATAGCATTGAATCGGTGCGAAAACAATTCCTACTATTCTGTCTTCGCAGCATAAATTTTAACCAATTAAATCTTCCGTCACACAGTGGCGCCATTTGAGTTTTTTCGTTGCAAAAATCATATCTTTTGAACCAAATAACATAATTGAACAGTTTAAACAGCATATGATAGATAACTGTTCAGCCTATGAAATGAGCGTTTGGATAGGGTGCTACGCTTTGTAGGGGCCTACTTATGGGTTATCAAAATTAAAATTTGTAGAAAAATCAATTTTATGGTAACTAAAAAAAAATATTTTTACATTTTTAGATTGTTTTTATTTTTTTTTTCTTTAGGGTTTTATGTTTTGTATTATTACCCAACAAATTAAAAAAAAAATTACTTCTTTTTTAAATTTATTTTTTAAATTTTCTGTAAAATATTCATCACAATTCGTAAGAGAAGGTATATCTAAAAGACTAATCATTTCTAAACTATAATTATTTTCTAACTCTATTCGTGACTTCACATGCCACAGGGAAGAAATATGTGGATCGGAAGATGCTGCCAACATGTTGAAGAGGTCCTCATTTTGCCTTACCCTTGATGATTTGAATGTGTTCTGCAATCTATATTTTTTATAAAATTTGTTAGGAGACTCCTGTGCTTCTTCAGAAAGCTCTCCAATTGGCAAAGACAGGTACTCAATTATATCTTTGCCATGCGTCAATATTTTATGGACGGTCGGGGTCAACTTCTTCTGTGGATACATTTCTGCTAAAAGAGATGCAGTTTACGATGAAATATGGAGAATATATTTTGTAGAATTGACATTTTCTTTGCAGTTTAAAACATTCAAGATCGTTCCCAATCTTTTCACGAATTGATTGTCAATTCCAGTGATTCTAGTTACTGCCTCATCATTTTCAAAAAATCTCCTAGAAGTGTTTCCATCGTTTGAGTTACCGTATCCGTGCTTGGGACAGTCTACTTTTAGTCCAACTTGTTTAAAAAAAAGCATCTTGTATTTGCTTCTTTCTGATCTTTTCCTTATCCTTTATTGATGTATTTTCATCAAAGTTTTCCTCCTCTTGTGGTAGGGTATACGCCAGTTTTAGCAAGAACTCCATACACCTTATCCTTGCGTGCAATGGTGACATTCCATATTCGTAATTCTCCTCGTTTGTAGAATCGTTTAAATTACCAAAGTTCTTCTGACTCTTTTTGCAAATCGGGCATGACAATGTTGAGGTTGTTCCTGTCACTTAGTTTATGATTTTTCCGTCAACCATGGTCAGGTGGAACTCGTAATTGCATTCAATATATTTTCCTTCTCCAATTTGCAGCTTTTTAGGCTTAATCTTGTTTATTTGTTCTTCAATGTCCTTCACCGTTGTCCTTATGAGTTCTGCCGATTCCCTTGCAAATTGAAACATTATTGGTCGGCAATAATGCACTGTTGACGGACGTGGATTTTTCCAGTGTATGAAAATATCAGATTTTAGCCGCAAAGGAACAACAGATGCCATAAACATATTTCCGTCCGATATTGTAGCGTCATCGGAAGATATCCTTTGCTTATAAACGCTTTGTCCGGATGATACATTGCAGCCCAATTTGCTGATCAATGTCAGTTTCTCAGGAAGAATTTTCACCTCATTTTCAGGAAGACTCTCCAACAACATTTTTGCTGTATGGCCCATGAGATCCTGCAGATTGGCTTTCACAGAGACTTCCGTAAACTCCGTATGCAGTGGTCGTGAATTTATTTTGGCTTGCGTAATATGCTTGTATCCTGGTTAAACGTCAGCCCCGTGTCGCATCAAGGATGCCCGTATTATCTCATATTTTTCTTTGGAAAGGTGTAAGTCCATAAACAAGGCCAAGGCTTCTTCGGAACCATACTTTTTAATGTGTGCGTTTGTGGGCGTGGGAATGCTTTCCTTAATCCTTTTTAGTCGCAGTGGGCTTGCATCAGCAACAGATTTTGTAATCAGCGACCTAACTCTTTCACTATCCTTTGTATATTTAATAGACAGCGCATCCGATAAATGCTTCGTGGTCAAGTCATTGGTGGCATCGGCAAGTTTCCTCTTTCTTGTGAAAATTGAACACTCCTCAATACTTTTTTTTTTGGCCTTCCTTTTGCTCCTCTGGTTGATGTGGTGGGTTTATCTACTGCCAATATATCCAGGATGGTGTCTTCATTAAGCCAGTCCTCGTATTTGGAGTTGAAGTTCTGAATGGTTCGATTAGATTTCACCCATTTTGCCTTGATATTTGCATATATCAGATATAAATTATTTTTTATAATTTCGCTTCTCTCAATATTTCCGCATAAGCTATCAAGTTCTTCTAAAGCAGCTACCGTGAAAAGCTTTGGTGTTGTTGACCTTCTAAACATTTCAAATAATTTTAAATTGTTTAACGCCATGGTTTCAGTACTTGTTGCGCCAACTTACAGTCGTAGACTAATCCAGGCATTATGCTTATTTTGCAATATATAGGCTTATGCTACCATGCCTAAAAATTTACCTGTTCCCTGCATACATATGGATTTAGGCGGAATTATGCAATTTTGATATTATGCTCGTGTCTAAATAAGATTTGTGCCTACCTGGAGGGACCATAAGTCAATTTTGTTCTTGACCATTTGTACTCCAAAGTACCTGCGAATTTCAATGAGTAGTTTTTTGTGCATCCTGTGTCTGTAACAGAATATTAGGAGTAGACTTTGTCAGAGGCTCACAGGTAGACAACCGACTTAAAATGCAATTTTCAAACTATTAGATCTAACTACTCTCAGTCAAAACATGTAAGGGATGCACGCCATACAATTTCTGCAACCATGTCTTTTTAAGCTTTTTTACCTCTAGAAGCCAAACGGGCACGTATGGCTGATAAAACCTTTTGAATTATGTAAAAAAATAATCAAAGAACATGTTTTGCAAATATGGCAAATATAGAAAAATATAGATTTTTTTATTTTCCGTCAAAGTTGAAAAATAGTGAAAAAACGGATAGTTTTTAAATAGTGATTTATCAGGAGAAACACAAAGCAAACAGTTAATTTTTTTATCATTATACATCTAATAAATACACCAATCAACACAAACAAAAAATAAGGCGATTCGTTACCTATTTTTCGTGATATTATACCTGAAATCGCAACAAAATGACTAAAAATTGTGTGTTTTTTTGAAAACCGAAAGTCGGTCAACTTTGAACGGTTATATCTTCTAAACTAAAAACGTGATATTATTAAGAGTAGCAAACTTGAAATCGTTGAAAAGTTTCCTATAACATGGGTTTATTAAAAACTTCGTCGGCGCACATGAAAATTTTGATTTTTGCAACCTCGTTTGCTTTACGGGCGCCACTGTGCGTCGTATAACAGCAGACTCACCCTTGTTAAGCTGCCAACCTTAAAAAGCCGCAGATCTATGCTAAACGTTTCGTTTCTTTTGAAAATAATTATTGGCGATGTTTGTTCTGGTTTCCTGATCAACGATATTTCATTTAACATCCCCCAGCGGCCAACACGTTTCTTCTCACCTTTATCTGTCCAGTTTTATAGATGAAATTATGTGAACGGTGATCCACTTGGACGACTGTGTTTCAGAATTTAATAAGTTTTATAGATTTATTGATTTTTCTTTAAATACAAATGTCATAAAAAGTAAAATAATAATTTATCTGAACACTTTAAATTAAATTGTTTAATTTTTCATTCATTGTTAAATGTTTTTGTAAAAAGTCTGTAAGGAGATATTCCATAAATAATAATAAATAAATAAAAATAAATAAATGTGTGATTGCGGCGGGAGTACGCAGTCTTGCAGTTTTAATTCGATTCGATCGAATATGTTTTTCAGTTAATAAGGGCTTTATTCGCTGGCTGTGATAATAGCATTCCAACCACACTTGATCGAGGTTCATCACTTGTCTTCCCGTAATAGAGTAGGGTAAGACCATCGGCATTGCAAATTCCGCTGAATCATATCATCGTGTTTCGCACAATACAAGCATTTTAAGTTTGTATGTTTCAAATTCTTTGCAGACCTGCGCCAGGCGTGTTGTTTCCGAGAGATGTTTCGACCTAGTCCTCTATAAAAAAAAACTTCCGATATGAAATTTTTCATAGCTGCAGCGCGAATTCATAATAACGCCACTCAAATTTAGTTATTGATAATTTTCTATATCCTAATAGTTGGACCTACGACTATAACTCTAAAATCATGGTATGGGGTATCGTCTAGACCGACTATATTTTGTACTTGTTATTTTAGTTATATTATATTGTAAGGTGGAATATTTTTGGGATCATTGTCCGGGGTTATATTGATAAATTGATAAGAATTATTTATTTAAGCCTTAGCTACAAATTTGCTAAACATTAAAATGAGAATTTTTCAATCAACATAGGAAAAAATATGAAAGGCCCTAAAAAAATTCGGCCTGAGAATGCCAAACCCTTTGGGGGTTTTACTACAGGGTAAAAACATATGAAATCAACCGAAAATATTAACATTTGTGACCTCATCACCTCCAAATTTGATAAGATTTTGTACACATGATCTATGGATCGGACCAATAATATTTGCCAACTTTCAGACATATAGCCTTCGAACTTTCAGAATTATGGCCATTCCAAGTTGGCAAAAATCAATAAAAATGCACTCAGATGCCTTAACACAATTTTTAATATCTCGAAAAGTATTCATTGCACATTAATAATCAAGGGCTCATTTTACAGACTAAAACATGCGCCATTCCAATTTTCGATCAAGGATAATGTAAATAAAAAAGGACTAAAATTTCCAAAGGATATTTCTCGAAAATCAATATTTTTAAAAATTTCAAAAAAATATATGTTAATTCTTATTATGTTTTGTACAAGTCTGTCAAATTTCAATGTGGAGTCTTTATTACAACATGAGTTATTAAGAAAAAAGCAGGCGAAGGTTTATGTATTTCATGAAATGTACCAAAATACAAAAAGGTGACAAATTACAAAAAGAAGGACAAATCAAATGTAACGGAACTTTTTCGACTTTTCTTTGCTTAAACTCTTTTTCTCCATTGCTAAACCTTTAATAAAAAGTACAACATAATGTATTATCATTATTAAACACTTTATTACAGCATATTTATTTATTTCTGAAGGATTTCAATTAAAAAATCTGCATCTGCCGCGTATCGCTTGACTTTAATTTTTTTTTTATCTACAGGTTCAATAGAATGCAGCTTTTGAGTTCCAGGAATAGTACGCAAATCTTTAAAACGAATTTGAAGGAACCGTGCTTCTTCTTCGTGGTCTTCTAGAATTAATAACTCGAAATTACAGTTCAAAAGATTTTGCAGGCACCATTCATATAATTGTTTTGGAGTAGTTATTTGACCTTGTAATGGACGCTGTAAACTAGCTCGACGTGCCTCTCTCTTTACGGTACCTCCAAGACCGTCACTTGGGCCTTTTCCATGGCTTGTTGCAAAAAAATGCCACTCAGCATTACATCCAAAATCTTCCATATGATAACATAAATTGATAAAGTTCTTTTTATTTTTAAACTGGGCAGCACTACCGTCTGAAAAATACGTGATTTTCTTCGGGGTTGTTTTAAACTTTTTTCTCAAAAATACATTCAGGTGGCGATGGAACAGGTGAACAGCTACAGAATCGTGTACAAGACAATCAGATATTATTATGAAGTTTGTATGTTGTGTTTTTCCATCTGATTTAAAATAAATAGCAATTGGGTATAAAGTGGCCTGAGAGTTGTTCCAGTGAAATCCCTGGACTGCATCCTGAATAGTAAAAGAAGCATTTTCTGAAAAATCGCAAACTGCTATATACTCATTTTCTTCCAAATTTGATTTTCTTTCGCTCAGATATGCTGCCTGCTGTTTTGCAATAAATGAATGAGGTAATAGAATTTCAAGTTTTTCACGTAGGGAATCCACAAAAACGTCGGCTTGGCCAATCATGGTCTCCAAATTATCCCTATCTACACTTACCCATTGTTTATATGTTATTTCATCAATATCATTTTGCTCTAGTAATTGATTTAGTTTTGCTTTTAAATTTTCAATTCCTGGACACTTGTTACATTTACGTAGGTGACACTTTGAAGAAGATGGAATGCATGTCATTTGTTTCAAACAATCTTTGTAACATTCAAGCTGATAATTCGGAACACCAGCAGTTAATTTTTTTAAATTTATGGCATCAATCATCAGCTTCACATTTTGATGCTTTGTACAAAAACACACATTATGAGATCCACTCGCATTTGCTAGAATTATATTCCTCGGACGAAGTTGGCAAAACTTGGAAATACCTATTTTTATTCCATCATGTCGTTCCTTGAATAAGGCGTACATTTCTCTTAAGTTTCCAAGCAAAAGTCTTTTATTTTTCCTGACTTTTGTACCATTTTCAAAAAAAGACACGAAATCTTTCTGTCCGGGCATACACCTGCTGACGTCATCGGATTCATAAAAGGATTTTACTAAATTGCTTGTCACTGGTGAAATTGGACTTCCCAGTTTTGGGTTAGGCGTACTCATCACACCCTTTGTTTCAACCAAATGCTTAACTTTTCGCGCGATATAGTTTGTAACCAGGAATTCTTCCTCAATTTTATGTATTGCCCAGCTTTTTGGTAAAATTGTTAGCAGTTGGATTTTCTCGCTATTTTTTGTTAATGTTTTAAACTTTTCTTTTAATTGTTCTATTATTTCGGATTGTGGGCACATATGCGAAGTTGATTGTGCTGAACCGTGGAAAATTTTGTCTTGAATCGAATCATTTATTTTCCTGAATTTTCCATCTCTGTACCGTTTTTGATGTAACTTCTTCTTTTTTATCGGAGATTTGTTCCAGATACGGTAAAGATTGGTTTAATTTTGAAATAGCAACTTCTTCCGTGCCTGACGCAATGTCATCTTCTTCCGTGCCTGACGCAATGTCATCGAAAGTATCTACATTTTCGTTTATGTCTGAACCTTCTTCCAAATTAGATTTATTAGATTTCTTCAGATGCGAAAATTTTATTCTACATGTCCCACAAATTTTATTTTAGATCGTAATGTTTTTATCCTTAGTATACTGTAGCATCCATTCTTGGACTTGTCTTAAACTTTTATTGCACCCAGTGTGACCGGATTTTTTAAAAGGATTACAGCAAAATGTTGAATGGAATGGCATATTTTTTTTTTTTAAATACCACAACCGAATGAATTGCGCACGACTTTTTTGTATTGACAATAATTATAATTTATTTAAATATTTAGTCTCTTTTTTTTTGTTTTTTCAAACGATCAAGTCACTTTAACACTATAACACTTTGACGTTTAGCACTTATGAAATCTAGTATTCAACTGAAGTTTGACTTACAGTCTCTGAACGATTTATACTGTTTTTTTTGGTACAAAAAATAGATTACAGGTAAAAAAATACACGCCTTGCTTTTCTTGAATTGGAAAATTTGCGTGAACTACGGGTCATAAAATGTTTTTTAAATAGGGACTGAATTTGCTACTGCCAATAAGCCGACCACAGGTCATAAAATATTTGTAAATTTTTTGTGTGAACAGGCAATAAATATTTCGTCTAGGTTGTAAAGTCGAAAAAGTTCCGTTACATTTGATATGTCCTTCTTTTTGTAATTTGTCACATTTTTGTATTTTGGTACATTTCATGAAATACATAAACCTTCGCCTGCTTTTTTCTTAATAACTCATGTTGTAATAAAGACTCCACATTGAAATTTGACAGACTTGTACAAAGCATAATAAGAATTAACATATATTTTTTTGAAATTTTTAAAAATATTGATTTTCGAGAAATATCCTTTGGAAATTTTAGTCCTTTTTTATTTACATTATCCTTGATCGAAAATTTGAAAAAAAAAATTTTTTGGAATGGCGCATGTTTTAGTCTGTAAAATGAGCCCTTGATTATTAACGTACAATGAATACTTTCCGAGATATTAAAAATTGTGTTAAGGCATCTGAGTGCATTTTTATTGATTTTTGCCAACTTGGAATGGCCATAATTCTGAAAATACGAGAGCTACGACACTGAAAGTTGGCAAACGCTATTATTATGTTTAACTTTCCCTTCGTACAAAAATTCATCCAATTCGAAATCGGTGCGGTCAACTCATTGGTTGATTTCATATGTTTTTACCCTACACTAGCCTCGTACCTTCAAGCTGACTTTCTCAGTCTCCGGAATGGTGCTGTATAATACTACTAATCGACCTAACTTTCTTCGCACTTATATATTATTTCAATTATTAAATATATGAAGTTATAAAAAATCCATATTATTATTCTAAAAATATGGTTTACAATATATGAAAGTTTTTTAGTTGATGATGACAAAATTTCTAATAATAAATTATTTTTTTCAAACTCATAGTTAATTGTATTTATGTTAATAAAGAAAATAATGCTCCCATTAATTTAAAGTTTCCACAACCCAAAACTATTTTATGGCTTTATACCAGCCCTAGCCACTTCTAATTCGTATATATATTTCATATATAATTTTTATGTATATATATATATATGTTTTAACGTAATATAAATAAATCAATAATGCACTTAAATTACTCTAAGTATTAGTTATAGCGACATATAATATTCGTATTTGTTGAAAATATTTTTTCTTTTTAATTTACTAAACAGTGCACCTGAATTGACTTTTTTATTTTTATAATTTTTAATAGTTTTTAAAGTGAATTTTATTTGATTCATGTTGTATCTAGTTATGAAATTTATACTTCATTCAATGCACTACTTAAAAGCCCTTCAAACATCCACTTATCAATATAGTTAAGTATTAAAACTATTTATTAAAAACTATGTTGAAATATGTAATATAATATACAATTGAATAAGTTTTAATCTAAAGTAGATAAAAAAAATATAATTTTTGAAAAAAAATTAATTTATATAGTAAATTAAAAACAAATAAAAATTCTTTGTGTTAATTCTTAATTTATAGAAAGAAAAAAAAGATATCTAGAAATATGAACATAATTAGGACAGTCAATAGCGAATAGAGAATATTGCGGGCATTTCATGCCAAAATATATAAAAATATCTCAATTTTACAAAATCCTCCTTAAAACCAAAGCTCAGTATAAGAAATATTCAACGAAAAATGTATAGGGCAGAGCTCAATTAAAATTTGATGTAAATAAAATTTTTTCAGCTGGAGGTCATAATATTATTTAACAAAAAAAAAAAAAATATTGCTTAGTTTTAATTTTTAATATCTTATAATTTTAATAGAAATGTGTAAAAGGATGTGATATATTAGTTATATAAAATTTCCCTAAACAAAAGGCTTTGCAAGCAATATCCTTAAAAGATATTTAAAAAATAAATACAACTAAAATGTAAATATATAAATATAAATATAAATTAATTACATAATTAATTTTGTTTGAAAAAATTTATGGAAATAGTGCTTAGATAAATAAAATATTTACATAAGTGTTTAGGAATGTGCATAACAAGCATTTCTATATATATATATATATATACATATATATTTACATAACTATTTAACTAACCTAGTTATTCGTACATACCAATAAATAAACTTGTGTAATTAATTAATAATAATTAACTGTTAAATGTAATTCAGTATATATTTTATTATTTTCTGCTAAAACCAAAAATACCCACACACACAGATATTAATATATATTTAGATAAAACAATATATAAAAGTTGGTGCGAATCCATCATGTGAATACCCTACACTATATATATGATATGAGTAAGGACTGGAAGGGAAACAGTAAGATCATTGTATTAATATAAGTCTGTTTAAAAATATTATTGTTAAAACACCAGAAAAACTGTATGCAAAATCATAACAAAATGAATTTTTTTTATTTATTGTTTTTTCCATATAACAACAACAACGATCTGTTTATTGTTCTAATTTTTTTTTTTTTTTTTTTATATCGGAAACTTTTTACTTCATTGCAGAAGTTGTGTTTATATAAAACAATTTATGGTTATTTACAAACGTAACTTCAAACTAAAATACCCATAAACCATAAAGGGTAAAATAATTTATTAACACATTTATAGTATAATGTTCATTTTATGTAATTTATATAAAAAATTTAAACATAAAATACGACTGTATAAATAAAAATATTACATAATTTATGAAAACAAAAATGAAATTTGTTTTCGATAATATTTCAAAATGAATGAATTTAAAAAAAGAGTAAGTAGCCGTGTATCTGGTATAGTGTTATTAATTATTAATTGCTTATTTACAAAACTTCACTCCAAATTGGACCTTTTTGGTCTGTGCGGCAAAAATTATTGGAAAAAAATTATTGAAGTTAATTAAGAAAGATTTTAATATCCCAAGAAAAATTACAATGGCAGCACCAGCCAGCCATTTATAGATTTTTTCATTAATTCTGTTAATGAAAAATCGTTTGTTAAAAAATATCAAGGTTCAGAAAGTACACACCTCAAATACAAATTTCTGTTCTAAAGCAGCCAACATATATTTTTATTTTCATATCAATTATGTGTGTTTCTAAATTCTGTACGGTGCCGAACACAATCATTACTGTATTTCGTTTTAATATTTCTTTAGGTACATGTTTCTATCATGTATTTTTCGTTTCGATTACACCTAAACCACACAGATTCGAGTGTAGCTTTATTATAAGTTCGTGTGATTGCACGTCTACTGCTTAAAAAAAAACAGAACATGTTCTTGAACGCGTACATCTAAAAATTAAAACATTATCCACTCGCGAGCGGAAAAATCTGATACACCCCTATAATAACGCAAACAATTGTCTCAAACAAATTTGTTAAAAAAAAACTAAAATAATTCATTAGCAGTTATAAAAAAAATAAAAATAAGTAGAAAATAAAAATAAAAAATAAAAATTAAAACATAGTAAAAAATTGAAAACAGTGAAATTTTATATGTTGATTATGAATTAATTTCGTTTTTTTATAACACTGTGCAACAAATTTTGGGCCATCGACAGCGAGTAGATTATCAGTAGAGAAAAACCCCCAAAGGATTTTAAAAAGTTAGCTCGTATTGCTTTTTGATCGCGGTTTGAAGTTAGGCAAGTTTTTCGATCTTTTTTTACATTTCGATCTTTTTTATAAAACAATTGGAATTGAACATTTTAGGCCCAAAATATTTAAATTTATTAACTTTTATTCTCAATGAGGTTTTTATTCCACTTTTAACACATATTTTGATACATTTTCTATGCAAAATTGGTGTATTTTGTTTTACCCTGTATCATATGTGATGTGAAAACGCAAGACCCATTGGCTGATTTCATTGAGATGGTTTGGTTTATTCATATACAGGTCGAGTTTGAATTTTAGCCAAATCGGTCGAGGAGTTCAAAAGTTATGAATGAAAATGTGAACCTACCACTAAACTTTCCATATAAAATGATACTTTTTAATTTCTTGTAATTGCTTTTGTGTTTTGTTTTAAGTCACGGTCCGTAATGTTACGTCCGGTTAATAATTTTTGTTTCAAATATTAGTTTCGGGTGACAAGTAGCGTTACGTAACTTTACGAAACGTTTCGTTATTTTACGTTGCATAATCTATGTCGAGTTAATTTGAGTTTCGTTACGTCACGATGCATTACGTTTCGTCGTTGTTTTAATTTCATACTTGATTTATTCAGAAATAAAAAAGTTGATTTTTTGAAGGTTGTAATATAGGAGAAATAGGTGTCAACATCAATACTTCAGTCAGCAGCTGGGCACTGAATCAACTGAACAAGGAGAACGCTACCACCAAGTTACTATACCTCTTTGAGGTAATGAGGTAAAGTTTTTTATACAGCATCCAGCTGAGAAAAACCTCGAACTATAAACGTAATTTTTTCTGACATGAGCAACAAATTTGAGACTTGTAGGGCTCGTTCTAGAAAAATGTGACAATTTCTTTTGCTATGAAATTTGACAGGTATCATCTCAAATACATTTTGTTTAATAATTATTATGGAACTCTATTTTTTTATAGCAAGAAAATGTTTTAACATTTCACCGTACAATATTGACTTTTTTTCTGTCGAAAAGAAAAAAGCTAATTAAGAAATTTTAAAATTTTTTAAATTAAAATGGAATCTGGACGGCCAATTCAGGTCAATACACAGGAGAATGTCGAAAAAATCCACGATATGGTGTTAGCCGATCGAAGAGTAAAAGTGCGTGAGATTTTTGATGCCATAGGCATTTCATATGACAATTTGGTTTCAATTTTAAATGATCATTTGGATTTAGGAAAGCTGTCTGCAAGAAGGGTGCCGCATTTGCTCTCAATTGACCATAAACGTAATCGTGTAAAAACTTCAAAATTCCATGAATAAGGCTACGAATTGGTACCTTATATTCTCCGGACTTAGCTCCCAGTGACTATTTCCTATTTCCAAACCTAAAGAAAGGGCTCGGTGGAAAGAGATTTAGCTCCAACGATGAAATTATTGATCAAAAATGCCTATTTTATGGACATCGAAAAATCTTATTTTTTGGAAGGGATACAAAATTTGGAAAAACGTTGGACTACGTGTATTGGGCTAAAAGGAGATTATGTTGAAAAAAAATTTTTTTTTAAAAAAAAAAAATGTGTTACATTCTAAAAGTCAGGGACTTATTGAGCCGCCCTCGTAGTTTCTCAGTATAGGCTTTATTTTACACTCTAATAGGAAAAAATTCAAATTAGTGCATACGCTAAAAATTGAAAAGCCGTTGTCTTGAGTTACAAAACGTTTTTTTTTATGGATATCCGACTCTCATACCACTAAGCGAGCAAAAAGATCTTCAAGGAAAAAATATCAAGCTTTCTCTTGAACAAAAAACAATGCATTTTTTGAAAAAAAAAAGTCAAAAAAATCTTTGATTTAGCAAACAAAAGGTCAAAAAAATTTTATTTTTATTTTTTATATTTTTTAATTTTTATACCCTATACCACATATGTGGTTTGGGTATAATGACTTTGTGCTGCTGTTTGTAACAACCAAAAATATTTGACCTAGACCCATCTTTTATTATACCGATCGAATCAGAATCACTTTTTGAGTCGATTTAACAATGTCCGTCCGTTCATCCGTCCGTCTGTGTGTCCATGTAAACCTTGTAATCAAAATGCAGGTCGCCGATATGAATATATTTTGATGAAATTTGGTATATAAGCTTTTATCGGCCATTGGATGGACGCTGTGGAAATTTGTGAGAATCAGTTCATGTTCAGACCAAGTCCCCATACAAATGACCTCTATAAAATCGACATAAATTGCCATAAGATCCAAATTGTCATATAAATCTTAGTCAAATTGGGTTTGTATGTATTTATTACATCCATTACTGAATAGTCCAAAAATGGTCCCTATGGGACAACTCTTGGTCATAGGCCCCATATAGAGCTGCTTCCCCATCTTCACTTAAATCTATCAAAAAAACTAAAATATTGCACTGATTCATCTCAAATTTTGTTTGTATATATTTTCGCAAAATACAAGGGACTCTCAAGATAACATAACCCAGCAAGCAAAAAGAAAGAATCTAGAATTGTCACCAGAAAAATGTAATTTGGTAGGCAGCATGACGATAAATGATTTAATGAGCATCATTAAAGACGCCATTAACAACAATCTGGATGAAAAAATGAAAATGTTAGCTACCAAATCTGATGTAGAGGAAATTAAGCAGCAAAATGAGCAACTAAAAATGGAGGTAGAAAATTTAAAAAAAGAAAAGGAAACTAGCAAGAAAAATATTGTATGGCTTGAAAAACAGTCGGGTAATAAAAAATTAATCTTTAAAAGCTTAGCCAAAGAAAATAGCCCTAGAGTCGCCATTCGAAAGACTTGCAAAGACAAATTAAATATCGATGTTAATATTATTTCTGCTTGGAAGATTTTTGAAAAAGATGAGAAAATTAACGTTGCAGTTGATTTTGAATCTACTGCAGACATTTCAAAAATATTTAAAAATACCAAAAAATTGTCTGGTACATCAATCATAGTTGAACGTGATCTGATACCATATAAACAAGAAAAGAAAATAGTTTTTTTGCAATTAAAGAAAAAATTGGTTGAGCTGAACAACAAATACAAAGTTTCGGTAAGAGACGACAAACTCAAAGTCGGAGAAAAATGGTTTATATGGAATACAGAAAACAAATTGGTGTGTGGTAAAGAAGATGGCATAGAAACTTTGGCAAAAGTATATGGAGAGGAGGTGAAATTATTAGATTTTAATTATGAAACATTGTTAAGTAATTCTAAGTCAAAAAACTAAAACGTGTCTGTCGACAAACAAACAATGCCGTTAATTTAGAAAAACATAATATATCAATAATATCGTATAATATAAATGGCATTGAAAATAAACTTATATTTCCCCGCTTTTTAATTACATAAAACAAGCTGACATTTTCTTTCTAATAGAAACCCACTTAATTGAAGAAAAAACAGAAAGTATTCGGAAATATTTCCAGGGTTTTACATTATACTTTGTACCAGCAACAAAAACTAGTCGCTTCGGTAGGGGAGTTGGTGGATGCTTGTATGGAATAAGAAACAGTTTAAAACGCGAAAGCTTTAGAATGGACATTGTGGATGAAGGATATGTTAAATTAGCTAAATTGTATATACATGATACAAAATTACATTTATTCCATTGTATTTAAGAGGATGTAACTGGCAAAATGAGTTTAATATGGTTAAAAAAATTTTTGAGTTAAATCATATAACTAATCCGTTAATTATTGGTGATCTTAACATCAGAATCGGTAGTATTCAACAAAACGTAGACGATTTGCATATGGAAATGTTTAAATCGGGAAGAGAAGTGAGAAGATCAAAAGATGTTATTGATAACAATAAGGGAAGACAGTTTATGAGATTTTGCCTAGATGAAAATCTATTTGTGCTTAATGGTCAAACTGATGGAGATGAAGAAGGTTCCTTAACATACGCAAGCTCAGTTGGTGAGTCAGTAAATGATATATGCGCAGTTCATTTAGAAAATTTACAACATGTAATGTATTTCTGTGTGGACAATGAAGTATGGTCCGATCATTTTCCTATAAAATTAACATTAAACTTATCCTGGGATAAAATTACATTAAGAGCATCAATTTATTACCCAAACTACGATGGTATTTTAATGAAAAGGCAAAATATCAATCAAATCTGAATTCTAAAATCGAACAACATCCAAATAATCATACCTTTAGTTTACAAGAGTTGCAAAATATGATCAAAGCATCGGCGGTCGAACCCAAATACCGAAAATTTGAACCGAAGAATAAATGGTACAATTATAAATGTAATAACGCCAGAGTTAAGGCTATGGAATGTTTTAATAAGTAAAGGGATTCAAAAAACATAGCTGATAAAGTAATTTAGCTGCAAAAACAGAATATATACAAAACAATATGTAAGCAGAGTAAAGAAGAATATTTTCAAATGTTATCGGTCAAAATAAATAACATAAATGATAGTAGCCAATGGTGGAGGTTTGCGAGAGAAGAACGGGGTCAAAATCATGCAATTGGCACTCAAATATCATCATCTGCCTTTAAAAATTACTTTAAAAAACTTTTAAATCCACCGCATACTTCTCATGAGTTTATTTATGCGCCAATACTTATCAGAGACGATAAACTCGATTCAAATTTTAAACTTGATGAGTTAAAATACGTTCTAAAAAACGCAGAAGTAAATAAAGCCCCTGGAGAGGATGGAATCGCATACGAGTTTATTATAAACTCGTCGGGAGATTTCCAAATACATCTGTAAAATTCTTTTAACAAAATGTATAAGGATGGTAAAATAAATGAAGTTTTTAGCAAGACAGTGGTTTTTCCTATATTCAGAAAAGGTGATCCAAATATGCCAGAAAACTACAGAGGTATATCCTTCATGAATACCTTAGCAAAATTATGATGGGAATTTTAAACAACAGGTTATATAACTGGGTGGAAGATAATCAAGTTTTAACAGAATATCAAGCTGTTTTTCGAAAAAAGTATTCAACAGTTGACAATATATTCAGTCTGGCTGGTATCGTTAATATAAAGTTTTCCGAAAAGAAAAAGGTATATGCATTTTTTGTCGACTTCAAAGCAGCCTTCGACAAAGTGGCTAGAAAATCACTAATATATAAATTGTATTCAATGGGTATTCCCTACAAATTTTTAAAAATATTGGAGGATATTTATACAGATACAAAATCCACTGTATGGAATGGCGAGGAGTTATCTGAGTATTTTCAAACGAATTCAGGTGTTAAGCAAGGATGTTTACTATCCCCACTTTTATTTTCGCTTTATATTAACGATTTACACGACTCCCTAGGTGGTGGCATACTCGTAGAAGATATAAATATCCGCTTACTTATGTATGCGGATGATATAGTCATACTGGCTGATGATATAGGTACTCTACAAGAAATGATCTTTAACCTGGAAAAATATTGCGATTTATGGAACCTAGAGGTAAACTTAAATAAATCGGAAATAGCTGTATTCAGAAATGGTGGGAGACTAAAATCACAAAAAAATGGCAGTTTAATGGAAACGATATCAAAATTACCAATGAGTACAAGTACCTAGGAGTAATTCTTACACCGAAAATGAAATTTACGAAACATGTGGAAAGTAGAAATACGTAGGCAAAAACAGCTATTAACTGTACCTGGAAAAACTTTATATCTAACAGACAAAATAAATTGAGATAGAAGTGGAACCTTTTCTTAGCTGTATGCAGGTCGATACAAACATATGCAGCACAAGTTTGGGGTTATGGATATTTTGAGGAGATCGATTTACTACAAAGATATTTCCTGAAAAAAGTATTAATGCTGCCAGATTTTACAACTAATTATGCTCTGATGCGTGAAACTGCCACCGTAAACTACCATTTATATAGTTACCTTAGAAATACATCTACTGTACACGTCTTGAGTTATGTATGAATACCCGGCCAATATGTTACCTTTTAAAATCGCACATATACTTGCCGAAAAAAATTTGTTTTGCTTTAAAGAATTGCAAAAGGTTGCAGACAATTTAAATATTCCATGGTCCAGTACACAACCAAATAAACAACAATGGGTTACTCAAAGTAATGAAATACTACATAGAATACAACAACATCAACTTAATCTGTGTTTACAAAATAAAGCTACAACCTCAAGAATTTATAAAGATTTAGATTTCGAAAGAGGTTTCAATTATTTTATAGGCAACATGAATCAATGTAAAACATAGATGTGCAGCTAGTACTCTTTTGAGTCATCGTGTTTTCACACCGATAGTAGCTTGATCGTTTTTTCACACCAACATGTCCGAAAGCTTGCTGCTTGTTTACCGATTCAAAGTCAGTTGCTGTTCTGCATTTGACCAAGCAACACCGTATCGCTCTGCAAGCAAAATTATTTGTAATAAAAAACACTACACTTAAAAAAAAAATTTTAATTGCCATGGACGAATATAAAGAAATTTTTATGTTTGTAAATGGCAAAAATAATGCCCAATGCCTGATTTGTGATAAAATCTTCACAAATTTAAGATTTTATAATTTAAAAAGACATTTCATATCCATTCATAAAAATATTAATGAACTGGATGAAGAAAAAAAATATGAAATGTTCAATTCCCTGCAACAAAAAAATGCCCCTTCTCTAAGTCTGACAGTTGAAGAGAAAAAAAAACAACTAAAGAATGCTTCAATTGTCGCAGGGTTGATGTTAGCAAAACAATGTCGTCCTTTTGAGGATGGAGAATTTTTCAAGCAAATGGCACGAGAAATTTTCAACTGTTTTGGGGAAAAGGGAAAATCAGCCTACGAGCTGATAGAAAATATTCATCTTTCAAGATACACAATAGCTCGTAGAACTGAAAAAATTAGTAAATATATTTTTAAGTTTACGTTGCAAAGATTGAAAGACTGTGAATACTTTTCCATCTGCCTTGATGAGAGCACAGATATTACTAACATTAGTCAGTTGATTATATGCATTAGGTCAGTTGATAAAAATATGGAATGCTTTGAAGAATTTTTTAGTTGTTTTGCATTTCACGGCCATGTGAATGGCGAAACCATTTTTGATTGTATTAAAAATAATATTCTCTTAACCGAAAATGGTGATAAGCTAGCTTCCATATGTACAGACGGGGCAAAGGTAATGCTAGGAAAAGAAAAAGGTCTTAAGGGTCAATTGATGAAAAACAATATTCACATTCCTAATTTCCACTGCATAATACACCAGTCTGCACTTTTTGCAAAAAAATTAAATATAGTGGAAACGATGGATACAGCTTGTAGAATAATAAATAAAATTAAAGGGGGCCATAACGCCCTCACGCATAGAAAATTTAAGAGTTTACTGGAAGAGCTACAGTCATGTTATGGAGACTTATTATTGTATACAGAAGTTCGGTGGTTGAGCCGCGGGAAAAGCCTGGAAAGGTTGTTCAATTTGAGAGATGAAGTACAACTGTTTTTAGAACAATCGAAAAAAAATGAGTTGAAAGAAATGGCGTCTTCTCTGAAAGATAAAAATTTTGTTTCCGATTTAGCTTTTTTGTGCGATTTAACGGAGATAATAAATGAATACAATCTGACTCTTCAAGGACGAAACAAAACTATATTCCACCTAACAGAGTGCTCCCACCGCTTTGAACGCAAAATTAAAATTATACTGTCTCAATTGCGCAACAATGATACCAGCAATCTTCCTAGAACCTTTGAAATTCTTGCGGAGTATCGTAATGACGAAAAAATAGCACAGTATACAGAAATAGTAGCTTCTTTGGTACAAAATTTTGCAGATAGATTCGAAGATTTCAAATCACTTAAAACTATGATTGATATTCACAACGACCCATTGACTGAAAAAAATGTTGATAATTTGGAATTAGGCGCTGAATTAGAAATAATGAAAAATGATATAAATTTACCGCTAGCCACTGGAAAATAATTTTGGAAAAAAATAAACAAAGGGAAGTATCCTGTTATTAAGAAGGAAATACTTAAATTATACTCCATGTTCGGGTCCACGTACGACTGTGAAGCCGCTTTTAGTATTTTAAAATTAATTAAAAGTAAATATCGCAACAAATTAACGGATGAACACCTATGTGATTTATTAAGAATAAAACTTTACGAGGGGGAAATAATCATTGGAGATGTTGATATTTGATTTTTTTTCAACTTAACACAGTCGCAAAATTCGTAAAACTGATTTGAAATGCGTTTGTGTCAGTTTGCACATGTCTGATCTAAAATAACGTGGGTCTCTAAAGCAAGATGTGGTCTTACTAAACTAAATTACAACACTTTCGGGGCGACAATTGAGAATAAACTATGCAAGCTTTGTAATATGGGTACAATGGAAACATTTGATCATTTCCTACGTGTTTGTCCAGTTCTCAAGGAGTTCCGAATTGTTAATTTTGAGAAACCGAATTTACTTTACACTGCAATGATTAATAAACTTAATGGTGAAAAAGATACAGACTGGTAAAAACTGGTGGATTACCTAAAGTCAGCATTACAATACAGAAAATTTTTAATACAAGAATATAATTAACTATTTTGTATAAGAATTTTAAAGTTTATTTTTTATGGTTATCGACAGACGTTTTATAAAACATTGTTGAATATTACTTTCAATTTTCTAATTTTCAATAAGAATTTATTTTATAAATTAAGACGAAATTTGTAAACAAAAATTTATTGTAAATAAAGAAAATCTTACTACTACTACTACTACTACAACTACTACTACTACAAGAGACTTTACCAACCATGGTCCGGATCGGTCCATTTTTGGACCTAGTCCCCATATAGACATAGCATCCGATATGAACTTTTTCATATCTGCAGCCAAAAAAATTAATAAAATTGCCACTCAAATTTGGTTTATGCTTATTTTCTATATCCAGTTAGTTGGGCTGAGAGATAGGGTCTCTAAACGCATGGTATAGGGTATCGTATAGTCGGTCCAGACCGACTATAATTTTCTTACTTGTTTTTTTTTTCTGAAAGAAGAAATAGCTGTCTAAACTATTTGGGACAAATTTTGCTAAGAACAATAGGTAAAAAGTTACATCTTCCAGTTATAAATTTTTTAAAAATTAATAAAAATAATTCTATTATTTTTTAGAAACATATAATTAGTGTTTTTTAGTGCTTCTATTTCCCTGCAAATTTAGGGCTTTTTAAATTTTTGTTGTATGGTTTTGCATTTTTTATTTGGAAAAAGTTGACGTTGCTGCTCAGCCATGATGGGATTACATACAAATACACCAACGATTTTATATATTAAGATAGAGTACATTGGTATTTTTATTAAAGCTTCTGTACTTATTCTCGGTATTTTAACAGGTTTTTTATGTTGCTATTATACATTACACGGCCAGCAAGTAAGAACATTTTTTTGTCAAAACAAAGCTACTAGTTCTTAGATTTTTTTAGAAATATTTTATTATAATTGATTTCTTATGTCTCGGCAAAGGACTCACAAAAATAAAATCATATTAAAACTTCCCATTCTTTAACATTAACCTACATATATTTTTACAATTAAAACCCCAACAACAAATAGGCATATATCAACTTAAGCCACTAAAAATACCCACATTATACAGAAAAAGCCCAGCAATAAATACATTTACACAATTTTAAAACAGACCAGTCAAGAATAAACAAAAAATCAATCTGAATATTAAACGAACTTTGGCTATTATACGTTAAATCGCTAGTTTTTACGTTGAAACATATGAACCTTGTTCACTGTATATAAAAGTGTACAATGCTTAAAAAGTATACGCAGGGATTTAAATAAAGAAAACGAATTCATAGTCTACTAATAGTGAGGAAATTTATTCCAATTGATGCCTTACTTGCTTTAAAATAATTTCACACTTGGTACGTTTTTGAAAAAAAAATTTTTTTAATTTTATTTGATATGGTTAAAGAAAAGCAATTTAGAAAATTACGATATCTTATACCATGCGTTTCAGACTCAATCCCTTGGGTCTAACTAATTTGATATAGACAATAAACATAAACCAAAGTGAGTGCAATTATTATTAATGTTTTTGCCTTGGAATATGAAAAAATTCATGTCAGTTGCTATATTTATATGGGGACTAGCTCAAAAATTGGACCGATCCTGACCATATTTGGTAAGGTCACTTTTTTTGCAAAAACATATACAAACCAAAATTTCAGAAAAATCTGTGCAAAATTTTTGTTTTTTTATAGATTTAAGTGAAGACCAGGAAGCAGCTTTATGTTGGGGCTATGACTACCGATAAATAAATGTAATGGACGCAATGATTGTAGGGGGACTAGGTCTGAGCACGAACCGATTGTATTGTATTGTGTTGTATTGTGTAAAGAGTTCTTTGAAGTACTGCGTCCGAAGTGATCTATTGTACTGCCTTCTGCTAATAAGTCATCCCTTTAAACTCTCATCAAACCCTGAAGCCCTCAGGAATTCGAGGATGTTGGTTGATTCTAGAAATTCCATGTCACTAACTGGTTTTTGGAAGGAGCCCAGGTACTTTTTTCTTTTGTGTATTAGCGCATCATAGTTCCCAAGTATATGCTCTGGTGATTGGGCTTCCTCATCACAGAATCTGCTCACTTGGTTTGCTACAATTCTTAACCTGCTCAGATGTTCCCTGAGCTAACAGTGATCAGATAAAATCACGGTTATTATTGTCAGGCCGTTCTTTGACAATCTAATGCACGATCCAAATCTCTACCTGTTGTAACCACCCAACAAGATTTTGGATTGTCTTACGCCCAAGTTACTCGAGAAAAATTCCCGTCCAACACAATTTTCATGTTCCCTGATTCCTTTTCCTATTCCACAAAATGGTTCCGGCCCTATTCTCTCTTATTTTGTGGAAGCTCCCCTTCTGGCAAATTCATCAGCTTGCTGATTACCTTGAATCCCAATATGTCCCGGTACCCAACAGAGGCTAACCTTGTTGTGTTTACATAGCTCATTTAGTTTCTGTAGACAGTCCCATACTAACTTAGAGTCTACTTCATAGGAGCTTAGTGCTCGAATAGCAGCTTGACTATCTGATAACATGGTTATATTCCGTCTTTTGTACTTCCTATTCAAGTTGATTTGTGCACATCTATCGATTGCATAAATTTCCGCTTGGAAAATGATTGTGTGTATTCCCATTGGCTCGAATTATTTGGTTGGTTCTAGGCCCGAAGACTCCCGCCCCTGTGCAACTTTCGGTTTTTGACCCATCTGTGTACCATTTGATTGTATCTTCTCTTAGAGAATACGCTCTACTTAAACCGCTCCATTCTCTCTTATTGCTAAGTTCTGTAACTTGTCCATGGGGCAATCTAGGGGGTAGTAATCATTAACTTGGCTTATTCGGTTCCATTGTCCTTCGCAAAGCCTTGCTATAGGTTTACCTCCCTTGATTTTGATTGCCATTGCCAGGGCTTTCCACTTCACCACAATATGTGGTGGGCTTAGGTCCAATAGTGCTTCATGTGATGCCATTGGCACGTCCTCATTGCACCCGTTATCCCAATGCACGCTAATCTTTGTATGTTACTTAGCTCCATTTTAATCGACTGCTATTCTTTTGGACCGCTCTATAGCTCCATAGGTCACTATTGGGCGGACCATCATAGAGTACATCCAGTGCAGAATGCTGGGTTTACATCCCTAGGTTTTACCCGCTACCCTTCTGCATATCATTGTAGCTCGTTTGGCTTTCTCAGTGATGTGGTCTACATGTGCCTTCTATGTTAGCTTGTTGTCCAGTACTATCCCCAGATTTTTCACCTCTACTTTTGGTTTAATAACTTCTCCCAGAATTTGAATTGCCCTCCATCTTGGAAGTTTCCTTTTCCTGGTAAATGGTACAATAGTGGTCTTTGCCGGATTGATATTCAATCCCGTTGCCCTGCACCATTGCCATATAATCCTCAACCCTCTTTTTACAATGTCACATAGAGTTTCTTCGAATTTACCTCTTGCTATTAAGACTTTGTCGTCCGCGTAGCCTTGACATTCTATTCCTGCTTCCGGCAGTTTTATTAGTAATTCGTCAACCAGACTCCACATCAAGGGCGAAAGAACTCCTCCCTATGGACAGGCTCTGGTTGTGTTGACGGATATGGTCTCCCCACCTGCTGTTGTTTCTACTGATCTCGTGTAGAGCACTTCTACCATCCATTTTGATGTCACTGAGTCTACTCCTCTTTGGCTTAATGCCATTTCTATTACTTCGTGTGAAGTGTTATCAAAGGATCCTTCTATATCTAGGAAGGCACAAACGGCTATTTCCTTTTCATCTATTGATTTCTGAATAGTTTTTACTAGGCTAATGAGAGCGGTTTCTGTTGATCTGCCTGCTCTATACGCATGTTGGTTTGGATGCAAAGACATCTGCTCTAATATCCCACATCTTAGATAGTTGTCTACAGCTTTTTCAAGTGTTTTCAGCATAAAAGATGTTAGGCTTATCGGTATCCTTTTTCCACACTTTGGGTATGAACACTAGTCTTGCAGTCCTCCATGCCTTTGGTATGTACCCCAACGCCAAGGTGCTACGCCCGATATTTAACATGAATGGCAATAATTCGTTCGAACACTTTTGTAAGAGGGCAGGAGAAATACCATCGTTCCAGGGGATCTAAAGGGTTGAAAGGTACCTGCTTGCCCGACTAGGGTTTCTTGGTCCGTTACTCCGATTGTTACCTACATCGTTCATCCTATGACCGATAGATGCTTATACAATAAATATTTGCGATCTGTTGTTTCATTACAAGGTTTACATGGACAGACTGCCGGACGGACAGCGCTAAATCGACTCAGAAAGTGCTTCTGAGGTATGGGGTATGAATAGTTCAAGTGCTTGTTCTATTAATGTCTGTAAAGTTAACATCTGCTTTTATACAATATATAAATGTAGTATACTTTCAGGATTTATCAACACTTTTAGCGCCTTATTCATACATTTTAAATTTAAGCATCAAAATTATACTTAATAAAAATTTTTTATGCAGTGACGAACAACTCAACAGACTTACTACTAAAATTTTCTTTATATTTACAGCAATTTTTAGCAATTATTGTATGCGATGGTATTGCCCTTAATTGATATTAAGAGTTAATAAAAAAATATATTATTAGATTTTAAAATTAATTATAAATTTAATTTATACTAAATGGTCTTATATCGAAAAAAAACAAACATAAATAGAAAAACTTTGAAAAGAACTGACAAATTGACAATCGTGACTCATAAAAAAAGCTCCGAAAAATTAGCATATAGGATGATAATTTAGTAACAAATTTATCGAAATTGAACCCATTTCAGTAAGCAGGAGCAACGTGGAAGGATGTTGGTTCTCATGTATGCACAAGAGCACTGTGGAGATTGACCCGTATGAAAAATATCGAAACAATTACAAGAACGAGTATACAAAACCAAGCAATGAATTTGCAAATACAGGCAACCATCCTACAACGGGAAAATAGGTTCCTAAAAAATGCTGCGTTGTATGAGATTTTAATTCCATACAAAAGTCAGAGTTTGGTTCCAAACTGAACAATTTGATTTTGTATAATATAATTTGATAACACTTCGTTTATTTAAACAAAAACAAAACAAACAAAAAATTAAAATATTTAAGTTGAAAAATTTAATAAATTAAAACCGAAATATCACCATAATTTCTACTCCTCCTCTTCACTTAGTATGATTTAACTCGAATGTTTGGTTCGTACTACTTCAAAACTCTCAGATTCGGGCACCCTTTCGACAATTACTGGTTTGACAAAATATTTTAATGAAGTTTGTTTGCTCTTATTTCATAAATCTTTAAAAAAAAATTTGATGGGGAGATAAGTTATTTTGAAGATTTCGTTTAAATTTTTCTGCTCTATCTATCGTTCTCTAAAGTGTATTCTTCTGACTATTTTGCCATATCTAAAGCTTTCTCGATACTTTTTAGAGAAAATGTTTTATTTTCTGCATAGGAAAAATCATCAGAGCTATCTTGACCGATTCATTTGTCACTGTCACTAAATTTGCTTCGTTTATATCGTCGTTCACAATTAATTCTTCAATATCATACATGGTTATTTCGCGAAATCTATCTCCTCCTACTATATGCGCCAATCCCATTATGTTCCTATTGGTTTAGCAACAGTTTCCACAACGCCTATTTCCGATCTCCAGCTAGCTCCTTGTGTTGAATGCCGAATTTCTTTAAGTGACGTATCAAAAATTTCAACGCAATTTAAAATTGAGAACTGTTTATAGACTTTTTTGACCATAATATTTGGTGTCTCCATCTTCTCTAATATTAACTCAGATGATTTGTGTATGTAGTATGCTTTGAATGTTGCTATTATTTCCTGATCTAATGGCTGTATTAGCGATGTAATATTGGGCGGTAGAAACCGATTTGAACATTATGATGACTTAAATCACAAAGTAATTAAGGAACAAGTGAGTAATTAAGGAACAAAGTAATGATTATACCAGTCATCCATGATTTTTTGTTGGCTCTCCAATACACTGAACGAATTTTTGTTGTATCGTTTCATCGACCTTGGATTTAACGATCGGTTAATAAACATTGGCTTGGTCATAAAATCACCAGCTGCGTTACTGTAAAGCAATAACGTTATTTGATCTTCAGAAACCTTAAAGCCAGGAGCTGTTTTTTCGAATGTGGAGATAAAATTTCTCGAAGAAAAACTTTTTTAAACTATAATAGTAAATAATTTCGTTAAAATTCCGTTGTAGGAGTATCGTTCTAAGAAAATTTCTGCATTTTGGGAACCGCGTTGCGGCGAAAACGCGTTATAGAAACCCTCATTGTAGGAGGGTTATTGTACTCACAAATATGGATCTGGCTCAGATTACGCGAAAAATATCGAAATATATTGCTGACCGATAAATCGAAAGAAATAAAATTGATTCATAGCGATAGCCAAACACGGCTTCATGGCTCCATGGAGATGGCATCCTGATGATATGGGCATAGATTTCTTGGTATTGCTTTCGTTTTTTATTTTTACTCATATTAAAGAAAATATGGACAACATCTCTATTTCTTGATACATCATTCAGACATCATTCATTTCTTAGATACATTTTAAATAAAAAAGCATATCTTTACTACTTTAATTAAATTGTAGTGACTCTATTATATTGCCCATCACTGTCAATTTATGAGCTTCTAGGTGTTGAAAGTTTATGAATTTTATCCCTATCATATAACTCTAACATTGATACTTACTGTTAACGTCAATAACATAATTTTTTTTTGACAGAAAAAAAAAATGCTTATCAGTGTAGAAAAATGTCATACTCTGTATAGCTTTTCCAATTTAATTTTCTTTTTTTTTTGATGTGTAAACATCTATACGCGTAAGGGTTAAATTTCTAATTCACAATACAATCACAAAAACAACGTAATATGTGAGCGTAAGATCTTACGCGTAACATGTAAGCATTAAGACAAATCGGTGTGACATGATTGTTTGGTGAAAAAATTATGATATGTAATAATCTTTTTAACGCCGTTTTCTGCATTTTATTTATTACCAGATGTTTGCACATCTCCACTGTGATCAGACTCACATGATTTTTTTTTTTTACTTCAAATACAAAAATAGTGGGCATATATTAACGATTCTGATACACATTTCATTTCAGTTCAATTTCGAAACAATTTTCATATATGGGGCGTTTCATGTCAAGTGATAAAACTTTTGAAACCGATGTCTTCCGATCGGGATGAAATTTGCACCAAGGTTAGTCCTACTAGATAGTAGTTTAGACACAATTTTTCAATAAGATCGGTCCAGAATCCTCTGAGTTAGTGAGGGTCAAAATTTGACATTTTGACCAAATAGGTATTTTTTCTCATCCATTTAACTTTTTGCCTGTTGTTCTTAGAAAAATTTGTCCCGAATAGTTTAGATAGCTATTTCTTCCGTCTTTCGGGAAAAAAATTTAAAAAAAAAATAAAAAAAATTTTTGACTTTTTTTGCAAAATCAAAAATTTTTTTTGACTTTTTCTCAGAAAAGTAACTTTTTTTTTTCTCAAAATAAAGCTTAGGTTTTATTGCTTTAGAGCTTTTTGGTCGCTTAGTGGGATGCGAGTGAGATAACTATCAAAAAAAAATGTTTTGTAACTCAAGACATCGGTTTGTCAATTTTTACCGTATGCACTAATTTGAATTTTTTCCTATTGTGTATAGTGTAAGTGTTTCGAAAACCCTAAAAAAAAAAGAATATACTGATAAACAGAGAAATTATCCTTTCCGACGGTATGTAGCATAACGATCTAAGTTTTCATACCCTAACACTGTAATACCCACATTATGTTATCCTCAGGAAAAAAAAATCACTTTTCTATAGAAATGTTGAAAAATTATTTTTTTTTTATTTATTTGTAATAATAACACTGTTCAAGTTTTTAACACTAAAATTCTTGTACTAACGCGAAAACCACATGGTTGTGTTTGGATGTGCCCCCTGACTACTACTCCACCGATGAATGTTCCAATTTGGCTCATTGGGAAAAATTAATGGCGTTTTGTGTGAATTTCGGTCAATTTGTCAATTTTTTACCATTTTCAGCCAATTTAAGCCCATTTAAGTCTCTTTTCCGGTATTCAAAATTTCTTGTGTTATCTTTATATGGCTCGCAATTACTATTTCCACCATTAGAACGCACATTTCAACTGAGAAAATCAACATTTTTAGCCTATTTTCATGATTTTTGCCCGATTTTCATCGATTTTCCCCAATTTTTGCTGTTTTTAATGCGCTTTTTTGTAGTTCTTGCGCAAACTTATCGACATAATTCTTACCGTTTTTCCTTTTTAGAATATGTTATGCAATATTATTGCCAGGTCATCATCTTGAATTTTCTTTTAAACGATTTCTGACAAAATTCTCTTGGAAAACAGGATAACTTTTGGGTACCTTGTCCTGGCCGAAATAGGAGTAATTTCAGTTTGAAAATGAAAAAGCTCCCCAGGAACCTTCTCGCTAACCGAAGGGTTAATTTATTGTAGCTGATGAAATATTTAAGTTTTTTCACTTTTTGAAAATCCAGTCTTTCACTCAGCTTATTTGTCGCATTTATCTGCTGCTTTTTAGGCAAACTTTCTTGGCGTTACTAGGTTCAGCTGTTATTTTCTTTTTTGGTTTTGCAGAGAAATCGCATTGTGTAGAGGCAGAAAACTTTTTCAACTTGAGTCTTCGATCTACAAGCGGTATAAGAGCATGGTATTGAGCGGTACTATCGATTGTTACCGCAGCATCGAATCTGCTCTTCAGTGTTTTAAATGTTTCCTCATGATCATCTTTGCTACTAAAAATTATTTTAGTTTCTTTACAATAATTCTTTGCCCAATGGAATAAATTAGTCGCATCTAAGATGCGATCTTGATAAGAGCACTGGAGACTATACTTCGCTAAATTTCTTTTAAGGTTTGCTCCAATACCATCACATGCTCCTTTACCATGAGCATTAGAATGAAAACGCTACTCAACTGGCATTCCAAAATCGGTTTTATGAGCCATTAGATTTGTGAAGCTACTTTTGTTCTTAAAATGTTGACGAGGTCCGTCCGAAACGTAGTCTACCTTCTCCACTGTAAATTTAGATTTTAAAATAATAAATAGATTGGTATTTCGGAGAACGGCCATAAAATATTTCCATCTGCTACAAACACTTTTCTCTGTGGTACCTGATATTTTGAGAACAAAAATCGAATTCAATATTACGTGCGCTCAAAACTAACTACCTATAAGATTGACAAAAAAACTGTTAGTCAGTTACAAGACTCAGAAAAAATTTTGGGGGTTTATTGCGGATATTACAGTATCGAAGGTATGAAATTTTAGTTAGGGATGTTACATACCGTCGGATAGGTTAATTTGTCTAGTTTCTCAGTATATGCTTTATTTTTAAGGTTTTACAAACACTTACACACTAATAGGAAAAAATTCAAATTAGTGCATATGCTAAATATTGAAAAACCGTTGTCTTGAGTTATAGATATCCCACTCGTATCCACTAAGCGACCAAAAAGCTCTTAAAGGAAAAATCTAAGCTTTCTTTTGAGCAAAAAAAAATTTTTCTTTTTTAAAAAAATTTCTGATTTGCAAAAAAAGGTACAAAAAAATTTTTTATTTTTTTTTTACATTTTTTCCGAAAGACTGAAGAAATAGCTACTAAACTATTTGGCACAAATTTTACTATGAACAATAGGTAAAAAGTTATATGGATGAGAATAGACACCTGTTTGGTCATAATGTCAAATTTTGACCCCCTCTAACTCAGAGAGCTCTAGACCGATCTTATTGAAAAATTGTGTCTAAACTAATAGGACTAACCTTGGTGCAAATTTGATCCCGAGCGGAAGACATCGGTTTCAAAAGTTGGATCACTTTACATGAAACGCTTCATATATAAAACAATTTCTATACTTTTTTAATATGATTATTCCATAACTGTTCTGCTTTTTGTTAAGGTCTGTTAAGTTAACATTTCATGTCAAAACAGTATAAAACTATATATGTATAACGCACTTTTAGGGCTCAATAAAAAAAAATTTTTAAATATATTTATACCCTATACCACTATATGGTCAGGGTATAATGAGTTCGTTCTGATGTTTGTAACTAAAAAACATTTTACCTAGACCTACCTTTTATTAGACCGATCGTGATTCAGAATCACTTTCTGAGTCGATTTAGCAATGTCCGCTCATCCATCCATCCGTCTGTATGTCCATGTAAATCTTGTAATCAAACGACACAACGCAAGTATGAACATATTTCGAATAAATATGTATCACTGTATCTTCAAATCTAATTATGAATACAAATAAGATACAAGTAAGATCCTTCCATTCTTTTTAATAATTTTAATACATACTTTTAAATTTAAACTAAACTTCATTTAATTAAATTTACACATATTTACATTAAAGAAAAACTTAAAATGAGGTGATTATGTTTTACTCTCATAAAATGTTCGGACCTGTTTCTTAGCAACATTCGCTTGACTTTATAAGTTATTGTTGCCAACATTAGAGTATGCTTATCACCAATTATACTGCGAATCTTGACCACTTTTTTGCTCTTTGAGGATTTATTCATCAGCGTCCAATATCTCTTAATTTGGCGGTGTGCATGGCAATTGGTTGATTTGTCTGATAAGTCTGGCCAAAATAGAACACAACCAATGTGTTGTTGAATAAACTCCTTCAGTGACCCCACAAACACTTCTAGAAATAAATTTTTGAGTTTATAGATCCTTCTGCAACCAACTCCTTGCTTCATAGATCTCAGCTACATATTGCCAGTCAAATCATATGATTCTTGGGAAATTTATTTTATTTTTATTTTTACTGAAGTATCCCCTTTTACGAGCGGTATAAAATTTAAGTTCATGTAACTGATTAAGAGTCATCGCCCATCACAATTCAACCCTGTTTTATAATATACTGAGCACAAAGTTTTCCGGCTCCTCTTTTGACAATCTTTGCTTTTCGGCCCATCCATCTTATATGGCCCATCCTGTTTTTTGCCATATCTTGAACTAAAATGTTCGGATTTCGGTCAAATCGTTGAGTCATTTTTCTCACTAGTTTTAATGTAGTTAAGCTCTATCTATTGAGACTTTTATAACTTATTAAGCTTTTTCTTGTTCCGACAACAATTTTCAACATAAAATTTTTTTTTATTAGAAACTACACCTAGTTATCTAGAAGATTCTATCAAAAGTTTTGAGATTGTTTTGCCAAGTGATCTTAATGTTAGAAGGGGTCAGTTTTTTCTTGGGCATGCCTCATATTAATTTTGGATTTCTTTTAGAACTCTAAGACAATATTAATTAACACGGTCTTTAAAATAAAATGTTAAATTAACAATAATTAAAATAAACAAAAAAGAAAATGATTGTTGGTCTAGACCGACTATACAATACCCTATACCATGGTTTGAGACCCTATCTCTTCGTTCCAATTAATTCGACATAGAAAATAAGCATACACCAAATTTGAGTGGCATTATTATTAATTTTTTTGGCAGCAGTTATGAAAAAGTTCGTATCGGGTGCTATATCTATATTTAGACTAGGTCAAAAAATGGACCGATCCAGACCACGTTTGGTAAAGTCACATATATTTTGCAAGCATACACACACACAAACCAAATTTGAGAAAAATATGTGCAAAATTTTTGTTTTTTGATAGATTTGAGTGAAGATCGGGAAGCAGCTCTGTATGGGGCCTATGACTAAGAATTGTCCTACAGGGATAATTTTTGGACTACTGATTAATGGACATAAAAAACACATACACACCCAATTTGACTGAAACCTATATGATAATTTGGATCTTATGGCAATTTATGTCGATTTCATAGCGGTCATTTCTATGGGGACTAGGTCTGAAAATGAACCGAATTTCACCAATTTGGTAAAAGATGGATGGTAAAAGATCATACGGATGGTAAAAGATCATAAATTTCATAAAAATATATTCATAGTTGCGACCTGAACTTTGATTAAAATGTTTACATGCACACAGACGGACGGATGGACGGACATTGCTAGATCGACTCAGAAAGTGATTCTGAGAAAGTGATTCTCAGAAAGTGATTCTGAGTCGATTGGTATAATAAGGGATGGGTCTAGATCAAATATTTTTTTTAAAGGGTCCGCCATTTAACGTTTTTTTTTTTTTTCAACTAGTGCTTATATCGTGAATGGTAACACTTAGTTCCTGTCTGCTTTGACAGATAATTAGTTTTGTCCTTCCGCTGAACGAATATGGTTGTGTATGCGCTTGTACAATACTGGGAAATATTGCGACATTACTTTGAAAATCATGGTAATGTTGCAGAATGTGTGCGAAAATTGCGTACGGATTTTGGAAGAAGAGAAGCACCGTCAGCTCCGTATGTTCGTTATCTTATGAAAAAAGTGAAATAAACTGCCAATCTCATCGATAAACCAAAGCGCGAAAAGCCAAAAACAGTGCGTACACCCGAGAATATTGCTACTGTGGCAGAAAGTATGCGTGAAGCGCCATTAACATCAATTCACCGTCGTTCTCAAGAATTGAACATTTCGGAGGCATCATTGAGACGAATTTTGCATAAAGACCTTGGTATGACGCCATACAAAGTCCAATTGGTTCAGGAGTTGAAGCCAACTGACCATCCAATGCGTTTTCGCTTCCCTAAGTGGGCCTGCGATCGACTTTCATAAGATGCCGATTTTGCCAAAAAAAAAAAAATTTACTTTTCAGATGAAGCTCATTTTGATCTTGGCGGGCATGTAAACAAGCAAAATTGTCGCATTTGGGACAAGAAAACCCGCACGCGTACATTGAAAAGCCGATACACCCAAAACGAGTTACTGTTTGGTGCGGATTTTGGCCCAGAGGCATTTGGGACATTTTTCTTCGAAAATGAGCAAGAAGTGGCCGTTACAGTCAATGGCGATCGTTATCGGGCAATGTTGAACGAATTTTTGTTCACAAAAATTGAAGAGGAGGATATTGGCAACATTTGGTTTCAACAGGACGGCGCTATGTGCCACACAGCCGAAGCTACACTCGATGTTTTGCGCCCTGTTTTTGAAGATCGCATTATCAGCCGCAGAGGTGATGTCGTTTGGCCACCTCGGAGCTGCGATTTGACACCGTTGAACTTTTATTTTTGGGGTGCCCTCAAAGATAAGTGTTACGCCAACAAGCCAGAGACAATTGACGCTTTAAAGGACAATATTCGTGAAGCCACTGGTGAAATACAGCTGCACACAATCGATAAAGTGCTTAAAAATTTAACCGATCATGTAGGCTACTGCATGGCTAGCCGGGGCAGCCATTTGAATGAAGTTATTTTCCATTATTAACCGGAAGGATTTTTCTTTCAAATAAAAAAAGAAATTTGAGATAATATTGAGTAGTTTTTTTTATAGCATTTTCAAAAAAAAAAAAAGTTATTTGGCGGAGCCTTTAGTTACAAACAGCAGCACAAAGTCATTATACCCAAACCTCATGGTGGTATAGGGTATAAAAGTTATACAGAATGAACATAGAAATTAACATTGTTATTCTATAACATTTGTCGCTTTGTGTTAAGGTCTGTTAAGTTAACATTTGATGTTAAGAAGTACAAAACCATGACATACCCTTAGGACTCAATAAATTATTTTAAATATTTTTTTCTATTTACTTAGCCCCAAAAAGATGTTTCATTTTCATATAGCTTAACATCAAATGTAAACTGAACTGCTCTCAACAGAAGGTGATATAAGTTATAGAAGTACTAAAGTAAAAAGTTTAGCTGCAAGATTCTCCAATTTGCTGAACAACCAGAAAAAAGTTATTCAACACAGCACTCCATGTGTGGATTCCTACGTAACACACATTACTTCTGGCTTTTAAAAAAAAAAAAAATTTTTTTGAGAAACTTGTAAATATTTTAATTTTTTTTATTATGAATTACTTTCAAATATTATTCCGAAATCGGTTTTAGATATAAAGCATTGTTACCATTTTTGAGAAATAGAAAATTTATATACATTATCATAAAAGCAAAAAATAAGGTTTAAAGTTCTACAACAATATTTATATAAAAAAAAAATTTTATATATTTAATAAATACGGAAATTTGATATTTGATTTGTTTCTCATAACATAATGTTCGCAAATTTAACATTTAATGGAAATGTTAGCAGTCACAATAGTAACAGAAATGTAAACTAAACACTAATACATATAAAGAAAACAAATTTTTTTTCATATTTTGATTCACTACATCTACACTGAAAAAAAAATTTATCTGAAACAAATGCCTCAAAATTCATTTAAAAATTTTTTTTTTTTTTGTTAATTCGAGAGCATGTCAAATATTCTACTTCAGCCTTAAAGTTGTAACTGAAAAAAATCACTTTCCCTTTTCTCATCTCAATACATATAGTTCATTTTGTAAAATAATAATTTGAATTTTAAACTTAAGACTTACACTGATTTTGCCAAGTACTTTTTAATTCACAGCTGCGAATTATTTTTAAAATGGAATCACACGTTAGACGACAACAAAATGTACATTGAATATCTCGGTCCTTAAAGGCCTAGTTAGCCACACGTAACCATAACCAAACGTGTCATGTTACGTGTTATGTTACATGAAAAGCATTCAGAGCCGTTGCAGACCTCAACTTACACGTAACTGAAACATCCCAAATGTTTTTACGTGACATTTGTGAACAGCTGATAAAGTTTGGTTAATTATACACAGCAACATGCTGTTTCGTTTTTGACGTTCTATAATTACACTAAATGCCAACGTTACATTTACGGTACGGATACATTTGAACAACATGTGGCTAACTAGGCCTTAATGCGTACCAATAAAGCATATAAAAGTGTTGTTACTTTGCGCTGTGGCGTAACCAAGAAAAAAAAACGAAATAGACAAAATTGTTCGTGTAGTTTGTATTGCTTGATGCTGAGTGCTGTGTGTGCCTTACAATACACTGCCTATTCATAAGTGATTTTGAAAAACATAAGGTCATTGAGTGCATAGGGCTTGGGCACCACTGGTATAAAGCCATTCGGGTTTCTTTTATAACTCTAACAGAATGTTAATTAACATAGTGTTTAAAATAAAATCTTAACTTATTAAACATTAATTGAACGCTAAAGTATAAACTTATACAGAATGAGAATATAAATTAAAAATAATCTAAACCATTAAAAAAGATTTTACTATACCTCTTTTTTTCCTTATGCATAGGAGTTTTGGATGTCTCCGTGACTGTGAATTAAATTAATCTTTGGCCACAACATGTCTGTGGACCAAGTTTCAGATTAATTTGATTAAGCATATGGGATTAAATCACTCCGTGACTATGCGTGACTATCTTTGAATTAATCTATGGCCACAGCAAGTCTATGGACAAAGTTTCAGATCGATCGGATGAGGGAAAGTGAGGTTTTATAAAATTTCCCCAAAACAAAGAGTTTAATAAATTTGTTCAAGAAATTGGGCGTAAATTTACTTTCACGTATTCTAACAAGCAGTTTTACATAAAGACATATATAATGAATAAAGTCTATATCAAGATCTCAATCCATATGTATATCGTTTTGAACAAAGTATTATAAATTTTAATCTGAGATCATCACCTACCACGAGCAAAACAAAAAACAACTCTTAAATTATAAAGTTATAAAATTTTGGTATTAAAAATTATTCATTAATTTTACAAATCAGAAATCCTGATTTTATGAAATAAGGTTTCTTCAAAACATGATGATTTGCTTAGAGAGTTTAAGATTTCTAAGGCATTAAGTTTTAATAATACTATTAAAGCAAAGTGTGTTGGGAAAACAACCTTTTGTTTTGTTTTTTTTTCTTCTTTCTTTTTTTTTTGAGGGGTTGAGTCTATTTTAATAAAATGCAAAAACAGCAGCTACTAGATTGACTTTTAAGCTCTGCTGTTTTCTTTTTTTTTTTTTTTTTCTAGCATAAAAGTTGATATTGTGGATGTTCTGAATGGTTGGTTTGCAAAGAAAGAAAAAAAAATAGAATGTACTGCGTATAATGTATGTATGTGTATGCACTTACATAACAATTTTTAATGCTTCTCAATCACGACAAAAATCCATTAATACACTTCACAACAGCAGCAAACATGAGTATGTGGAAGTGTTCGAGCGGTTTTAAATGAAGAAACAACCAAAAAAAAAATTCAACAAAAAAAAATTAAACAACTTACCAACAGATGGATGACTGGCTACAATCGTTGTACGAAAAAACAAACAAAAACCTACTTTAAATATTGTTTGGAAAAACGAAATAAAATGATAAGAAAATTTAGTTTAAGTTATTCGGAAGCATTTTTTAATGGTCACTAAAGGCCAGTTAAATTAACAGT